>NEWO01000355.1:623795-684793 GCA_003013225.1 Phalaenopsis aphrodite | reverse complement strand
GAATTTTTTTCTTTCCTTATACCATTGGACCACACAAGCCAAAAATTTGTTTTTGATTTCATATTCTTGTTACTGGATGCTCCATAGAACTAAATCGCTATTCTTTTCCTTTCCGCTACATAGAAAAGAAAAATCTCTTTCAAATATGGATTTTGAATATCTTTCCTTGATTTCAGAATCAGATATTGTTTTGTTGTTACACTGATTCGATGGAATAGAGAATAAATGCGAGAATCGAGAATAAGGGGTTTTCATTTCTAGTCTACTATTCAATTATTCAATTTAAGGACAGGGAAAAATCGGGAATCTGTGGATAATTAAGGATTTTAATGGTTATATTTTTTTTATTTTATATTGGACCGCAAACCAAGCCGGCCTAGTTTATGAGTTCTACTCGATTAGTCTACTTTCTTATTTAGTATATATTTAGTCTACTTTATTATCTATTATACTATTACTATATAAAAAGAGAAAAGAATAAACTAATTTTGATCTTCGAACCCATTGGAAAAGGGCATTGAACGAAGAATCGTCCATAGATAATCGAACTAACACATGCCCTGGAAATGAGATGAAGTGTTCGGAAATGGTTGAAGTAGTTGAATAGGAGGATCACTATGACTATAGCCTTTGGTAGATTTATCAAAGAAGAAAATGATTTATTTGATATTATGGATGATTGGTTACGGAGGGACCGTTTCATTTTTGTAGGTTGGTCCGGCCTATTGCTCTTTCCTTGTGGTTATTTCGCTTTAGGGGGTTGGTTCATAGGTACAACTTTTGTAACTTCATGGTGTACCATGGATTGGCTAGTTCCTATTTGGAAGGTTGTAATTTCTACTCCTGCAAATAGTTTAACACATTCTTTGTTGCTACTATGGGGTCCTGAAGCACAAGGAGATTTTACTCGCTGGTGTCAATTAGGAGGTCTGTGGACTTTTGTCGCTCTCCACGGTGCTTTTGGTCTAATAGGTTTCATGTTACGTCAATTTGAACTTGCTCGTTCTGTTCAATTGCGACCTTATAATGCAATTGCATTTTCTGCTCCAATTGCTGTTTTTGTTTCTGTATTTCTGATTTATCCACTGGGTCAATCTGGTTGGTTTTTTGTACCCAATTTTGGTGTAGCAGCTATATTTCGATTCATTCTTTTCTTCCAAGGGTTTCATAATTGGACGTTGAACCCATTTCATATGATGGAAGTTGCTGGAGTCTTAGTCGTTGCTCTGCTATGTGCTATTCATGGCGCCACCGTAGAAAATACCTTATTCGAAGATGGCGATGGTGCAAATACATTCCGTGCTTTTAACCCAACTCAAGCTGAAGAGACTTATTCAATGGTCACTGCTAACCATTTTTCGTCCCAAATCTTTGGGGTTGCTTTTTAATTTGTCAAATAAATTAAGACCTCATATTAATTCGTAAAATTAACACGGACCTGCTTCTTTCTCAAGATCTGTTGGATACCTCAGAGATCTACTAAACTTAATATGTTTTGTTTGACAAAATCATCCTTAATCAAACTCCTGTGGACCCACCAAGATAGGACATAGGGTTAGGAAAACTACCAAAACCTTACATTTTGTCTCTATATAAACTACATTAACATGCATTTTGAGTTTCAGGTGATGGAATGATAAGACTCCAAGGTACTCTTTTATAATTTTCAGTGTTGTCTTTCTTGTATCTTCATGATGTGCCTTTATACCTTCAAACTTGCATGTCACCTTGCATGAAACAATCAAGACAACCACAAAACTAAAACCAAAACCAAAATTTAAATAAACCAAGAAAAAATTAAACTTCACAACATTCAAGATAAAAGACAACTAAAAATTTAATCACAAACATCTCACAAAACTATAATTACAACTAAATTAAGATGTCTCTATCGGATGATCGGGAATCCCTTTGAGGAGGTAACCTACGGTTGTTAACTAGGCTTCCCATGGTCTAAATGAAGTTATGGAACTCATTAAGTTGAGTTTAGTAAGTTCATTTGGACTAAGTGAATCCAATAAAAAATAGTAGTGCCGGAACGAGGGAACCGCAGGATCCTAATCGGTGTTGCTCTAATTAACTTTAATATGCCCCTATAAAAAAAAAGAACTTCAACCATAGGGCCACCTGATTTGAAATTATAACTTGACACACTAGAAAACTAAAACTTGTCGCGGTAAGGAGCTTGGAGCTAGCATGGTGGGCAGCACGGCCATCTTCAATAACAAAACATGTCTTCCCCAGCTAAGCCAATCTTTCTTCCTTAGACTTAAACAAAAAAGCCATAGAAATTTGAGGTTGCTTGCTTATGCAACGTAAATCTTCACCTGATCTTTAAGCCTTTGTATTACCCTACTATATAATATAAGCCTTAACTCATCTTAGGATTCTGAGGTTTTCGTCCGTCACGGCCTAAATCCTCACAACTTCCAAGCTATTTGTGTGATCGTTTCACACGAATGTAAGCCCTAACTAATAAAATTGACAAGATGAAACACCTAAATATTTCTCCTCAAAACTGAAGCCAAACATTAGGATAGCTTGGGAAGTCATCGAGGTTCTCCTTTGGATCTATGACATACCCTAGTTCTTCCTCCTTTGGACTCTACAACAAAATGTTCTAAATTTGAACCAATCCCCTTTCACATCTCTACGTCTGATCTCATTGAAAAGTCCTACCCTTTGAAACTTCCTGAAGATAATATTTCTTGATTTTTATCGTGAGTCTTCTTAGGTGACTTTGGTCATTTAAGATGTAGTTAATTATAGGGGATTGCCCTTATAGGAAGCATGTCCAAACCCAGCTTAATATAGACCCTATTTAATTCTTTATATTAAATAGGGAAACTTGTCGGCAAATTTAAAAGTTTTTGTAGACCAAACAGATTTCACATATTCCTTAGTTTATTTGATTGATCCTCATCCTCAACTCTTGTGCTTATCCTTCAGGATAGATAGAGGGTTTGAGGTTCAACACTCTTTCATTTAAACTATGAAAAATATGGAGTCGGATTGATTACATATTTTCTTAAAACTAAATATATATGTAAATTAAAACGTCCTTCCGAAGTGGGTGACGAGATTTCGATTCCGGTGATCGACAGCTTCTTACGGGCAACTCCCCCTAAACACAAAATAGTGTCGACAATCAATTACCATAATATTGAACTCTTGCAGAGCAAGTATCTTTCTAATTAACCTGGGTTTAGCATCCTTCATTTGCATCAAGTATTTGATAGCAGAATGATCTATATGCATTATACATTTGGTTCCATTCAAGTAAGTTCTAATCTTATCAAAGGCATCGACAATAATTAATAAATCTCTTTCAATAATAGTGCAATTAATTTTTAATAGTTTCTCCCAGTCAGGTGGAACTCTTATAGCTGCAGCGATTAATTTTTCTTTCAATAATAGGAATGCATAAAATTTAAATGCTTTTATGCATACCTCATCAAAATTAAGTTTTTTGTCCTTTTCTAGAAGTTAGTATAATGGCTTAGTTATTTTTAAAAAAAAATTTATGTAACGCTTGTAAAAATAAGCATGTCCTACAAAACTTTTTACCACTCTAACCATAGTAGGAGGTAGTAATTTATCAATATCTTAATTTTTTGCAAATTCTACTTCCATGCCATTTTCAAAAATTTTATGCCCAAGTATAGATCCTCTTGCAACCATAAATTGACATTTTTCCCAATTTAGTACTAAGTTGATTCATTTACATAATTATAGAGCTTTTTCTAAATTATTTAAACATAATTCAAATGAAGTCCCAAATACAGAGAAATCTTCCATAAATACTTCCATTCCATGTTCAATCAAATTACTTAAAATTGACATTATACATCTTTTAAATGTCGCGGGTGCATTGAATAGTCCAAAAGGCATTCTATGAAAAGCAAATTTTCCATGAGGGCTTGTAAATGTTGTCTTCTCTTGGTCCTCGGGAGCAATTGAAATTTGATGATACCCGGTGTATCCATCTAAAAAGTAGTAATATTTTTTTCAGCCAATCTATCCAACATTTGTCTAGAATGGGTAAAATTAAGTGATCTTTCATGGTGACCATGTTTATGTTTCTATAGTCTATACAAATTCACCAACCAGTAACTTTTCTTAATGTAATTAATTCATTTTTCTCATTTACTTCAACGGTCACTCCTCTTTTCTTTGGAACACAGTGAATTGGACTTACCCAAGCACTATCTGAAATATGATATATAATTCTAGCATCTAACCATTTTAAGATTTCTTTTTTAACAACTTCTTGCATTATTGGGTTTAATCTCCTCTGAGAATCAACTTTAGGTTTGTATTGTTCATCTAATAGAATTTTGTGCATATAAATTGAAGGACTAATTCTCTTAATGTCGGATAAAGTCCATCCAAAAGTCTTTTTATATCTTTTTAACATTTTTATTAATTTTTGTTCTTGAATTTCAGTTAAATCAGAAGATACAATAACAGGTAATTTACATGAATCTCATAATAACATAAATTTTAAATGGGTAGGTAATACTTTCAGTTCAAGTTCAGGTGGTTTAATACTTAAAGGAAAAAAACTTTTTATTATCATTTTTCAACAAATCTAAACTTTCAAATTTGTTCTGAATATAATCTGAATTCTTTTATTTATTTCATTCTCATAATATTCTTCTTGCTTTAAGTTTTTTTCAAACAGTTCCTGAAATTGCTCATTACTCAGATAATCAATTACTTCTATTCTAACACATTCATTATCTTTCTCTATTGTAGGATATTTCATAGCTTTCAAAATATTAAATGTTACTTCTTGATCATTAACTTTCATTATTAATTCTCCTTTTTGCACATCTATCACAGCTCTCCGTATTGCAAGTAATGGTCTCCCCAAAATAATAGCAATCTCTTTATCTACCTCCATATTTAATACTATAAAGTCTAGAGAAAAAATAAATTTATCAACTTTTACTAATACATCTTATATAACTCCTTTAGGATAAGTTATTGATCGACCAACTAATTAAAGAGTTACAGTAGTAGGGGAAATCTCTCCTAAATCTAAACAATTAAAAATCGATAGAGGTATAATATTGATACTCTCTCTTGAATCACATAAGGCTTTTCCAAAAATCTTTTCATTAATAGCACAAGGTACAATAAAAATACTAGGATTTTTTGACTTTTCTGCAAGCTTTTTCTAGATAATAACACTACACTCTTCACTAAGTGCAACAGTCTCTTGATCTGCAAACTTCTTTTTCTTGTTTAGTATATCTTTCATAAATTTCAAATAACTTGGCATTTGTTCTAAAGCCTCAAGGAAATGAATGTTTATCGTTAACATTTTAAGGATTTTAAAAAATTTTGTAACTTGTTTATCTTTATTCTTCTGCTTCAATTTTTGAGGAAACAAAGGTAGTGGTTTTTCTAAAGCAACTTATATTGGCTCATTTTCATTGTGGTCACTTTCAATTTCTTCCTTCTCCTCAACTTCAATTTCCCTTTGAATTCTCGTTTCCACTTCTTTTCCACTTTGTAATTGGATAGCTTTAATTTGCTCCTTATTTTAATCTTCTGAATTAACTTCCACATTAATCGGAAGAATTCCTAAAGGTCTGTTACTAAGTGCAGTAGCAGTATGTCCTAATTGATTTTCAATATTTATAATAGTAGCCCCTTGATTTTGTGTTTGATTTCCCATATTTAACACTACTTCTTCCATCGTCAACTTCTTTTCCTTAACTTGTGGGTTATGGTTAGAGTTAAATCCAGGAGGATAATAAGGTCAATAATTAGGATTTCCTTGGTTTTTTAAATTTCCTAAGGGGTTCACCGAATTGTTATAATTATTCTAACTAAAATTAGGGTGATTTTTCCATCCAAGGGTTAAAATATTTAGAATTGAGATTCTTATTTTGATTATTTATAGCATTCAAAGTTTCATAAGATGATTGAGTATCAATTACCTGCATTAGTGAATTTTCCTCAAGTACTAGTGGTATTTGAGAATAGTTCATTCCACTTTGATCAATCTTTTTTGATATAGTAGCCCTTTGAGAGGCTAAAATGGACATTGCATGAAAGTTATGATTATTGGCTACTCTCTTAGGATTTACCCATTCGGAGGGCTATTAAAAATTGTTAGTAGTCATTTCTTCTATTAAAGAGTATGCTTCATCAAAAGGTTTTGACATTAGTGATCAACCTACAACAGCATCTATAATAGATTTAAGTGATCCTACTAATCCATTATAAAAGTTTGAATTATTAACCAATCTGGTAAAACATGGTGTGAACATTTCCTAAGGAGATCTTTAAATCTTTAGCAGGCATCATATATTGATTCCCTTCAAACTCACAAAAAGATGTAATATCTTTTCTAGGCTTAATAGTTTTCGAGGGAGGAAAGTATTTAGCCAAAATTTTTTTTTGATAATTCTCCCCAAGTTCTGATAGATCCGGGTACTAATGAATTTGACTAAGTTTTAACTTTGTCCCTTAATGAAAAAGGAAAAGTCTAAGCCTAACAACATCATTAGACACTCCATCATTTTTAAAAGTAGCACATATTTCAAGAAAACTAACAAGATGTAAGTTATGATCATTAGTTGGTGCTCCTTTAAATTGATTTTTTTCTACCATTTTGATAATAACAGGTTTATGCTTAAATGAATTAGCAGCAACAGCAGGATTTTGAATAGTCAAGTGAAGTTCATCCATTATCGGATTAGAATATTCTTTTAAAGGTCTTCATCGATTTTCATTTACTTGATTGTCTAAGTTATTAGACATTTTGTTCAAGTTTTAAATTTTTTCTTTTCTAATTTTTCTAATAGTACGTTCTAATTCTGAATTGTAAGGTACTAAACCTTGAGATCCAAAATTTTGCATAAACAAATGTAATAAACAAAGAAAATTTTCTTAAAAATACTCTTAAATAATAATATATATATTTTTTATGATTTTTGAAATTTCTAATAATAATTTTTTATTTTTTATGTCTAATTTTCTAATTTTCCAAATCTATTTAATTTACCATCACCTTCCTCAGCAACGACAGCAAAAACTTAATCCTAGAAATATAGTTGTGTAAAGCTTATAAAGTTGACTCTGCTTTGCAACGATGCCAAAAACTTGATGTGTTATTTTATAAATAAGAAATTTAAGCAATTTATCTTGGGATTCTACGCAAGTATACGTATCGTTATCAAGTAATATAAGACTTTCATTTAAGCCCAAATATCGATCCCATGAGGAATTTTTCAATTTGAAATGATAAATTAACTAAGAAATTCACAGAAATAAAAAAAAAGTTACTCTCACTAATTTCAAATTATTTGAGATACTATCATAACTAAATTATTAACAACTAGCAAAACTAAAATGCAAAGTTTAAACTGTAACTACTGAACTATGTTTTAAGTGATGTTGTTCTCTAATATGAAAAAAACATCTTTCTCGCTACAATGAGTTTTTGGTGAAATGAGATGAGATAAATGGTTTAAATCTCTATTGTGCTAAATAGGAGCAATTTTATTTCTCTACCCTCATTCAGTGTTATAGAAAATCATAGGCTAATCTCAAGTTTAGTCCCTAAATTTGTGGTTAGGCTAGGAGGACACTGACTCTCACATCAGAGCTCCCACTTCCCTTCCCATGAAGGCTAACGCTCTCTTTAGTTCATAAACACTAAGACCGAATTAGGGATTTTAGTTTATCATCCTAAAATCTCAAATTCTACACCCTACAAAGTGTATTTTCCTATTTATTTGCACTTTAATTCCATGAATAAAATACTCCTGGATGGAATTAAATGTGATTCTCACTCTTGTTGTAAAACTCATACTCCGTTTCTCGAATCATTTATTTCACAATATATTTTAACAATTCAATTGGTCAGAGCAAAAAGTAAATTAAGAATGGAGTTAAAAAACCATCATAATTTATTTTATATTTTAAAATTGGCACATCTAAATTAACACTTCATTTCACCATATCTCAGAGTAGGGAGAATGATAAAGGAAACTACACAAAATTCATGAGAAAGATACAAAAAAAATACAAATTTGATATATAAAACAAAGTTCATACAAAAATAATAAACAAACAACACTTATTTAATTCTCAAAGCAAATCCCTTGTATCCTCTCTTAGAAGATGTAGGAAGAAGAAATCTCTCACTTCTCTCTCTTTCTAACACTCTTAGAGAAGAATTCACACTTAAACTCATCACTAAAACTTAAAACTATAAGGAAATAAAGGACTAAATGGACTAAGTGGTATTGGAAATTTGGAATAGTGTGGAAGAGAGTGGAAAGAGGTTCAAGCGGGCGAGGGGGTCGAGAGAGTCATTTTTCTAATGAATTTTTTCTCTAAATAAAGCCTAATGTCAGTTCTCTTACAGGTGCATCCAAAAACTCTTCAAAAAGCATCCAAATTAGTCGAATCTTCTAGAAATCATTCATGCACCTACATTGGCACCATTGGCGCCCATTCTGGCACTTTTGACAGAAGTAGCCCTTTAATTAATCCATGCTCTTTGTCAAATGGTGTCGTCAACGTTGAACATTACTCTTAAAACTCCATTTTGACTACAAATTCCATCTTTTTGCTTCCTTTTTGCCTCAAATCCTAATAATCAACAACATGTAATAAAGCATGAAAAATACATTCCTTTATCGTGCAATATCAACAAAATGATTATAAAATATTGGACTAAACATCCATGTATTTTTAATGCATCAGTAATTCTTCCACCATTAGAAAGGAAGGAATGATACTAGCCAGAAAGGTAAGATATAATTTTATGGAGAACATAATCAGATTGGATCTAATTGGATCTACCACTGATGAGAAGCACTCTAAGGTATTTGATTGGAGACTAAGCTATGGAGAAACCAGTGTAGCTAGAAATCCACTATTTGCAGTTGGGAGAGGACCTTTTGTTAAAAACAATTTGACACTTTGTAAGACTAAAAAACATCCCATACTGAGATTGGAAAGCTTAAAGACAGTGATATACTTTTTTTATAACACTTTTGTGGGCACTGGAAAATTCCATAATATCATTAACATATATTAAATGGGAGATAACCATCTTAAATTTATGATGGTATTTAGAGTAACCCTAAGTGAGGAGGGACTTATTTAACATTCTGGATAGGTAGTCCATGGCAAGGATGAAGATGGTGGGGGAGAGTGGGTCACCATGTTTGAGCCCTCTAGTAGCAAATAAGGAACCTCAAGCATGTCCATTAATAAAAATATTGTGTCTATTATTAAGAAGGCACCTGTGGATGAGGGTGAAAAACTCACGCTGAAATCAAATAGTAGAAAGGAAGCTCAGGATGAAGTTCCAATCAATGGTGTCATAGACCCTATATATATCCAATTTATAAATCAGATTCCCTCCCCTGCAATGCTTGTCCAGGTCTAGGAGCAACTCCTGAGCAAGAAAAGCATTGTCTGTAATTGATCTCCCCTTAATAAAAGCAGTTTGACTGGGACTGATCAGCTTATCCAAGTGAGGTTGGATCCTGCTCAGAATAATTTTGTTGATGATTTTACTGACAACTAAGGTTAGACAAATGGGCCTGTAGTGATCCCAGTTTATCTGACTTTCAGCTTTGGGCACCAACACAAAATTAGAATCACTAAAATAGTTGGGGAGATTATTGCCTTGAAAGAAACTATTAATAGCCATAACCACTTCCAATTTCATGATATGCCAAGGCTTCTTGTAGAAATTTGCAGTGATACCATCAGGTCTTCCAGTCTTGAAACTGTCTATAGAATTCAAAGCCATCCAGAAGGAGGATTAGTAAGTTTAAATTTTCTAGTGAGATCAAACTCGTTAGCAGAGTAGGCTCCATCTAAAAGAGTGTTGGGTTTAGGTAGAGAATGCAACGGCTGGCTATAGTAATTAACAACATTATTAGCAATGGTATCATTATCATGAAGCCAAATCCCCTCATTGGCCTGAATAGCGTGTATAGTGTTGCATTTCCTCTTGTATCTGATATAAGCATGGTAAAATGTAGTATTTCTATCTTCGTCAGTAAAGATATTGATAGAGGCCTTCTATATGAGAAGTTGTTCTTGATTATCAATGGCAGTAAGGAGGTTGTTTTAAGTAATTAGAAGTGAGTTTTCCTCTGCAGTCCCATTCTAAACTGCAAATTCAGATGTCTCCACCTCTTAGCAAAGGTCATGATAGAATGCACATTGTCAAAGGTGTCCCAACCCCATTTCCTTAAGGCTTTACCCACTTTGATATGTAAGTGGCTAATCTTGACAAGAGGCTCTCGGTGGTTAACACCCATCCAATTGTAAGCAACAGTGTTTAGAAAAGAGGAATGGGATGACCACATATTCAGAAATCTAAAAGGGGTAGGCTAGGTATGATTATGATTGAAAGTAATGGAGATAAGTAAAGGCTTGTTGTCTGAACCTGTAAGAGTTAAGTTAATAACAAAAGTAAGGAGATATTGTTGAAACCACTTATCATTAACCAATATTCTATCAAGTCTTCCCAGATAGTTCCCCTCTTCCAAGTGAAATGGAGACTCTGAAAGCTCATATCAAATAAGCCAGCCTTCTGAATATTATCACTGAAAATAGTCATTTTGGAAATGTTAGGGACCTTTCCCCCAAACTTTTCAACTACTAAAGTAATACAACTAAAGTCTCCCCCTACCAGCTAAGGGGAATGCATTTACTCACTGATCTTCTGGAGACAAAGCTAAATAACTTATTTGTCCTCTTTATGGCAACCTGCATAGAAAAATGATGCATATCTCAATGGTCCTCTGATCTGAAGGATAGGTGTATAAATTGATGATGATCCACATGAATATGCCACTGAATCTCCTTTCTACAGATAAATCAAATATTATTATTATTATTAGCATAATGGAAAAACCCAAGGAACTTTCTGATAAATTTCTAAGGGTTTCTATGAACCATAGGCTCATGGATAACAGTACACAAGAGTTTGTATTTTTTATTAAGATGTATAAGTCTTTTAAGAGACTAATGATGGGCAATTCCCCTTATGTTCCAGCAAAGAAAGCTAATCATTAGGTTGTTTAAAGTGGAGTGAGGGCTGAGAACTGAATCTAGTTCTTCCTCTTGAAGAAGGAAGAGATGGACCAATATTCACCTTGCCTCCAAGAGCCACTGATAATAATAGTAATAATAATAATAACTACATCATGGTGGCAACTGGTGCTCCTGCTCTGCTAAGGTTTCTTCGACCATGAGTGTTGTGGGCTGCTTCTCCTTGGCTGGTGCCCTTTCTCTCTGGGTTAGATTATTGTTGTGTACATTTTGATTTTTTTTAAGCTTTCTGGAAGAACTTCTCTTCCTTGCTCCTTTTCCCGACACTCTCTTTTCAAAATTTTTGTGTTACTATTCCGTTGGTTTTTCTTGGTTTTGTTTGGCAGTCGGTGGCTTGCTGGGCTCTTCTGTTCCTATAAACTTTTTTCCCATGTCTAACCCCACACGCATTGATCTAGACACCAACATCCAGTGGTCTATAGCCACATGTTCTATTGTGGTAAGCAAAAGCTCTAGGTTCCAATCATAAGCTTAGCATATGGTATTCCACAACTCCTTTCATGATGGTGCAGGTTCTAGTAAATACCCTTTCATCAAACAGTTGGGAGGAAAGCAGGGAAGTTTGTTGCAATTTTCTGTGATTCTGACAATACTTACCTTCAGCCTCTTTCAAGTTCACTCTTATAGGAAAGTTCCAATTTGGGCAACCAAAGATGGAAGCTATTAGAAAATGCTTTGAAGTCCTTGGGCTACTTAATGATTGGAAAGCGGGGTTTGTTGATGGTAGGCATATGTCTATCCATTTATCTAGGGAAGAAGATTATGCTTGACTCTTCTATAAGCAAATTCTATTGATAAAGGGTATGGATATGAGGCTTTTAAAATAGTCCCCTGACTTTGACCCAAGTCAGGAACCTCAAATTGTGCCCATTTGGTACAAGCTACCGTGACTTAAACTTCATTTCCTTAATCATCAAATGATGTTAACCATTATGACTGCTTTGGGCAGACCTATGAAACTGGATGTCCCTACCAATAATTTGTCTAGACCTTCAGCTGCCAAGATCTTGGTGGAAAGGGATATAGCATTACCTGAGGGGGATGAAATCTGGTTGGGCACTACCCACAATGGATATTGGTAGAAAATTATGATGGAGAAAAGACCTTATTATTGTACACATTATAAATTTTTTTGTCATACAAACTCTAGAGGGTTCAGGCTTGACCCCAATTTGAAACTAAGACAGCATAAATCCCCACGCCCCCCATGGAAGTTGTTCCACCACCAGCTATTCTTAAGCCTTATTTTGAAGATCCATCTCCTATTGCTACTAACTCTACTCCTCATCTTTCTAACCATGAAGGAATTTTTAAAGCTCCACAAGTCCACCTCCCAAAATTGAATCTGCTAAAAAAGGGAATTTTACCTCCCACAATGACATCAGACATTGAACCTTCACTGCTGGAACCCTCTCTCAATTTCCTTGATTCTAACAATATCACTCTGGTGGAAGAAGTTGTTGAGCATCTTGTTGATTTCCCTTAATTGATAAGAGTCCCTTCTGATCCTCCTCTAATAGATACTTCCAACTCCTCTTTGGCTCCTCCTCAATTAGAAGAACTGCAACATGCATTCGATGAAGGGTGGCAATTGCAAAAAACAAGAAAAATAAAATAAAAATGTTATAGTAGAAACTTCCTGGGAGACATTTATCCTAGAAGAAGGTAGTTCTTATTATACAAGAAAAGATTCCCTCACCAAGATTACTAGGGAGAGATCCAAACCCTCCCTCCATGATTAATTTCCTATGTTGGAATATTAGGGGAGTGGTCAATCCCCTTTACTTAAAAAGGCTTCTCCATCTTAACAGGAAACATAAACTTTGGTGTCTTGCTTTCAGATCCCAATTGTTTATATGCAACAGTATAGCAACGTCATTGATTATAGTTTTCACTTATATTTCCTTACTTTGCAACAGTACCTAAAACTTGATACTGGAGAAAATAGGAAATAGCTTTTTAATTTATATATATAATGGGATACTATGCAAGTATGTGTATCGTTATCAAATAAAAAACTTTTTAATTAAGCCCCGAATATCAAACCTACAAGGAATTTTGCAATATACACTATTAATTAACAAACTTTCTATTTTAAAAAAAGACTATTACTTAAATTAAAGATATTTTTACAGTAGTTGAAATTCAAATCTTTTTGGTATTTTTGATTTTTTGATAAAACAATAAAACTTCTAAAGATAACTTGAGTTCATGTTAAAGAAAAGTACTTGATATGAAAATATCTTTCTTATTATCATGAATAAGTATTAAGTATATGATTTTAGTTGTGGAAATATGCAAATTATGTTGTGCAAAATTGGAGCAATATTATTCTTTACCCTTACTAGAGATGTTATAAAGAACATTGGCTAATTTAAAGTTTGAATATTTCTAAAGGCCGGCTAGGCAGGAATGATACCAGCTTTCACTCTAGAGTTCTCTTGATTCCCTCCATTTAATGGCTAACATCTCGTATCAAAACCAAAAATAATAAACTAAGTTGGGTGCTTTAACCTGTAACTTTAATGTCCTGTAACTCTACACCCTTCAAAGATTAATTCCCTATTTATATGCACTCAATCATATGAATTACATTCTCATTCATACAACCTCATGTGATTCTTTCCAATTGTTGACTGAGACAATACCAGTCTGGTTCTTACTTGTTCTCACAACAAATTTAAACATCTAGATGGGATAGATCTAGAAGTAAATGATGTGCATGGAATTAAATCATCACAACTTCTTCCAACATTAAAGATTAATACTCTCCACAACTTCCATCCAACACTTTAACTACTTATCATTTTAAGGAGAAAGACAAAAAAAACTAATCAAAATTCATGAAAAAAGTAAAACCACACTTTAGTTTAAAAATATAAATCATTTTCAAACTAACAAGAAGTCTCGATTAAAATTAAAAGTATTTTAAAAACAAAGTTAAAAACTTATCTCAAACCCTCCATGAAACACTTGAAGTTCCTTTGAATAATTTCTCTTTTACAACACTCTTGTCTCTCCCAATAAAACTAAAAACAAAAAGGATAAAGTAAATTTGTGCTGCATAAAATTCTCTCCAAAAGTTCCTCTCAGTACTCCCCCTTTTTAAGAAATTTTCAAGACTCTTCAAATAGTCTCAACTTTCTTCTTTAATAAATCTCTAAGAGATGCCTTGGTAACTCTTCAAAATGTATCCAAATTTGATGTATTCTCCAAATGATGCCTCCTCTCACAAATCTTTTAATCATATTTTCGTTTCTATTGTCCATAACCACCCTCTTTAGCCAATAGGTGCCTAAAATGTCTCTTCCAAATTCTATAAAATTAATTAAACCATGAAAAAACCACATCTGGCACTTAAGCGTGGAGCCTCTGACACTTAAGCGTGGCCTTCTCTGTTTCACCAGCGCTTAAGCTTTAGATCGGGCTCTTAGGTGCCAACTTTTTTGCACCATTTTCATATTTTTACTCCAAATTTGATCTTTTTTCACTCCTTTTAGTATTTTTCATCTTTTTACATGTACCTAAAAGAAAAAACACACAAACACCTTTCATTACAATGTACTATCTCAAAAATAGGTATAAAAATGTGTCTAAAATACTATATATTTTATGGGTATCAAAATCCCTCAAACTTAAAATGTTACTTGTCCTCAAGTGACACTTCAATCTTTCAAATCCAAATAACTATGATATGTACATGAGTTTCTTTAGGAGTTACTAAAACTTACATTGAGAAATATAGTAGTCCTATTTAGAAAAAAATTATTAGTAAATGAGACCAACTTAAAGTTTAGAAATTTTTACTGTTAAGAATATGAGAATATGAGTTCCTATCTAATTCATAAATATTGTAGATTTTACAAATTTAGTATTTATTCCTTTTATTATCTCTCCTTAAAAAATTTTATTAAGAATAATTTTACTTACTATATTTTATCCCTATGCTTAAGAGTTTCACAAGTCTTATACTTTAAAAAGATCGAATGTGGAAACAATTTTTAATAGGCACTAATCCTCAAGCTTCTCCTCCCTTTCTTTTTTTCTTTTTTTTTCTTTTTTTTTATTTTTCTTTTTCTTTTTTTTTCAAGCAATGATTACTATATCTAGATATGCCTTTAATAGCTTTGAATTCACTTCTCTTTTCTTAAACAAAGTCCTGATATAAATCTTTTACTTATAAAGATAATAATAGTTTTGAAAATTATTTTCAATAAAAGAAATTTAAGTATTAAAAATAAATATCTAAATTTCTAAATTCGTCAAAAATATGTTTTTTTCTTACTAAAGATAGTTACACTATATTTATCATTTTCTACACTAAAAAGTTTTAACTGAAAGTTTTTCTTCATCATTCAGAATTTTAACTAAAATTTCTTACACATTTCTATAACCAAATTTTACATCCCTAATATAACTTCATATACATGATCATTGTTCTTTTCAAATTAAATTCACTTGAAGCACATTTGAGAACAAATAAAATTCAAGTTTTGAAAATATTTTTCATCCCTCCCTCACTTAAATTTTAAACAAGATTAAACAGTTTAGCAGCAGATATATATAAGAAGGAAATAAAAATTAAAATAACTTGCTTGCAGGAAATTTTATTCCCTAATCATACAATTATATAACCAAAAATAGGAGTAAAATTAATTTTTGATCAACTTTCTATCATTCTAATTTTAATTCAACATATAGAGATTCATTGGACTTCTTAAGTAGTGGGTAAAGATATAAAAAAAAACTAACACAATAAATTTGAATTCACAGCCAAAACATAAAAACAAACACACTAACAAGATAAAAGAAAAATCCAGGATAGCAGTTTTCTGAAATTAAAGTTTAAAACTAGAGTTAGCAAGATTTTCAACTTTCCACATGACATAAGAATATGTTCAATCCTAACTAACTAAAACACAATAATCAACACACAACAACAATTACTACTGTAGAATTAAAATAAAATACTAACAAAATAAAACATTAAAATAATAGATATACAAGACAAAAGTTTCACCCATTAAAAAGTCTAAACAAGTACATAAATCAATTGTATCAAGCCCTGACCATGTAGTCCATCAAATATTACAAACATAAAAATAAAATAAGTCCTCTACCTAATCATCATCAAAATCACTACTATTCTAGCCAATTGTCGACTCATAATAAGGGTATCTATGTTATGACGGAAATTTCAGTCCTTGGTTACCCGCTAATGAGGCTTTCGAAAGATGAAGGAAATTTATCCTCATAATCGATTTTCCTTCTATTATACCCATCAATATGATCTCCAAGGCTTTCTCAATTTCTTACCTTATCTGTGGTATTACTGATATTGTCCATCATCTTCTGCAATAATTGATTTTGAGTTTCAATAGACTCACCTCTAAAAGTAGAAGCTCGTGAGGTAGATGGTCTAGATGTAGAAGTAGCAGAGGTAGAATCAGCAAACGTCAACATTCCATAACTCCGTGAAATTCCTCCTTTCTAGCCAAAAATAGAATACTCTGAATATAACTTCACATTTACACTTGTAATTGGCTTCAGAGGCAAAAATACTTCTTCCCATCGATCATATCTCACTCAAGCCTGCTCACACAAAGAAAATATCAAGGAAGCAAATCCCAAACCTGCAGTATTAGCGGCAGTGGCAGAACTAATGATAGTCTGGCAGATCAAAGCTCTAATATTGATGAGATTCATTTCTAGAATACAATAATTCAATGTTGCTCTCTCCCTCATAACTTCACTAAGATGATTTGTCGATAACAAATAAGTTGGAATAAAGTAGTGTCACGCCTTTGATGGTGCACTTAACTTCGAAGTGGAAAAGTTAACTCTCCACTCATTTGTGATTTTCTAGATTCCTCTTCCAACAATCAAATAAGAATAATCTTGTCTAATTCTATCTCAGTCAAACTAGGTGGTAAATGGTAAAGCATATTGATTACCTCTTATGAAAAAGGTAACAATTTTCTTCTAACCATGACTCGGTCTTCTTCAGCCTCAGGGAGATTTGCATAAAACTCGTGAACTACAGAAATAACAGCCGCAACAGAAAAATAGCAGAATCGTTTCCATTGTCGGGGAACGACTAAATCTTCTACGAATCCACCTGGATTTTTGAAACATCACTTCTACAAAAGTTTTTGTGATTGCAGAGTATCACTATTCTTATGTATAGCTTTTGAACTCATAAACTTGCTCAAATCAAAGTGGGTTTTTCTTTTACTCCTCTTCATTCTTGGGGCCATTCTACAAATTTCACAAAATTCCACAATAACTTCAAAATCAAGTCTAATCTACAAAACTTAACTTCTACAAGCATAAACTACACTTTCTATGCAATTTCCATAGATTTTACCTCATTTTTCACCATGAATAGTGTTTTTTGGGTTTCTCCAAAATGTACTCAAAATACATGGTGAAAATCCAAAATTTTTACATAGAAGTAAAGCTCTTACCTTTAGAAATGCAATTCTAGCAAATTTTGCTCAAATCCACCAAGAAATCTTCATGAAAAGGCTTTCGCTAGACTTCAAAATCGTGAACTCGAGAAGAAGAAGGTGACGATGAGAGTAAAAATGGCAAATTTTGGGGTTATTTTTCACCTTTAACCGTTCGCGGACTAGTTTTCATGAACTGACGCTTAAGAGTGGATAAGTGGCACTTAGGTGCCTGCTTCTCGGGTTACATCACACTTAGGAGCGAGAATGTGGCGCTTATGCGCCAATGCACTATTTTTGATAATTTTGAACTTAAGTAAAATCAACTATTAGCCTAAGTATACCACCCCTAAATGGTCTTATAACATTGACATGACTATTTCCTCTCCCTAAACTCTCCTCATTCTCAAAATTCTCCAATATTATCTAATTTGATTTGAGGCTAAAATAACACTAAATTTTCAGAAAAATAAACACTTATATTCATGTATACATATAACACTTAATTTTCATTCTAGATAGTCTCGGATGAGAAACTTTTATTAAATACAAACACTTAACAAACATTCACAATTAAACACATAACAGGCATGAACTCCAAAAATAATATTCAACACTAACACATAAAACAATGACTCCTAACAAACAAACTCTAACACAAAACTTAATTCCATTCTTCATTTGTTGGGACAAATTTTGGTCTTTCATTAGTCTCTCCTTGGGCATTCGGAATATTGAGATGAAAAAATGGATGGTGGTGACGATCTCTGATACAATCTTCTTCAATCCATTTCTGCTTAAGATACATCGCCTAATCCGCTTCTTCTATCTAACTAGTGTCACTAAATTGCATTTTCAATTGACATCCAATATGCTCTAGATGGGCATTAACTTCGCTTAATTTTGCTCAAGTGAAGTCACGCTAGCCTTAATTTTGTTGATCTTTTCGTTATTCCTTCAATACTAACGGCTAAGAAATCATTATACATCTCTTGTGCACTTTGATTAATGAATTTCTTCCACATGACCTCTTCCTTTTTCTTCAAATCCATCTCCCATGAAGACATTATATCTAAATCTCTCTTTATCTTAAACATTTAGGGCTAAAAATGATTTTGTGGTGAAGTTTCATCACAAAACCCTTATATTTATAGGCCTAAATCCTTCTAACAACTTCTAGGCACGTCCTAAGACTGCCTTGGCACGTTTTAGTCAACCATATGGTTGTTAAACATTATAGAACTTTAATTTTGCACAAGGTTTATAACTCTCACGCTTAAGCACCGTTTATTTGTGCTTAAGCGCCACTGCGAAATTTTGCACAGTCAACTTAACGTCCAAATTCTCATTTTAACATGTCTACACTAAATAAAATCTTAAAATCAATACTAACACATAGTATTTTGAAATAAAATAGTACCTCAAATTTTATTAATCACACATAAACAACAATCAAAGCAAAATACACTGATAACTATGGCTTGCCTCTTTCAAAGCGCTTGGTTTAACCTCATGAGTCTGAGGTAACCAGTGCTTATTCTGGTTGACCCAACATCATTTGATCATTAAATTTACACTAATCCCCTACAAAATAAGTTTTCAGTCTATGATCATTCACTTTAAATACTCTCTCAATTTTAGGATCTTTAATATCTACAACTCCGTAAGGATAAACTTTTATCGCAACAAATGGGCCCATCCACCTGGACTTAAGTTTGCATGGAAATAATCTTATCCTCGCATTATATAAAAAAGCTTGTTGCCCTGGCTGCAAATTTTTAATAAGTATCATTCGATCATGTTACATGTTCATCTTTTCTTTGTAAATCTTAGCACTCTCATAAGATTCATTCTTTATCTATTCAATCTCATTTAATTGCAATAATCTCTTCTCACCAGCATCCTTTAAATTATAATTGAACTCTTTAATCACCTAATATTCTTTATCCTCAAGTTCAACTGATAAGTGAAAAGCTTTCCCAAATAATAGCCTATAAAGGTACATTCCTATAGGAGTTCTATATGCAGCCCTATAAGCCTCCAAAGCATCGTCAAGTTTGATTGACCAGTCCATTTTTGTTGGATTCACAGATTTTTTCATAATTCTTTTAATTTCTTGATTGGATAACTCGGCCAAACCACTTGTCTGAGGATAATAAATATTAGCAATTTTATGGTTTATATGATATTTCTTTAAAAATTTCTCCATTATGATATTTCGTTAATGACTTCCCCAATCAGTTATGATAACTCTCGGCATCTCAAATCTATAAAATATGTTTATTTTCAAAAATTTTGCAACACTTTGAGCAACACATCGAAGTAAATCATAGGTTCTATCCATTTGGATACATAATCTACTGCCAATAATGCCACCCTAAATCAGAATTATGACATTTTTGGATAATTTCATAAGTTTCTTCTAAAGGTACACCTCTTTAAATAATCAGATCCTTTCCTTGTTTATATAAATATGGGTCATCCCAAAAAAAAGTCATAACTTCATAAGTAAATTTCTTAGGGTATAATATCACTAACTAGAAAGTTCACTATGTCGGCATACCACGGAGCACGCCACTCATTAATGCTGAACAATTTATTATCTGGAAAATGTTCATTAATTTCTTTTTCAAAACAGAGTGATTTTTCTAATAAGTCTACACAAATGATCAGTAATTTGATTTTCAGTCCCCTTCTAATCTACTATTATAAAATCATACTCTTGCAAAAGAAGAATCTATCTTATAAGTCTTCATTTGACATTCTTCTTTTTCATTAAGTATTTAATAGCGGAATGATCTATATGCAATACGCAAAGAGTTTCAATAAATATGATCTAAATTTATCAAAAGCATATGCTATTACTAATAACTCTTTTTTAGTTGTTGTATAATTAATTTGATTTTCATTAAGAGTTTACTAGCATAGTAAATTACTTTGAAAGTTTTATCATATCTTTGTCCTAAAATAGCTCCAATAGCATAATCACTAGCATCACACATCAGCTCAAACGGTTTCCCAAATATGGTGAAACTATAATTTGTGCAGTGACTAATTTTTCTTTTAATAACTAAAAAACTTTTAGGCACTCTTCATCAAAATTGAAAATTGCATCTTCCATTAAATTGCATAAAGGCTCAGCAATTTTTGAAAAGTTTTTAATATATTGTCTGGAGAATCCAGCATGTCCTAAAAAACACCTAATTTACCTTACATTTGTTAGATAACAAAATTAGCGATCACTTAAATTTTAGCAGAATCTACTTTCAAACCATTTTATGATATTTTATGTCTTAATACAATTCCTCATGCTACCATAAATTGGCATTTTGCCTAATTAAGGACTAAATTTGTTTCTTCACATCGCTTAAGAAATTTTGATAAATATTCTAAACATGAGTCAAATGAAGTTCCAAACACTGAAACATCATCCATAAAGACTTTAATCCTTTTTTTCAATTAAACCACAAAAAATTGTCATCATGCATATTTGAAATGTAGTAGAGACATTACATAAATCAAAGGACATTCTTCTAAAAGAAAATATACCACAAGGACTGATAAATGTTGTTTTCTCTTAATCCTAAGAAGTTATTTGAATTTTGTGATAACTAATATATCCATCAAGAAAATAAAAGTATTTATGTCCACTTTGTTTATCCAACATTTGATCTAGAAAGGGTAATGGAAAATGATTTTTCCTAGTGGCAAGATTTAATTTTTTATAATCAATGCATATTCACCACCCTGTGACTTGTCTTGTAGGTATTAACTCATTATGTTCATTCATAGTCACAATTACTCCTCCTTTCCTAAGAATGCAATGAATTAAACTAACCCATGCACTACTTGAAATAGGATAGATAATTCCAGCATCTAACCACTTTAAAATTTCTTTCTTTACTACTTCTTTCATAACAGGATTTAATCTCCTTTGAACATCAGCCATAGGTTTGCAGTTCTCTTCCATATGAATTCTATGAATACAAATTGAAGGACTAATTCCTTTAATATCACATATTTTCCATCCAAAGGCTTTCTTAAGATTTTCAAAATTTTCATCAATCTTTCTTCTTCTTTCATTGTTAACTTTGAGGAAATTGTAACTGGTAAAGTAGAGGAATCACCTAAAAAGGCATATTTTAAATGATCACGAAGTAACTTTAATTCAATTTCTGTAGGTTTTTATATTAATGAACAAAATTGTTTATCTTCTTCTATCGTGTCCAAAATTTCAAAAATTTCTCTAACATAGTTTGAATCTTCCTTTAAAAAATCTTCACATTGATCCAGTTCCTATTCTTGCTCTTGTTCTAAATATGTTACTTCAATTTTTTCTTCATAATTAGTTTTGAAATAAAATTAACTCAGATATCTTATAGCATCCATTTTATAGCATTTATCATCTTTACCTTTTGCAGGATACTTCATTGATCTTGAAATGTTAAAAGTAATAGTTTGATCATTGACGCACATTGTTAATTCTCCTTTCTACACATCTATTATTACTCTTCCTATGGCTAGGAAAGGTCTCCCCAAAATGATAGGTATCTCTTTATCTACCTCAATATCCAGCACAATGAAATTAATAGGAAAGATAAATTGATCCACTTTCACTAGAACATCTTCTATAACTCCTTTAGGGTAAGTTATCGAACATTCTGCTAACTGCAGAGTTACTGTAGTAGGGGTTATTTCTCATAATCCCAATCTTTTAAATATTGATAATGACATAAGGTTAATGCTTGCACGTGAATTACATAAATCTTTCCCTTAAAATCTGTCACCTATCACATATAGAATTGTAAAGCTACAAGGATCGTTAAGCACTTCATGATGCATTTTCTGAATTATAGCACTACACTCCTCACTAAGTACAACAGTCTCATTATATTCAAACTTCATTTTTCTGTTGAGAATATCCTTCATAAACTTTACATTGCTTGACATTTGTCGCTTGATCAAATGGAATATTAATTGTAAGCTTCTTAAAAATTTCCAAATATTTTGAAAATTGTTTATCTAACCTCTGTTGACGTGGACTCTGAGAAAATGGAGGTGGTGGTTTTTCCAAATTAATTTTAAGCTAAGAAATAGGTCTTTTAGAATCTTTTCAAGCATCCTCTTTTGATTTTTCAATTTCTTCTCTCTCTACTTCAATTTTTTTTTAACACTACCTTCCAACTCTCTTCCATTTCAAAGTTGAACGAATTTTACTTGCTTTTTATTCTGGTCTTTTGGATTTATTTCAGTATTACTAGGAAGTGATCCTTAGGATCTATTACTTAATTAATATGCAATTTGTCCAAGTTGATTCTTAATATTTCTAATTATAGTTCCTTGACTTTGTAACAGATTTCCCATTTGTAACATCACTTCTTCTATAGACAACTTCTTCTCCTTAAATTATGGATTATTGTTGAAACCTGGAGGATAAGTAGATCTATAATAATTATTCTTTTTGTTGTTCTAGTTTTCCAATGGGTTTACTTGATTGTTCCCTATTGTTGATTATTACCACCCGTAGTATTATTTCAAATGAAGTTGTGATGGTTCTTCTAACTTGAATTTTAATAATTTGAATATGGTCTATTATGCTTGTTATTTATGGCATTCAAAGTTTATAATGATGCTTCAGAAACTACCACTTGGTCTAATGAATTATCTTCAATCATAAAGATAGGTTGAGAAAAATTCATGTCAAATTGGTCTAACTTCCTTGAAATTGCGCAACTTGATTTTCTAACTAGTAAATGCATCAGATTCATGAATATTGGCTAGGGGGTCTGAAGTTGGGAGGACCTCCTCCTTCTAGAGGAAGGACCAGATCAAGATCTTAGCCTTCCTTCCATTTCAATCCTTCCAATGATTAACATGTTGTGTTGGAATATAAGAGGCATTGCCCATCCCCAGTCTTTAAGAAGACGGATCAACCACAAAAAAAATATAAATTATGGTGTTTTGCTATACTTGAACCAATTGTTCAGCAAAATTCCCATAGAATTATTAATAAATTTCATGGATTTTCTCACTATGCCAACAAGAATAACAAAGTTTGGTTCTTTTATAGGAAAGAAATATAGTAGAGCATTCTAATTGACCATCCACAATTCATATATTTTTCACTTGTAGTTTAAGGACATCTGGAGTTTGCAACCTTCATTTATGCTAGAAGTCTCAAAATTGATAGATAGGAGCTTTCAGATGGCCTTCAACTCATCAACACAAGTATGAAATCTCCTTGGATTGTAGGGGGAGATTTCAATTGTATCACTACTGCAGCTGAGAAATCTGGGGGGAGATCTCGCAATATGTCCAAAATGACTTTCCTCAATGATCAAATTCAGCAAGCTGGCTTGTTTGACCTAGGTTTCCAGGGTCCTAATTTCACTTGGAAAAGGTGCTCCCTATAGGAAAGACTTGACAGGGTGTTAGTTGATGACCACTGGCAAAAACACTTCCTCTTAACTTATGTTACCCACTTAACCCTTACTAGTTCTGATCACAAACCTCTCCTCATATCCATTACTTCCCCTAGCACTACCAATTATCACCCCCCTTTCAGATACCTCAATATGTGGTCTACTCACCCTCTTTTCATCAATTGTGTAGCTTCCAATTGGATGAGAATTGATCTTGATGACCCTTTCATTATGCTCTGCCTTCTTCATCTGAAAACTAGCAAAGCTTTGAGGAAGTGGGGTTGGGAGACTTTTGGGAATGTCTTTTTCGATGTCATAATTGCTGAGAAGGAAGTTGAAAAACTTGAGAATGTTGCTCAGAATCATATTGCCTCTGAGACAGATCTGCTTAATGCCCAAACTAATCTGCAAAATGCTATTGACATACAGGATATGCTACTCAAACAGAAGGCTTATATTAACATCTTTACTAATGGTGACATGTACAAAGTTCTATCATGCTTATATTAATTATAAGTGGAAATGCAATACCATACACTCTATTCACTCCACTGAGGGTAGATGGATCAATGACAATGAACTTATTGCCTTGGATGCTGTTAAGTATTATAGCTCCTTCTAAACTCTTCAGCTAAGCTTAATGTTGAATATGAAGATTACTTTACTGAAGAATTTAAGTACACTAACCAACTAACTCTCACTGAACCCCCCTCTGATGAGGAAATATGGGAGGCTTTAATAACAATTGATAGTTCTAAAGCAGCTGGCCCTAATGGTTTTACAACTGACTTTTATAAAAATGTTTGGCACATCATCAAGAAGGAGGTAGTAGAGGAAATCAGGAGCTTCTTCAGCGGTTCAATCTACCTAACTATTTTGGAGACTCTTCTATGGTGCTCACTCCTAAGGGTGACTTGCAGAAGAATTGGGATCACTACAAGCCTATCAGGCTCACATCTGTAATAATTAAAATCATAAACAAGATCATAGTAAGAAGACTCCAACCTCATCTTGGGATTATTTGTCCAAACCAGACTGCATTCATAAAAGGAAGATCCATTACAGATAATGTATTGCTGGCATAAGAACTCATTCTGGATTTAGACAAAATTAGTAGAGGGGGCAATTTAATCTACAAACTAGATATTAAAAAAGCATATGACACCATTGACTGGAAATTCATTTTGGGAATTCTTGCTGCTAGAGGCTTTCAACCTAAATTCAGAAAACTCATTCAAAGATGACTCATAAACAACAAACACTCTATTCATATCAATGGTAAAGCTTGGGGTTCTTTCAATGCCATCAGAGGGCTCAAACAAGATGACCCACTCTCTCCCACTATCTTTATCATTGCTATGGATTACTTCTCTAGAATGCTTGACAAGACCATTCTTAACCAACAGTACTCCATATTCCATCACAAATCCAGTCTAGCTATCTCCCACCTCATGTATGCAGATGATATAATGATATTCTCTAATGTTCACAAGAATGCAGTCAAAAAAGTCTATAAATGCCTACAAAAATTTTAGAACAATTCTGGGATGGAGTTCTACCCCAATAAATGCCACCTTATAGTTAACAAGAGGGCTTCTTCCACTTGCAAACACTGGATATCTAATTACACAAGCTTCTCTACTGCTAGGGACCCCTTAAAGTATTTGGGGGTCCAACTCACTTGAGGGAGATCTAAAATAACCCAATTTGATGAGGTTTTTCAGAAAATTCAAAAAACCTTATTCAGCTGGTCACACTCTTTCCTGTCAAATGAGGGTAGAATCACTCTTCTTAGAATCATTCTAACTACCTTCCCCTCATATATCCTTCAAACCAATTACATGAAGAAAAGCATTCAACTTCAGTTGGATAGAGTCTTTAACAGATTTTTATGGGCAGGCCAAAGATAACAGCTCCACTGGGCTTCTTGGTAGAAGGCAGCTAAACCAACAATAGCAGGTGGGATGGGGTTCAAGGGACTTCGTCAAATCACACAAATTAACTTCTGTAAGATGCGGATTAATTGCAGAACACAAATTTCCCTATGGGCTAAGTTCATTTATGGTAAATATTGCAAGGGCCATCATCCCTCTCTAATCTCCAAAAAGCTGGGGGACTCCAGAATTTGGAACAATATGCATAAAATCAAAAACCTTGCTGAAGACATGTACATATGGGATTTAGGGAATGGTAAAGTTAGCTTTTGGCTTGACTATTGGTGTCCAAAGGACTGGCTAGGACCCCTCCCTTCTGACTTTAACTCTAATCTCTCAGTTAGGGATCTTTGGGATGGGGACTCCTGGTCTGTCACTAAGCTCCAATCTATTCTTCAAGAGCCCTACCTATCTCAAGTTACTAAGGTTGCTTTTGATAAGAGCAGAAGAGAGAAGATTATCTGGCATAGCTATGCTAACCAAAGCTTGACAAAATCCATTTATGCCAATCTCTATGGTTGGGATCAAGTCCCTTGGGGTGAAGCCATTTGTAAGAGATATTAATCCCCCTTCATATCCTTCTTTTGCTGGAGATACTTCAATAACCTTCTATCAACTGATGATATTCTTAAACTGAAGGGATTAAGAGGGCCTTCTAGATGTTATCTCTATCTAAGATCTAAAGAGGACAAGGATCATTTATTCTTTAAATATGAATTTGCTCAAGAGGTATGGAAAGCTCTGCTCACTAAAATCAAATGTGGGGGCTTGGACTAGTCTTGCCTCAAAGATGGATGACATAGCTGGAAAAGTAAAAAAAGGTGAGTCTATTCCTTTTATTGTGGCCTGGTTCTTGTGGATGTACAGGAACAACAGAAAGTGTGATGGCAAGAATATGCAACACAATACAGTTTCTAGAAACTACGTTTCCTAGCTAAACAAGTTGATCCACCTCAAAAACTTCCTTAATATCAGCTTATCTCAGACTACTGTATCGAAAAGACAAAACATGATTGAGAAGGTTAAGTGGAAACCTCCTGATACTCAAACCATAAAGATTAATACTGATGGTAGCTTCTCTCATTGGGTTGCAGGGGTAGGGGGGATTTTCAGAGATTCCTCCAGCAAATGTATGCTTTTCTTTCATGCTCCTACTGAGGCCCATGAAGCTCTAGAAGCCGAGCTTAATGCAGTTTACTGGGCCCTTATCTTTGCATAGAAAGTGGCATGGCACAATCTGTGTATTGAGGTGGACTCTTCTCAACTAATTACCTTCTTTACTACAGAGTAGTTGTCCTCCTGACACCATATGCAATAGAAACAAAAAATTGGCAACTTATATAAGATGTTCAAAGTTTATATGTCCTTTATATACAGAAAAGGGAACCAACCTGCAAATTGGCTTGCTAGACATGGCATCTTCGCTAACTCCATATCAGTAGCTACAATACCTCCCTCCCCTCTTGCTCTCTTGCTTCATGGCGATAAGTTGGACCCTCCTCATCTCAGATTCAATGCCAACCATTACAAAGAACCTTAGTCCTTTGGAGCTTCTCCTCTTTTCCTTTTTTGCACTAATGTATTAATTTTTGTGGATTTCTCTCCCTCTTTATTTTGTAAGGAGACTTATCTAGTGGAACATTTTGTATTGCTTTCAAAGATGAACATGTATGGGGCCAACTAATTCTCCTTTCACAAAAAAAAATATATATATATATATATATATATATATATATATATATATATATATATATATATATATATATATATATATATATTTGTATGCATGTATTAGAAAGAAATACTTCTATTCCATTAAAGTTTCAGGTACAATTTGAAGCAGTGGAACCTATAACAAGTCACCTTCTAAAAGGAACTGAAGAGGAAAGAGGGGAAAAGAGGAAACTTTAACATCAGTAGTTGAGATGCCTCTTCTTGCAAGCCAGATAGAAGGGCAATTTTTTCTTTCTATAAAAAAACTAAGTTTTGACCATATGGGATGATTTGATAGTGTTGACCTTTAACGCCATTGAGATAGCCTCCAAGAGGGTGCTTCAGTTTCATTTAAAAGCATCAACAGTTTAGTGGAATTCACCTCCACCCACAGGTGGAACCAATTGGACATACAAGCCTATTTAAGTGCCCAGCAGACATCAATCAACTCAGCTTCAAGGGCCTCTTCAACCATTATGGAAGCAAAAAACCAAAGTAAGCACTTACCATCTTGGTTCCTAAACACTCCTCCTAGCCCAACTCCACGATTGGAGAAGATGCCATCAGTATTCACCTTGATAAAAGGTTGTGAGGGAGCTTTTCAATGTACTTTAATGATCTTAGTCAAGGTTGTAGGATTGGCAATTTTTACAATGCATATCTGGGGGAAGGACTTGTGTTTGATCAATTTAAGCGGATAGGAAAGACAGTTCCTAGCCACTTTTCTAGCAGTGGGTTGACTTCCTCAAATTTTATATGGTTTCTTTCCATCCAGAGGAACCAGGAGACAATAAAGGGAATGAGGCCAGCCTTTTCTCCCTTCGAACTATTCCAATAAGAATGCATATTGAGCCAATGTAAGTTAATTAGCTCATCTAAAGTAGCTTAGTGAGCTCTCTCCAAACCTATTGTGAGAAACCACATTCAAAAAATAGGTGAGAAATAATTTCCTGATCAACATCTAGATGGGCATCTCAGGCCTTTCATATTTAGGATATCATCAGTTAGGATTAATACTTGAAAAATCCTTCAGCAGTAGAATGACATAGAAGGGGATAAGAAATTGTTCCAAATGGCCCCTCCCCATGGAACATCATTCCATCTATTTAGTTTGAAATAAATGGATTTAGTGATGTTTTGATTAGAGTTGGATATCCATTTAATTTTATCTTGCTTAGTCTTATGAAATTGCACAATAGAGATATTTAGACCAGAAGAAACTTCCAGCAAGGAATGAAGTTTATCCAAGGACTATTGATCCCCTTCCTAACAATCAACAACCCTGAGGTTTTGATTACGATCAGTAGAAAGGGGTTGTAACATCTCCTTTGGACACAAGTGGTCCAGCCAAAAGTGAACTCCTTTTATAAGGTCCCATAAGAAAAGGTCTTCAGCCAAACTTTTCACTTTCAGCTTGTTGCTCCAAGTCTTGGAGTCACCTGTCTATCTAGAGACACGAGTTGGATGGTTGGCTCAAAAATATTTCCCCAGCATGAACTTGGCCTATAATGAGACCTTCTACCTAAAATTGATCCAGATCTTGCAAAGATTCACTTGTTGTAATTGTTTCAGACCTTTAAACCCCAAACCTCTAGCAGTAATTAGCTTGGCAACCATTTGCCAACTGGCCTAGTGAATTTGTTTTCTTTGACCCGACCAAAGGAACCTGTTGAATAGACATTCCATTTGCAATTGGGTGCTCTTTTTCATAGTGGTCATTTGTAAGATATAGGAAGGAAATGTAGTGAGGATGCTCTTGAGTAAGGTGATCCCCTTGTTGAAGCCCCTCTAGTAGCAGTACTAACCAGAAGCTTGACCATTAATAAGAATTGAGGGAGCATTGTGTTTGAGCCATCTTGATATGAGTTCACAGAATTACCTTGTGAAGCCCATGGCCTTCAAAATATCTAAGATAAACTCCCTACAAATACTATCATATGATTTTTTTATGTTCAGTTTATAAATCAAATTCCCTCCCCTACAAGTTTTATCCAAGTCTAGCAGAATTTCTTATGCTAGTAATACATCATCGGCAACATATCTTCCCTTGATAAAAGCAGTTTGATTAGGGCTGATGAGTTTTCTAAGATGAGGTTGGAGTCTAGCAACAATTGTCTTACTTATGACCTTGTAAACCATTGGGATTAGACTGATAGGCCTAAAGTGGTTCCAATTACTTTTTCCAGTTTATTTTGGAATAATAACCATAATTGAGGCATAGAAGTGCTAGAGTATGTTGTTTCCTTTGAAGAAGCTCTAAATACCCATGATCATGTCTTGTTTAATGATATTCCAAGTTTTCTTGTAGAAGTTAGCAGTAAATCCATCCGGACCTGTTGTTTTAGCACTATCAATAGATTGTAGAGCCAGCCGAATTTCATTCTCAACAAGGGGCGGTTCAAAGAGAGAGAAATGATGTAGGAGTGATCGGCTCTAAAGAAATTAGCATCTATAGGGGTTTTATCAGCCAGAGGTTGGGTTAGGAGTTGATGGAAGAAATGCACTGCATTTTCAGCAATGACTTCATTATTCTGAATCCAATTTTCCTTAGCATCTTGAATTCCCTGGATAGTGTTACATTTCCTTTTATATTTTATGCAAGCATGATAAAACTTAGATGAGAAGGAGATTTGGTTGGCTTTATCTTCAATTGATAACTCTAAAATGGCTGGGCCTAATAGCTTTACAGCTGACTTTTATAAGAAAGCTTGGGTTATTGTTAAGAAGGATGTCATTATGGCTATACAAAGCTTCTTTTGTAGTGTTGATCTCCCCAAGTATTTCACCTCCTCTACTATAACTTTGATACCTAAGGTTAAAACAAAGTTTAAATGGGAACATTTTAGACCTATCAACTTGAATTTTGTCTTCTCCAAGGTCATTAGCAAAATTATTGCAAGAAGATTACAACCTCATCTTAATAAGATTATCAGTGAGAACCAAACTGCCTTTATTCAAGAGAGAAGCATAGTGGATAATGTATTGTTAGCCCAAGAGCCGGTGTTGGATCTAGATAGACAGTGCGGAGGGGGAAATGTTTTTTTTAAGTTGGATATCAAAAAGGCTTATGACACAATTAACTGGGGTTTTATTGAGGAGGTTCTCACTGTTAGAGGTTTCTCTCCTTCCTTCATTTCTCTTATTGATAGATGGCTTTCAAATAATCATCAATCTGTTTTTTGTTAATGGTTGCTCCTATAGGTTTAATAGTGCTTCCAGAGGTATTAAGCAAGGTGTTCCTCTATCCCCTTCAATTTTTATTCTAGCACTTGATTACTTATCTAGTTTGTTAGATGAGATTGCTGTTAAAGAGCCACACTCCTTACAGAGTCATAGATCTAATGTGATTATTAACCACCTTGCTTTGGATGATGATCTTATTGTGTTCACTAAAGCAACTAAGCTAGCTATTAGATCTATTCTTTAATGCTTAGATCAGTTCCAAAGAAGCTCTGGTATGGTCTTCAATACCTAGAAATATGTGGCTATGTTTAGTCACAAAGTTAAGACTGCTATGAAACATTGGATTTCTGAAACCTCTGTTTTAGTGTCAATAAAATTCCTCGCAAATATTTGGGTGATTTTCTTGTTAAGGGCAGATCAAAATAGATTCAATGTGATCATATTGTGGAGAAAATTCAAGATAGACTACAATGTTAGGTCAATTCTTATTTGTCTAATGGGGGAAGAGTCACTCTACTGAAAAGTGTTCTATCTACTTTTCTTGCTTATTTGTCACAAATGACAGTTATGAAGAAATCCACACAAAAGAGTCTAGATAGAATTTTTAATCGTCTCTCGTGGTCTGAACAAAGAAAAGAATTGCTTTGGACTAGCTGGAGCAAGGCTTGTAATGTTACTAAGTCTAGTGGTTTTGGCTTCAAAAGTTTCCCTCATCTTATGCATGTTAATCTGTGCAAACTATGGATTAAATTTAGAGTTCAAGGTTCTATCTGGGCTGTGTTCATGATGGGCAAATATTGTAAACATAGCCATCCCACCCAATTTCATAAGAAATTGGGTGATTCCACTGTTTGGGCCAGGATGTTAAAGGTAAGGACTGAGGCTGAAAATCTATTCATATGGGATGTGGGGGAGGGAAAACTAAACTTTTGGCTGGACAACTGGATTATGGATGGGAAACTTGACATTGGTTCCTCATACATTTCTAATGATTCTACTCACGTGGCTGATTTTTGGGTGAATGGGGGGTCGAATCTTGATGCACTTCAATCTATTTGTGAACCATCTCAGATTTCTAGTATTCAGAGAATCTCCATAGATCCTTCAAAAAAGGATAGAGTAGTGGTAAAAAGGGCCCTTTACTAACTGTATCTGATTTTTTTGGGGAGTTTTGCTTCCCTTAACAGGAAGTGGACTGGGGTACTAGAGTGTGGAGCAAATTCTTATCACCTTCAATGTCATTTTTCTACTAGAGATTATTCCACAGACTCCTTCCTACCGATGATATTCTGAAATTGAAAGGACTAAGGGGTCCTTCTTGGTGTGTTTTGTGTAAGAAGGAGGAAGAATCTACGACCCATCTGTTCTTTAAATGTTCCACTATGGAGCTGATTTGGGAGAATTTCTTAAGTCAGGTCCATCTACCAGTTCAAAACCTATCTTGGGGGATTTATTTCAGTGTTGGCATGATTGGCTGAATGGAAAATTTTTTGTGGTGCCTTGCATTGTGGCTTGGTTTGTGTGGATGGCAAGGAACAAGATGAAGTTTGAGGAAGCTAATCTAGGGGTAAAAAAGGTGGCTCATAACTGTCTTGCCTATGTACAGAAACACAATAAATATAAAAAATTTCCTGAGATTATTTCTCATGGTGCTCAAAATACCTTCACTCTTGTCAAACCCATTTTGGGGAAGTGGCTACCTCCACAACAAGGATGGGTCAAAGTGAATACCGATGACAGTTTTTTATATCCTCATGCTGGTATGGGGGGTGTTTTTAGGACTGTAGAGGTGCTTGCCTACTCTTTTTTCAGTCACCTACCTTTACTAGAGATCCTTTAGAAGCTGAAACTCTGGCTTTGTATTGGGCCATTCTTCTTGCCAATAGATTTGAATTTTGCCACCTCTGGGTGGAATCTGACTCTAGCAATTTAGTGAGCATTTTGTATGGATCTAGAGACATCCCTTGGCACCTAATGTATTTAATTAAGGAGATTCAGCAAATGGGGAAGGGACTTCAGCTTTTTGTTTCCCCTATCCACAAGGAAGGTAACAGGCCTGCTAATTGGCTGGCTAGAATGGGTATCCACACTGATCATAATCTTATTAACAAAGTTATTCCAACTCCATTGTAGTTACTCTTAGAAGGGGATCTATTACCCATACCTTTTGTTAGATTTACTTTTCCGTAGGTTTTTTGAGGGGCTCACCCTGCTGAATTTTAGGGGTCCTCTTTGCTTGTAACAATGGTTGTTCCTTTTCATCTAATATAGTTGGAGCACTGCTCCTTCCATATATATATATATATATATATATATAAGAGAAAAGCCTTTGTTTAAAGGAAAATCAACTTACAATTCTAAAATGGAGAGCATCCAGAAGGTCCCCAGAAAGCAAAAAACTGAGAGAAGGGGGCAATAAAAAGAGATAAATATAGAGCTACAACATAGGCCGTATATAGCAAGCCAATTAGAAGGTTTGTTACCTTCTCTATAGTTGATTGAGAAGTGTATGGTAGTTTGTGAGCTTAGCAATCTGATTTTCTAGATCCAGTAAGAGTGATGCTTAGAGGACTGTCACTCAGAATCCAGCAAGTTAATCCGCAAAAATAGAGTCCACTTCAATCCAAAAATGTGACCAATTGGCCTTGAAAGCAAGCATGATAGCCCAATACACAACAATGAGTTTAGTTTCTAGTGCATTAGAAGAAATTATAGAGGCATGGAAGAAGAGCAGACACTTCTCAGTGTGATTTCTAAACACCCTACCCACTGTAGCACCAAGATCAGAAAAACTCCCATCAATGTTTATTTTAATAGTGGAGGGATAAGGAGATCTCCAAACACTTTACAGATCAAGGGGTGAGTTGGATTCCCAAGAGGAAAAAACAAATTTTAGAAAATCCCTTATGTTGGATATGTTTTTGGAGGAAAGAAATGTAGTTTCTCACCACTAAGGTAACAAAAGTTGTTTTGCCCACAAATTTGGCATGATTTCCTGCCATCCAAATGAACCAGACAACTAAAAAGTGAATGGATGCATATTTTTTAGTGTTACAGCTATGCTAGCAATCCTGTAAATGATCCCACTGAAAATGAGATTTTCTCATAATAAGGTGTTTGAATAATTCCGTCCAAACACCCTCGGAAAAACTACAGTAAAAAAAGAGGTGGGGAATGGATTCCTCCTTTATCAAACACATATGACATCTAAAGGGCCTCTCAGTCCTTTCATCTTGAGAATATCATCTATGTGTAGTAACTTATGGAGGGTTCTCCAACAGAAAAATGACACTGAAGGGGAAAGGAAGTTGTTACCGATAGTTTCCCCCACGACACTAGATCCCAACAAAATAGTTTAGAGTAGATGGCTTAGGTGATACTTTGATTTGTATATGCTTACCAGATGATTTTATCAGGTCTAACTCTATCAAATTGTAGCTTTGATATAATCGTGACTGAGGGTTTCTAGAGTAGGGTACAAAATTTTGAGAGAGACCACTGATTGCCTTCTGAACAATCAGCCATCTTGAGTTGGGTATAAGAGAAATTAGAGACAGGAGTAAGACACTCCTTAGGGCACCAATGACCCAACAAAAAATTCACTTATCCATTGTCAAACTCCTAGAGGAAAAGTTTTTTAGCCATATCTCTGATTTTGAGCATGCTAACCCACATTTTAGAGTCCCTCAATTTTCTGACAATAAGGGAAGGGTGTTGATCTCTACAATACTTTTCCATCATAATTTTAGCTCATAAGGAAGATTGAGCCCTAAACTTTATCCAAAATTTACACAAATTGACCTCAAGGAGTGTTGAAGACCTTTGAAACCAATTCCTCAAGCCATAGTAGGTTTAGCTGCCTTTTACCAAGAATCCCTGTGTAATTGTTGTCTTTGTCCAAACCACAGGAATATATTAAAACTCTCTCCAATTGTAATTTAGTGCTCTTCTTAAGGTTATATATAATCAAGGAATTTGGTGAGATACTTTTTAGCAAAGTACTTCTACCACCATTGAATAGAAAGGTGTGTGTCCAACAAGAAAGATAGGAAGTGATTTTATTTAATACCTCATAAAATTGGATCTTCTTAGTTATGCCAGCAATGAGAAGGACACCAGGGTATTAAATAGGGAGCTGAGAGTAGGAGAACCCAGTATAATCAAATATCCACTGGTTATATTTGGGAGAAGCCCTTTTGTGGAAGATCAGTTGACATTTATCATGATTGAAACACATCCCTGAGTGAGACTGGAACATATTGAGGCATTTAAGAACTTTTTGAACAGCAGCCTTATGGGCACTAGAGAACACCATAATATCATTAGCATAAATATGATGAGAAATGTCCATTTTAGATCTATGATGATACCTAGAGTAGTTATGGGAGACGATGTTTAGGTTGAGAATTCTCGGCAGATAATTTATGGCCAAAATGAAGATAGTAGGTGATAAGGGGTCCCCTTGTTTTAATCCTTTATTAGCAATACCGCTTTGTATGGCCATTAATGAGAATAGAGTGCGTATTGTTTGATAACCTTCTATGAATGAGAGAATAGAAATCAACAAAAAAACCTCTAGCAGCAAGGATTTTCAGTATGAATTCCCAGCATCATAAGCCTTTCTGTAAACTAGTTTATAAATCAGGTTACACCCCTACCAGGTTTATCCAAATCTAGTACCAGCTCTTGTGCAAGAAGAACATTATCAGTTATAGATCTCCCCTTTACAAATGCAGTTTGGTTAGGACAAATCAGATTATCCAAATGTGGCTGTAATCTTTTAACTATGATTTTGTTAATTGCTTTACTAATGATAGAGGTGATGCAAATAGACCTAAAGTGATCCCAGTTTTTTATGGACCTCATATTTAGGAATCATTATGAAGATTGATTCACAAAATTACTTAGGGAGGTTATGTCCTTGGAAGAAGCTCTGAATAACAGTTATAACATCCACAATGATAATAAATTTTTGTAGAAATCTACAGCAAAACCATCAGGCACATCTATTTTGGAGCTGTCAATAGAATTTATGGTATTCCAAATCACTTGTTCAGTAGGGCATTCAGTAAGCATAATGTCTCTGGTCTAAGAAATGTCTTCACTAAAATATTTTTTATCAATAGGTGCTCTATGGTCAGACTCATGATTAACAAGTTACTTAAAATAAGCAATTGCATCACTAGCAATAGAATCATTATCATTAAGCCAGATCACCTCAGCTGAATAAATAGAATGGATAGTGTTACACTTCCTTCTGTACTTAATATAAGCATGGTAAAATTTGGTATTCCTATCTCCATCACCTAAAATATTAATAGAGGCCTTCTTCTTTAGGTACAATTCTTTGTGCTCAATGGCAGTGAGAAGATCATTTTGTGCAATTAATAAAGATTTTTCTTCAACAAAACCATTCTGGACATCAGTCTCTAATTGCTCCACCTCTTTTTTAGTATTACTGATAGCAGTTAGGACATTACCAAATGATTCCCAGCCCCATTTTCTAAGGGCTTTGCCAATTTTGATCTGCAGAATGCTAAGTTTAACCAAAGGTTCAGGGTGTGTCACACCAGCCCATTTGGTAGCGACAATGTTCAAAAAAGACTGGTGAGTAAACCACATATTGAGATATCTTAAAGGATGAGTTTTCCTAGAATTATTACCAAAAGAGGTAATAGGGATGAGGTTGCCCAGAGTTATTATAAAAAGAGGTAATAGAGACCAGTAAAGGTTTGTGGTCTAAATCAGCAAGGCTTAGATGGGTTACATAGGTCAACAAGAATTGGGAATGCCTGAGATCATTAACCAAAATTCTATCCAATCTTTCCCATTAATTACCCCTCTTCCATGTGAAAGCTGGTTCATTGAATCCCAAATGAAGTAGTCATGTCAATTGGATGTTGTCACTGAAAATTGTCATTTTGAAGAGATTAGGGGTCCTTCCCCTAGTTTTTTTAGCAGAAGAAGAAATGCAATTGAAGTACCCCACCATTCTAAGGGAGTGCATATGTTTACTGATGTTGTAAAGGACTTCCCAGAATTCCTCTATATCCTCTTTTTTGCATCCAACATAAATAAAAGAAACACACCTAAAGTGGCCATTGATCTGAAAAGAGATTTACAAAAATTGTTGGTGGTTCACCAATACATTCCACATCATTTTCTTTCTATAAAACATCCAAATTTTATTATTATTATTATTAGCATAATAATCAAAACTAGTGAACTTATTTATAAGTCTTTGACGATAGTTATGAACCATAGGTTCAAAAATAACAATGCACCAAAGTTGTTATTTTTTGTTGAGATGTAGAATTCTTTTGAGGGAAATGGGGTGATCAATTCCACTTATATTCCAACATAGGAAGTTAGTCTTCCTTTTGGGAGGGGTGAAGTGAAGGCTATGATCTGGATTTTGTTCTACCTCTGGTAACTTTGGGGGGAGAACCAGCCAACACCTTAGTTCCACAACTAAGTACAAAAGGGGAAATCCATCACTGGAGTTTTTGCAGTTCAGTGACTTGCTCCTTATTTTTTACTACGTGGGCATGCCAGTCTTCTTCCATGTTCTTCTGCATTTCTACTATAGTATCAGTTGTAGGAATTGTTAGTAGGATGCTTGGATTATTGGAAGGGCAGCCCACTTTCACTCTCTGAGCAAAGAGCCCAGGATTAGTAGGGGATGGGGTGACTAGAAATACCTCATTCACTTCTTTCCTCACATGCATCAAATAAGGATCTGAAGGTGGGGTATTAGATGAAGTAGTTCCAACAAGGTCCCCAGGAGGATCTTGTACAATAAGAAGTTCACCAACAATAGGATTAACATTTTTCACAGCTTGAAGAGAGTCCTTCTGAGAAGTATTAGAATTCCTCTTAGAAGGGGGATGGAGCCTATACCACTTGTCCAATGTAAGCCCAACCATTTTTCAATGTTGATGAAAGTAAGGTTTTTGCTCCAACACCACTTCCTGCTCAGATCCAATCCAGACTCTTTTCGGTTCAGGAAGGGTGATATCTCATTCAATGAGGATTCTAGCACATGCAGGCCTAGCTTTATTGTAAGTGGGATTGTCCACCTTAAGTTGTGAACCTAGTGCTCTACCTATACTAAATAAAACATTAAGATTAAAGAAATATAGGGGGAGCCCATGTAATCTGAACCAAGGAGGCACCATAGGTGGGTCCTTGCTAGGATTAAATTTATGAGTCCATTTCAATATTTTCAGGGAGGTTCCTGTAATCAAATAAGACTGCTAGGCAAACAGCCTAGCATAGTCTTCCTCCATAGTGAGCTGTATTAATAAATGTCTCCCGTCTATCAATCCCACTTTTCAAGCCCCAATAAATTTAACAGATTCAAAGTAGTTTCTAACTAGTTCCATTTTTTGATGTCCCAATAGGAACATTTCAACCAGAGTAAACTGCATCTCCTCAATTAAGGTTTTCATATCTTGTTCAGAGTAAACTGCATCCTTCATCCTTAAAGGGTGGACAAAGGGGCAAGTCCCTTTTCTAGCAGCTACATCATGTAAAGACTGAGGCAAGACTAATTTTTTATGTCTCTTAGAGTATAATGAGCTTTACCAACCACTCCTGCATAGGTAGCTTTAGTCCATTGTGCATTTGTATCAACATCAATAGGGAAAGCCATAGAGATCATCTAACCCTTAAGGTAGCTCTGATCAACCTTCAATGGAACAATAACTAAATTCAAATGACTTTAGAACATGGGAAGGATAAAAACTAGAAACCAGCTTCCAAAAAAGCCTCCTTAGAAGAAGTAAACTAGGAATCACAGTAGCTCCAACACCATGCACCGCCAACCAGTACCAGAGGATCCTTATGTCGCCAAGAACCCTATCAGGGCACACACAAATGCCACCATCTTTTTTATATGTATAAATTTAGTTTAGAAAAATATGAAATCAAACTGATCTCATATATTTCATAGTTTAGATAAAAGAGCACTACACCTCAAGATATGTATATATTTTGAAAGATAAACACACTTGATTGTGAGGCTGAATCAAATAAACTAAGAAATGTATAAAATCCATTTTCTCTGTGAAACTATTTAATTATAAGCCGACAAGTTCCCTTATTTAAAATAAAAAATTAAATAGATTTTATATTAAGCTGAGTTCGTTAAAGTTTCCTATAAAAGCAAGCCCTTATAGTTAATTACATCTTCGATAACCGATGTCACCTAAAAAACTCTCATAAAAAATCAAGGGATATTGTTTTTAGGAATTTCAAAAGATAGGACTTGTCAAAGGAATCAGAAAAGGATGTGTGAAATGGGAATGAATCAAATTTGGAACTTTTTTTTTTTAATCCAAAAGAAGAAGAGCTAGGGAATGTTACGGATACTGAGGAGAATCTTGGTGGCTTACCAAACTATCCTATAATTTGGTTTCAATTTAGAGGAGAAATAGTTAAGTGTTTCATCCTGCCAATTTTATTAATTAGGGCTTACATCAATGTGAAACGATCACACAAATAGCCTAGAAGATGTGAGGATTTAGGCATAACAAATGACAACCTCGGAATCCTAAAATAGGTTAGGGATTAAATTGTATAGCGGTTATACAAAGGCTCGGTTGTTTAATTATAAAAAATGATTTAGCAGGTGTAGACTTGTTTTACTATTGAAGATGGTCGTGTTGCCCACAATGCTAGCTCCAAACTCCTCATCATAGTAAGTTTAAGTTATAATGTGTCGATTCATGATGTCAAATCAAATGTTTCCTAAGGTTAATTGAATAATATGGGGGGTTAAAGTTTATTAGAGCGACACCAGTTATGATCCCACGATTCCCTCATTCTGGTATCACTATTTTCTTCTAAATTTACCTAGATTAAACTAGCTGTTAAACCCATTTAAACAGAGGAGATCTCATTAGAAACCGTTGGTTACCTCTTCTGAGGGACTCCCGTAAATTCAAAAGAGGATTTTAAGTTTAGTGAAATTTCAAAAGATTTATGGTTAGGTTTAAAAAAAATTAGTTCGTTTTTTTTAATATGTTAATTAACTTTTGAAAAAAAAAAGTTGTTTAGACTTTGCAAGTGAAGTAAAGTACTCACCCAAGTAGTTTATAATATTTGCATATAATAAAATGACAGAAATTAAATAACACTATAATGTGTACCTGTCATCTTCTTGGCATTCCAACTCAAATCTTAGTCTTTTATAACATTTATGTATTTTGCAGGGGATAAAGTAACATATGCAAGTTTTCAGTAGTTGAAGGTGGAACTAAAAACCCCAAGTATTACTTATAGAATCCCAAAAGTTCTTAATGGATGATTTTAGAACGAAAAATAAAAAATTCAATTCTTCCTTCAAAATATTCAAGAGATTATAAAGTGTTTAAGGAATGACCCTGAATTGCTTTAAAGATCCCCTGAAATATTTGACTTCATTTTGAACTTATCATATTGCTCTATTAATCATCCCTGGTCAAATAAACATTACCCTATTAATCGGTAAACTTTGACATTTTCATTGTCCTGAGGACAGGGTACCAAATTAATCAGCTGATATCACACTTAAAAGTTATGTAGGTGACTTCCCCTAAGGCAAATTTCAGTCATTAAAGATCTTTGTAGCCACCACTAAAGCTAGGCTTGTAGTGTTAATCATTAGTCATATTATCCTCTAAATCCCATCAAATGAATTTAATATCAAGCCTAGGTCACCACCAAGCCTTTTAATCTAATTGGAGAAGGACTAGCAAAAATTTTAGAATTTTAATTTAGGTGATGTGGATTCTGATTAAAAGAAATCAGATCATCATTAATTCTGGACTTAATCATAAGTGAAACATCATCTCCCTAATTTAAGCCCATCACTTGGAAACCATTTTTATATTGATTAACTTCCAAATCTGATAATTTTGAAATTTTATAATTTTATTCTTATCATGGAAAGGTGGCAAGTTGGTTTCTACCTCTTACCCATTATATTTCAATCATTCAAACATGCCAATTAGAATCAAAATTACCTCTTTCCTTTTAGTTAATCCTAAATTTTGATTATGGAACCAAAAGCCTAAAATGACCACTTTACCCTTGGGGCTCTTCACCTCATAACTTATAAAGCATAATTTAAGTGACTTAATGGATTTTAGAGTACCCAATCCATAGAGTAATTAAAACATCAAAGAAGAAAAATGTGGTTTTTCTTTGTTTATATATATATAATTTAAATAATAATTTTAACATAGAAAATAGGATTTCTAAAATTAATTTATTTAAACAACCAAAATAATGTTTTTCATTTCTGATAAAAGTATTAAAGGTTCTCTTATGTCAGAGAAAACACTTTGGCGAAATGCTATGATTTTCTAAATTAAGTTTTAATTTGATTTTGTAATTAATTACTAGTTTTTAATGACTTAATTAAATAAAAGAATATGTTTTATTTACAGAAAAATTATTTTTACATTTTTGTTAAACCTCACTTAGTCCAAAGAACACAGAGAAACAAATTTAATATTTTTAGTATTTTTAATTGATTTATTATAATTATTTTAACGAGAAAATAAGAGAAATACATTTTTAAGGCTTTGGAAATTTATTTTTAACTTAGAAAAATTAGGAAAAATATTTTAATAAGTCCCAAGTGATCAGGAACCATTAGGAATATTTTAAAATATTTTGGTATTTTTGGTAATTTTTTAATTACTTTTAATTATTTTAATTCAAAATAAAGCTCAAAACTCAAATATTTTATAAAAAATTTTCTTTATTTTTCCAAGTGGTCCTGATTACAAGGAACTTAGAAAACCACTTTTCAAAATTTTCCTATGTGTATTTAATTTAATATAATTATTTCTGTACAAAAATACAATGTTTCTTAAAAGGCCAACTTTAGTGTTTAAACTTAATCAAATAATTTTCAAATCTTTACAGTGGGTTAACATGATTTTTACACACAATGTGGAATTAATTTTGTTTGATTTTTATTAATATTTAATTTAAATAAATTAATACAAGATATATAAATTTAATTAATTATAGAAATTCACAAAATTATTCAAACCCTCATAACATTTTTCATAAGCGTCTTTGATGACAGAAAACCTACTAAAATTCATAACATAACTGTCCATGTGGTATTTCAATTTTTTATAATTAATTTAAGCCAAAATAGTCATCTTAGCTTGAAAATTATGGTCAGAAACATAGAGATGTCCTCTAATCTTGGAAAAATCAGAGAACATAAGCTCTGTCAAGAGGAACAAACCCTCAAAATTTCAAGCCATGGTGAGCAATACTTAGCCATAATGAATTGATATACCACAGAGAGTATTTAATTAATTAAAAATCAAAGAGTTGTCATATATTTTTATTTTTGGTCCCCATTAATCTCCTCTATTCACTGAGCAAGAGTGTTTTTTTAATTTATTTTTATCATTTTTCTACATAATGATATGAATTTTGGAAGTTTGACATTTAAATAAATGCATAAAATTCATATTTTTCTACTTAAACACGCGGCGCCACTTCAACCTCGGTAGCTCTGAAGTCTCTACGCGCCACTCCACTATTCGACACTACCAACCACATAACCACCTCGTCAGCCCATCTTTTTGTTCCATCGGTTCGTTCAACATGATCTCAACCATCCATGGAATAAACGTGTGATCGGACAGCGTCCGTTCATAGTCCCCAAGTGACCTAACTCATAAGTCGTTCACACTAAAACTTTAATATCTCAAGCTAGACTCAACCAAATCACTTTGGGTTTGTTCTTACACCTTCATCTACTCAAGACAAACATATATATATATAGCTTATAAGGCATGAAGTACAGCAAATATGTCTAAAAAATCAAATTAAGCTTGATTTAAGGTTAAAGCTCAATACCTTTGTTTGAGATGGGAGGCCTCAATCAAATGATTGTAGCAGATTTGATTGGGTTTAACAAACCTCCAGATGAAGTCCTAGGCCTTCGTGAATTATCTAGGTATGATTTCGATCAAAGTGGATTTCAGGTGTTGATCAAAGTCTATGCTAGGGGCTCTCTGTGATGGGGATTTTGTGCGGAATCAACTCCTCTCACTCAAAGATGGTGTGTGCAAAGTTAATTGGATTTTGATGGAGTGTGGAGCTATGGGTAAATATGTCAGGATTTTTCCTGAAATTTGAACTAAAAAATGAGCTCTCGTAGAGGAATCTAGAGGGGGAAAATTTGACATTGTGCTTTAGAGTTCTTGTAGAATGTCTGGAAACATTTGTGTTGAGTCTCGCTAAGGAAATTGTCTTACCTTATGTTTTGTCCATGAGAGAGGGGTTTAAATAAAATGGCTTAAGCTGGCTTTTGGGGCCAATTAGTGGGTGCAAAACAATGATTATGTGGAGGGTTTAAATGTGTCAAAACCAATTTAACTTGACCAAATGAGATGGGTGAGTTTGGGTTTTGATGGATTCTTAAGGGCTCTCGATTTTGGATTTCTCCAGTGACCAAGGTGGCTAGTCAGAGCAGGGGAGGTGGTTAGGCAGTCAGATGAGCTAGGGGGAGGTTTAAATATTCTTAACGCCTAATTATATGGCATTATAGAAAGTATATTTTGGTTTAGGCCTAAGAAAGGAAAAGATCCCTTAAATCAAGAGACCCTTGGTCCATGGCTTCCATATGGTGGGCTAGGTGAGTCTATACTAGTCACAAGGGTCCAAAAATTGGTTTTTGAAGCTTTGGCTTGATCAATTTGACATTCCTTGGTTAATTTTGGTGCATGGGTTCGATTTGGGTCAAATTGGCTTGAAGTAGGGTTTGGGTTGGGCTAGCCATGACATTGGCTTCAAATTATTGAGCAACTTGGCATAGATGATTGTCATAAAGAGTCTGAAAAAGATTTGGAGTAATTTTGAATTGATTTGGAGGGTCAATTTGAAGAATTTTAATTAATTTGGGGATGTTGGGTTAAACTTTGGTTGAGGCTAGGTTAGAGTTGGGCTAAGTCCAAATTGAGACTTCAAAATAGTCTAGAGGGATGTTATGAAGAGTTTTAAACAATAATTTGGAGTCAATTTTGGGATTTTGGTGGGGACATGGCTAAAATGAGGCAAAATTGGGGGTTTGGATTTGGGTGAAATTAGGCTCAAAGCATGGGTCAATTGGGCTTTAATTTGGTTTTAGTTGAGTTTGTTCATGATGAATTTGACTTTATAATTGAAATTGGGGAAATTGGAACTAAATTGGTGGACAATTGGGATGAATTGGGTAATTGGGCCTTTAAGGCAATTTGAGGTTTTTGGTCAAAATGGGTCAAAATGATATTATTGAGTTCAATTGAAGGGTCCAAATTGGTTTTAGAGACATTTGAGATGATTTTTAAGGTTTTGGGAAACTTTGGGCCATCAAGGGTATTTTGGTAATTTTGGCAATTTTGCCAATTTTGGGATGTTTGGGCAATTTGAGTAGTTTCAAATGGTTTGACATGATTTTTGAAAAAAAATTGGGTAGTTTGAGTGATTTTGGGAATTTTTGCCAATTTTGGATTTTCAAGGGCATTTTGATAAATTTGATACATTTGGGGCAAAAGGCTAAATTTGGTATTTTCGTAAAAATTTGGGTGTCAAACACCCTACATGAGCCATGGGCCAATAAAATTCCCTACTTTGGGTCCTTCAAGCATTGGTCTTAACTAAACCCTAGCCTAGGGCTAGTGGCTCTAAGGGAGCATCTACATGAGTCTACTAACTACCTTAAGCCCAAACCTACCTAACTTTGATCACTTGATCCTTTAGGAGACTCATTTATAAGTGAAGTAAAGGTTTGGGCTTAAGGTAGTGAGTGGAAGTGTAAAGTGCAAGTGTGTGTGTGAGTGTATACACTAGCTCAATATCAACACCTAGAGTCCACCCTAAGGCCAAGCAAACCTATCGGAACTCTCCATGAGCTCCCTTATATTGTCCCCACCTACTAAGGGCTAGAGGATAGGACCAATATGTGGAACTTCATGTTGAGCAAAGAAGAGTTTAGAATTTCTAATGGTGAGGGTTCCTTTTCTACTCCTCTAGGAATAGTCAATAAGAAAGTCCTATGGCTAAACCCTAGGCTCCTCAAGAGGAAACTAGATTTTAACCAAAAGTGAGGTCGTTATAGAAGATATTTTGGTAAAAGTTGATAAAATTATTTTTCCTATAGATTTTAGTATATTAGATATGGAGGAAGATAAAGAAATACCAATCATTTTAGGAAGACCATTCCTTACCACTGAAAGAGCTTTGATAGAAGTGCAGAAAAGAGAACTAACTAGGAGAGTTAGTGATCATGAGGTTACATTTAAAATTCCAAAATCAATGAGATACCCTGCAAAAGAGTAAGAGACTGAATGCTTCAGAATGGATATCATTGAATATTTAGGCCATAAATATTTCAAGAAGACATTCAAAAATTAATTTGAAAAAGAATATGTGGAATATGAGGATGAGGATAAAATTCAAGATGAATCAACAGAAGTGAGTAATGAAGATTTGGATTATGTTCAAGTAAAATTTAAAATGTTAGATCCTACTAAATGTAACAAGAATTTGACTTCATCTATTGAGAAATTTCCTGAAGTAGAATTAAAAACACTTCCTACACATTTAAAGTATGCATTCTAAGGATTTATGTACATTACCTGTTATAGTATCCTTAGAATTAACCGATACATATGAAAAATAGTTGTTAGAAACTTTAGGAAGATATAAGAAAGCCTTTGGATGGACATTAGCTGATATTAAATGAATCAATCCTTCAATTTGTATGCATAGAATTTTAATGGAAGATCAACATGAACCAAGAACTGATCCTCAAAGGAGATTGAAGCCAATGATGAAAGAAGTCGTTAAGAAAGAGATTTTAAAATGGTTAGATGCTGGAATCATGTATCATATTTTAGATAGTGTTTGGGTGAGTCAAATTCATTGTATTCGAAAGAAAGGAGGAGTGAATGTAGTGACAAATGAGAATAATAAATTAATACCAACAAGAAAAATCACTGGATGGCGGATCTGCATTAAAAATTAAATTCTGCCACAAGGAACGATCATTTTCCTTTACCTTTTTTGGACAAAATGTTGGATAGGCTCACTGGGCACAAATTTTTTTGTTTGCTAGATGCATTTTCAGGTTATCATCAAATATATATTACTCGAGAGGATCAATAAAAATGTTCATTTACTAGTCCTTATGGAACTTTTGCTTTTCAAAAAATGCCTTTTGGATTATATAATGCACCTACAACATTTCAAGGATTTATGAGGTCAATTTTCATTGATTTAATTGAAAAAGGGATTGAAGTCTTTATGGATGATTTTTTTATAATTGGAACTTCATTTGAAATATGTCTAAATCATTTGGAGAAAGTTCTAGAATATTGTGAAAAGACTAATCTCGTATGAAACTGGCAAATTTGTCAATTTATGGTTGTAGGAGGAATTTTGCTTGGGCATAAAATTTCAAAAAATGGCATGGAAGTAGATTTTACAAAAATTTAGGTCATATCAAACTTACCTCCACCTACTACTATAAGAGGATTTAGGAACATTTTAGGACATACTAGATTTTATAGATGATATATTAAATATTTGTCAAAAATTACAAAGCCCTTTTGCAAACTTCTAAAAAAAATACAATATTTCAGTTTAACCTAGATTGCCTTAAAGCCTTTGAAACTTTAAGGGAAAAATTGATCACTGCTCCTATAATTGTTTCACCTGATTGAGAGAAACCTTTTGAATTAATGTGTGATGCAAGTGAATATGCAATTGGAGCTACTTTCGGGCAAAGATATGATAAGATTTTTAAAGTCATATACTATGCTAGTAAGACTCTTAATGATGCTCAAATTAACTACAACACCACTGAAAGAGAGTTATTAGTTATTTTTTATGCTTTTGATAAGTTTAGTTCATACATAATTGGAGCTAAATGTGTTGTGCATGCTGATCACTCGGCTATTAAATATTTAATGCAAAAGAAGAATGTGAAACCATGATTAATTAGATGGGTACTTCTGATGCAAGAGTTTGATTTTATAGTAGTCGATAGGAAAGAGCTGATAATCAAATTGTTGATCATCTATCTAGGTTAGAAAAGGAAGAAACACTTGATTTGGACGAAGAAATTAATAAAACTTTTCTTGATGAACAACTTTATGCTGTAAAAGTTTGGGAAATACCTCGGTATGCTGATATTGTGAATTATATTATTAGTGGTATTTTACCAAATGGATTTACAAAATAACAGAAAAAGAAATTCATTCATGATTCAAAATCACATTTTTGGAATGACTCATATTCGTATAAAAAATGCAAAGATTTAATGATGAGACGATGTGTGCCTTATAAAGAAATTCACAAAATTATCTAAAAATATCATGATTCAAAATTTGGAGGTCACTTTAGAAATGATAGAACTGCTCATAAATTTTTTTAATCGTGATATTATATAAACATGTGATCAGTGTCAGAGAGTAGGTAATATTTCAAAAAAGAAATGAAGTGTCTCTAAATTTTAATTTGGAAATTGAATTTTTGAAGCTTTGGGATTGGATTTTGTGGGACTTTTTATACCTTCATTTGGAAACGTGTATATATTGGTTGCAGTGGATTATGTTTCAAAATGGATTGAAGCAATTGGTTTACCTTGATGCGATGCTCAGAGTATTTCAAAATTTTTCATTAAATATATTTTTAGAAGATATGGATTGCTGAGAGTAATCATTACCGATGGAGGATCTCATTTTAGGAAAACAACAATTGTAGGATTAGAGGAAAAATATAATATAATGCATCAAATTGCAACTACTTATCATCTCCATAGTAGTCGTTTGGCAGAAGTATCTAAGCATTAAATTAAAAAAATTTTGGAAAAAGGTGAGAATCATTAAAAAAATATATTTGGTCTATTATATTAGATATTGCATTATGGGCATACATTACTGCTTACCTATAGAAATGTCCTCGTATAGATTAATTTTTTGGAAGACTTGTCACTAACCAGTATAATTGGAGCATAAAGCTTATTGTGCTATTAAAGAATTCAATTTCAATTTGAAAGATGCTGGTGAGAATAGATTATTACAATTGAATGTGCTTGAAGATATTATGAATGAATCTTACAATAATTCAAGGATATATAAAAAAAATGAAATAATGGAATGATCGGAAGATAATAAAAAAAGAATTTGAGCCTAGATAAGAAGTTTTACTATACTATACAATATTGAAATTATTTTCTGGAAAATTGAAGTCTAAGAGGAAAGGGCCACTCAAAATTGTAAAAGTTTATCCCTATGGAGCTATTAATATTGAAGATCCTAAGGTTGGAAGGATAATTAAAGTGAATTGGCACGGGGTGAAACCATTTTTTTATGGTCATAGACCTATTTTTAAAGACATTGCAATGTTGGGTCACCCAAAATAAAGACTGGGAATGTTAGGTCGACGATATTAAACCAATCGCTTTGTAGGAGGCAACCCATATTTATCATTGTTTCTTTTGCTTATATGTTTTATTTAGAATATTTAACATATATTTATAGATTCTGATTAATTGAAAAATTTGACATTAAGAAAATATTTAGAAACATCTTCATTTACCTAATTTAATGGAAGATTTGAGAATTTATTGGATTGAAATTAGATTGGCGATTTTTTTTGGAACTGGCGCCTGAAGTACCATATTCCAGAGAGCTTGCACCAGAAGCTCCGTGAAGATGAAATGACTTAAAAAATTTCAAAAGGTAGTTTTTGGCAATTTTTAGCAGGTTATTTTTCTTATAACACCCAAGAACTAATTCCAAAGTCCATTTTAGGGGGGAAAGCGAGGGAAGAGTTGCTAGATTTCAATTCCTATGGCTTCTCACACTAAAAATTTGGTGAGATTTGGAAATTTTGATGCGCAGAAGCTGCATGATCAAGTTCTTGTAAAGAAGAGGCTAATCAAAGAAAGGGGAATTATGAATCGAGGATACAACACACCAAATATTGGAGTGGTAGAGATTATTGCGCAGAGATGCTGGGAAGTGATTTGCTACACTACTGCTGCCATAGTTGTCCCTGTGGTGAAAGAGTTTTATGCAAATCTACATGGAATCAACCAATGTATTATCTATGTGTGAGGCAGGTTTGTGCAATTCACTCCTTCAAGAATAAATGAGATGTTTATGATTGAAAGTGCTCTTTTTTTCAATTACACAGATTTTACCCCTACAAGAGATATTATGAATGAACTCTTTTAATACCTTACGGATGAAGATGCAAACTGGGAGGCCAGAGATGATGGAAATGTAAGTTTTTCTTCATCATTGTTAAATCGTGCATCTAAGAGATGGCATTTCTTTATTGCATCAAAACTACTCCCCACTATGAAAATCAGGAAGGTAACTAAGGAGAGTGTTATTCTGAATTATTATATTCAAACTAGAAAACCTAAAAATATTGGTGTAATAATTGTGGAATCAGTTTTGGGTTTGATTATCAATGGATTTGCAACTTGACTGGGACATCCATCCATAATTTTCTTACTATGCAGCCAATCAAAATTACCTTATGAAAGTTGGGAGAAAGTGCTACTTCCTTGGATGCCGATGGATCCAGACGTCTATTGCAACTGTATTGGACTAGGAGATGAGAATGATATGAATGTATTGATGGATCAAGCATCCCAGAATTCATCATGTATTCAGCCTTAATTCAGTTCGAATGTACTTTTGGAAAAGATTAAGAAAATAGAAAAAATACATATAAAACCATAAACATGCAATTGGTAATGTTTCTGAAACGTTAGACCATCTGGACTGGAGGCTGAATGAACATTTTGAACATACTAATCATATTCAAGATGGTTTGGTGCATATTTTCAAGAAATATGGTTGGAGTGAGGATGATTGGTGGCAATCGAGGTTTTGTGGCGGTCAGGTCGCTGCAAAGAGGGGCGCGTGTTGTGGTATTGTCAGTTTGAGGAGTTGCCACTCTATTAATCAATCTCTTTTCCCTAATTTTTAAATAACTTATTCCATTGGGATTGTATCAAGAATCCATAGAAATTAAGACACTCAGAAAATAAAAGGACAAGGGCTAAGAATGATAGAAGATAGAGAAAGGAAGTATTAGGAAATAAACCTATAATGGAAATCTTTAGAATCTGTTATTACTAAAGTTTTCCTAGAAAATTCTTGTAACCAGAGATTCTATTTGGGTTCTTTAATTCTCCTATAGGAGCAAGCTCCTATAGTTAGTTACATCTTAGATAATTAAAATACCTAAGAACACTTCTGATTATCATCAAACACTCATTTTCAAAAAAAATTTTGATGTTAAAATAACGTCAAGGTCATGAATGTCAATTGTTCAATCCTAAGGGAATGTCAATTTATGTCGTTTTTTTGTGCTTATCGTAAAAGTTTTAGGTTTTGTGGCTATCCTAAAAGCTTAAGAATTTTTTGTCATTTTTGTTATTTTGTTTATGTCCTTTTATTTTATTTTATTGTCATTTTTGTCATTTTATCTTATTTTGGAATCCCGCTTTTGAATGTCTTCTTGCAAAACAGAGTTAGCACATTTATAACATGCAAAGAAAATCTAAAGCGAGATTCGATTGATATCTCTAGCGAACCTGCAAAAACAAGAGTATCTTGAGAAAATTCAATTTATTGTCAATATTTGAAAGTTTTGATTAGATTTTTAAATCATTCCTAAAGATTTTGATTAAGTCTAATAGAAATTAGACTTTGAGAGTTTCATTATCAACTTAAGAATTTTAGATTCATTATCAATTGAATCTAAATTAGAACTTATGTTTAAGTCAAACCTCAAATCAGTATGGACTAAATTTAAGTTAAAGTTAACTTAAGTTAAGTTGAGTTTGATAGGACTTAAGTCAGACTCAATGTAGGTCAAACCTAATGTTTAATTTAACTTTAATTCAAGTTAGGTTAAATTCAAGTTAGATTTTTGTTGAGTTAGGTTCAATATGGGTTGAACCTAATGTTTGGGTTAGCTTGAGTTTACGTTAAGTTAAAATCAAGTTAGGTTTTGATTAAGTTAGGTTCAATTGTAGGTTGAACCTACTGTTTAGGTTAAGTTGAGTCCAAGTTAGGTTAAACTCAAGTTAGTTTTTGGTTAAGTTAGGTTCAATGTGGGTTGAACTTAATGTTTTGGTTAACTTGAGTCCAAATTAGGTTAAACTCAAGTTAGGTTATGGTTATTAGGGTTAGACCTAAGTTTAATTAAACTTTGTAGGAGATAAGTCTAATTAGATTAAGGTTAATTAAATCTAATTTAGGTAAGGTTTAATTGATTAATTAGACTTTTAGGGGATAAGTGTAATTAAATCAATGTTAATTAAACCAAATTTTGGTAAGGTTTATTTGATTAATTAGACTTATTAGGGGATAATTCTAATTAGATTTTTGTTAATTAAACCTAATTTTGGAAAGGTTTAATTGATTAATTAGACTTATTAGGGGATAAGTCTAATTTAGATTAAGGTTTAATTAAACATAATTTGTGTAAGGTTTAATTGATTAATAAGGCTTATTAGGAGATAAATCTAATTAGATTAAGGTTAATTAAACTTAATTTAGGTAATGCTTAATTGATTAATTAGACATATTAGGGGTTAATTCTAATTAGATTAAGGTTTAATTAAACCTAATTTGTGTAAGGTTTAATTGATTAATTAGACTTATTAGGGGTTAAGTCTAATTATATGTGGGTTAATTAAACCTAATTTGGGTATGGTTTAATTGTTTAATTAGACATATTAGGGGATAAGACTAATAGGATTAAGGTTAATTAAACCTAATTTAGGTAAGGTTTAATTGATTAATTAGACTTATTAGGGGTTAAGTTTAACTAGATCAAGGTTAATTAAACCTAATTTGTGTAAGGTTTATTTGATTAATTAGACTTATTAGGGGTTAATTCTAATTAGATGTGGGTTGATTAAACCTAATTTGAGTAAGGTTTAATTGATTTATTTGGGTTTAAATTTAATTAGATTAATGTTAATTAAACTTAATTAAGGTAAGGTTTAATCGATTAATTAAACTTTTTTGGGTTTAAGTCTAATTAGATTAAGGTTTAATTAAACCTAATTTTAGCAAGGTTTAATTGATTTTTTAAACTTATTTGGGTTTAATTCTAATTTTAGTAATGTTAATTAAACCTAATTTGGGTAAGGTTTAATTGATTAATTAGACTTATTTAGGGTTAAGTCTAATTAAATGTGGGTAAATTAAACCTAATTTGAGTAAGGTTTAATTGATTAATTAGACTTTTTTGGTTTTAAGTCTAATTATATTAATGTTATTTAAACCTAATTTGGGTAAGTTTTAATTGATTAATTAGACTTATTTGGGGTTACGTCTAATTAGATTAATTTTAATTAAACCTAATTTGGGTAAGGTTTAATTGATTAATTAGACTTAATTGGGGTTAAGTCTAATTAGATTAAATTTGACTTAAACCTAGTTTAATTAAGGTTTAAGATAATTTTTCAGATCTAATAAGGAATTTAATCTGATTAAGGTTTACTAAGCAAAAACTTAATATGATTAAGGTTTAGCCTAATTTTAATTAAGTCTAATTAATGTCTTTAGACCGAATTAGGGTTAACAAGTTGAGGTTTGACTTAGGGTCATTTGGGTTTGAACCTAAAAATGTTGACTTAGCTTGAGGAAGGATGAACCAAGTCTAAAATTCTTTTTTTCAGGGTTTTAATAATAATTAATTTTTTTTTAATTTACATTTTTTTTAAATGATAAAATTTTTAAAGCTTGTATGCATTTTTAAACTTAGTACCTGCAGTACACTAGGGTCGAGTTTCATAGTAAGAAATCTTCTACAAGTTAAGTTTTATTTTTATGCATTTACTATTTTCTTTCGCCAACTAAATTTTGTACTAAAACATTTTTAAACTACTTCAAAATTTAAGATTGTGGGAAAAAAATATATTTAAACAAAAGAAGTAAACTAAATTTTATTTGTGCTCAATTAACTATATTTTTAAAATGAATTTAACATGACCTGAGATAGTAAGATTTAACTTTAAATGACCATACTTATATTTATGAATATTATGGAAAATTTAGGTAAAACTTTTTAATAATGATGGACAATTTTTAAGTTAAAGATGTTTGGTATGATAAGATAAGACTAAAATTTTCTATTCTACGTAAAAGAGTTGTATTTTTTAAAAGTTCAAAATTTTTGAGTTTCATGTAAGAAGAAAGAAATGAAATTTTATGAAAAATCATAAACTAATATGAATTTATAAAGTGAAGAAAGGTAAAAAGTGTTGACTTTAAGAAGAGGATAGTGAAATTCAAAATTATTAAAGGCTATCTAGATATAGTAATCCTCACTTGAAAAAAAAAAAGAAAGAAAAGAAAGAACTGAAAAGTTCTTGAATAAAAAAAAAGGAAAAAAAGAAAAGAATAAAAGAAAAGAAAAATGAGTGAGGAGATGCTTATTAAAAAAATGGCTTAACTTGAAGCAACTTATTGAAAAGGCTTTATTATATTGGAGTATTAGTAGCAATACTAGTAAATTTTTCATGAAGTTCTTTTCATATGAATATTCTAAGTATCCTTGATATGACAAATTACAATTCTTCTTGAAAAGAATAAGGATTCAGAAATCTTAAACTTGATTACTAAAGACTCTTAGACTTAGAGTTTAAATCTAAGTTATTACAAAATTTATTATTATTAAAGTAAAGTATAAATTTTACTATTATATTTATTACAAATTTTACTATTTTATTTATTAAACTAAAGTATAGAAGTAATAAGTTAATCTATATCCTAAGTCATATGCTTATATGTAGTAAAACTGTCACTTGAGGAGCAGTAACATTTAAGTTTGGGAGATTTTGATACACCAAAATAATATGTTAATATAAGTATACTTTTTATGCTTATTTTTTGTGATATTGCACTTTAAAGAAGAGTATTTTCATGTTTTTGTTGCAAGTATATCAATTTTACATATTTGCAGCAAAAGGAGAAAAAATGACAAAATTTGGATCTAAGACAACAAATTTTTGAGATTTTAGCACCTTAAGCACTAGAACTTGCGCCTGAAGTGCCACTTGAGAGAGTGCTAGTGCTTGAAAAGCCGAAATTAGGGCTTGAAGTGCCATTTAATAGAGAGCTAGACAGCGCGGTCTTACGCATGTTGGGATGACTTTTTCCAGACTAATGCTGTTTGGGACAAATTTTGCTCAAATTTTGAAAAGAACACTTGTTTTAAACACCCCATAGAGTGATTCAATGCATCTAGACTCTTTGGAAGGTACTTTTATGAAGGGATATGTCTCTTGAATCAATAAACTTGTGTTTTGAATTCAAAAGGGTTGACTTTTGGACAGAATTTTAGAGGGAATTTTGAGTTCTTTTAGAGGAAGGTACCCTCTAATAAAAGAGAGGAAAGTCTAGGGCTTGAAGAGAGTTTTGAAGGGGTCGGCAAGAGGATTTTGAAGAGGGAGAGTGTCGTGAGATAGAGAGAGAGAGAAAGCCAAGGACTTGGAGATTTTCTTCAAGAATTGTAAGAAGAGAGGGTAGGAGAGAGATTTCTTCTTCATTACACTTCTAAGAGAGAATTGAGAGTGCTTGTAGAGAGGGAAAGGGCATGAAGAGAACTTCTAGGGATTTTCTTGGGAAGGATTGTGAGATAATTTTAGTTCTTTTATTTTCTTATTTTGTAAGCTTTTTTTTATATATGAAATTTGTATTTTTTTCGTATCCTTCTTATGAATTATGAGTAGTCTTCTTTATCTTTTTCCCTCTTTTGAGATATGGTTTTATGAAGAATTGATTTTGTTTTTTATATAAACTGTGATCTTCATTTACATTTCAATCTGGCCAATTGAAATTTTAAAAATTTGTTGAGAAACATATGTTCTGAACAAGCTATGATTTCTACAATATGGGGAGAATCACATTTGATTCCATGGAAGAGGATGTCGTACATGAGGTTGAGTACAAATAAATAAGGAAATCTACTTTATTGGATGTAGAATTAGAGATTTTATGGTGACAAATTAAAATCCCCAATTTAGTCCACCCTACATCACTCACCACTGTGTCATGGCTATAAAATCCCCCTCTTTTGGCCATTGAGAGGGATCATCCAATTCCTTAGGGAGATTCACCCAAAATCCTTTGAGAACCTCTTCAAGCCTTCCTGAGTATAATCCCTCTATTCCCAGCCTTCCAAAGCCAATGTCCTACTGGGATATTGATATCAAAATCCAGGACATTTTTTTTCATTCCACAAACCTTCAAAAAGCTTTCAATTAACTCACTTGTAAGCTTCCTCAGATCAAAAGAGGAAGTTCCAGACTGAAAGGCCCATCTATTAAGCACTCTAACCCACTTCAATACTAAGGTCGCACCACTTGTTGGTTGAATTCCTACTCAAACTCTATACAAAAGGTACGTAAAATTTCAAGGAGGTTTGTTGGACTCTACTGAAGCTTTTGCAAGCTTCTAATCTAAGGCTCACCACTTGGCTAAAGGTATATTTTAAAATCCCTAATTTTAGCCTTAGTTGCATTAATTGTGAAGTGGGCTTGTGTTTCATGCTTGGTCATTCGTATAGATAGTTTTGCCTTGACTAGATGAAGGTGTAGGAACAAACCCTATGAGATTTGGTTGAGTATCTAGCGAGATATTAGATCTAGAAGTTGGACAGTTCTCAATTTAAAACAGATGAGGATGATGAATGGATGTCATTCATTAGTGTGTGTATTGATCGAAAGTTGGAGGAGGAGCCAGACGAGCGATCTGTTTATAAAGCGCAAGCTGCCTGGCAACTGACATGGAAGGCATCATTAAATGGGAGTGCTCTGTGTGTGCTTTCGGAGATGCTGAGGTTAATGTGGATGCGCGAGGTAAAGTAGAAAAATATGGCTTTTTTATTTATTTAAATATTGAATCTTTAAGAATTCATAACTTGGTGCAAAAAAATCATAAAAATTAAATAAAAATACTTTATTACTCAGTGAACAGAGGAAAATATTATGACTCAAAAATGAAAATTATTTACAATGTATTTTATTTTTAATTAATTAAGTACTCCTTAGAGTATTTTAATTATATTTATTTAAATATTAGTCCCTTTGGCTTAAAATTCGGAGAGCTTGTTATGCATGTGGCTAAAGATGTTATAGGATTTTTTTAAAATTAGAGAAAACTTCTAACCCTAAAAGCCTTAATTTTCAAGACTAGTTGCCTATTTTTGGGACTTATTTTGGTAAGTTTCTTATGGTTAGAGCACTCTAAGAAAGATATAAGATGAATTAGTTAATTTGTACATTATCATGGCTATTTAGTTCAAGAAAAATCATAAAAGTTTAATTAATTATAGTATAATCCAAAAAAAATATAAAAAATTTCTCCACACTGTAGATAATGATCATTTTAATCCTTTGTAAAAAATTAAAACTCAATTGGAATTTATTTAATATCAAAACCTCTTTTAAAAGATAAAATGGGACTTTTGTGCTAAAATAAATATAATAAAAAAAATATAATTAGGAAAGTTATGAAAATTGTTTTGGGGGGTCCTTGTGATTAGGGTAACCAAAGAAAAATAAAATTGATATTAAAAAAATTAGTTCATTTTTTAACAACTTTTTAAATTTAAAAATAATTAAAAATAATTAAAAATAATTAAAAGTTACAAAAATAGAAAAATGCACCAAAATGTTTCAAATTTTTTTCTAATCACTTCGGATCCTTTCAAATATTTTTCCTAATTTTTTTTAAGTGGTTATGTATTTTTTAAAATGTTAAAAATGTATTTTCCTTAATTTTTCATTAAAATATTTAAAATAAAAAAATCACAAAAATGAAAAGTGAGTTCCTCTAAATTCTCCAGACTTAGAAAGAATTAATTAAAATATAGAAAAGAAATTTTTGAAATTAAATTACATTTTTTATTTAATTAATTACTAAATCAATAAAAAATTATAATATTTAAAATATAATTCAAAAAATCTTGAATTTTGGTCTAAGTTGTCCTTTAACCCTTGTGAACCTCAAATAAGTTTTCTAAGAAAAGTAACTTTGCTTTGATTAATTAAATAAATTGACATTGAAAATCTTTATTTTTGAGCTAAAATAATTATTAAAAATAAAAAAATCATAATTTTACCTATGATATTTTAATTGACCCATGAATGGGGTACCACAAAAATTTAAAGGTCATTTGAGTTCGAATTAATGAGTTATGAAGTGGAGAACCCTAAGGGCAAAATAGTAATTTTGGGATGCCCTATTGAAATTTTAGGATAATTAAAAGGTTAAATGGGTACTATTGATCATACTAAACTTCTTCGGATGTTTGAAATATAATGGCTTAAGAGGTAGAAGCCAATTTGTCACTTTTCTACAAAAAGAGTAAAATTGTAATTTTCTTAAATTATTGTGACTTGGAGGTTAACTTAATTGGACGATTCTAAGGTGGTGGGTTTAAGCTTGGAAGATAATAATTTACTTATTCGATGTCCCCTAATTGGTTATTAGATGATAAGTATGAGTTTTAATGATAATTAAATTTCACCTAATTTAACATCATTTATTATTGTAAATTTACCATGAAGATTAGATTTTAGGGGTTAGTAGTGAGCTACGCTTGATATTTAAAGCTATTTAATCAAGATTAGAAAAGAGGAACTTGATTAATTAATGAATACCTTTAAGACACTACAAGACCAACCTCAATTGTAGGTCCAAGATCCTTAATGACTTGAACTTGCCCTCATGGGCATCCAATTACATCATTCTTAAATAGAACGTCAACTGAAAATTTGTGTACCTATCTCATAGGTTAATTAAAATATTTGGTTCATTGAGCACAGGGTGTCATAAACCATTGAATTTAATTTTAACTTTGGATGATCAATTAGGAAACATACTCAGTTCAGATGAACTCGGAACGTTTCAATGGGTCTTAAGAGGTTGTTTAGGGTATGCCTCAAACACTTTTATAATCTTTTGGAAATTTTGAAGAACAATTAAATTCATTATGCTTTGTTCCAGAAAGTCATCCATTTAAAATTTTAGGGACCCACCAGGTTATGTCTCGGGACCAGGTAATTCACATAATCAATAGAAATGCCCTCACTACTGATCCAATAGTAATTGACCCAATTCTCAAGGATTTGAGTCTTCTCTAAGGTATTTAAGACCTTGTGAGCAACTGGGGATTTTATTTATTGCCACATATGGATCATCGGGCTTGTGTATTTCTAAGGTCTAGGTAGCTAGGGCAATGACGATAATGTTATTGTGTGCTGAAACGAGGGATACGACTTGAGATTTAAGAATATCATATCCTAACTCGAGGATATTTGATAAAGATAGAAAATAAGGACCAAGAATACTATTCGAAGACTCTTAAGGAGATTATTTATTTCAACTCTCTTAAGTTACTAATAGTTCAAGCTTGATCGAACTAATTAACTTGTGGTTTACACCGCTCTACAAAATGATTTAAATTAAACCCCTTTGCATGATAAATTAATATTTGTGTGCATGAAAATTAAATTTAAAAATAAATATTTATAAAGGTCTATGATTAATCACTTGGATTTAGGATAGGACTGTCGTCTGTAGATTATTGTGTTAGTAACTCTCACTTAAGGCTGGGAAACATACAGTCCAACTCTGAGCCCCCACATTTACCAATGTCTTACATTTAGTCCCAACTTTTTATATGTGTCTACTGGTGTTCTTTTACTTGATCGTGATTTTCTACAACACATTTTTCTGACATTTTAGTACTGGATGTTTCCGTTTAATTTCTTGCAATTTATTTAAATTTCCTGCAAATATATTTTACTTTATGATGCTAACCATGCAGCGGTAGTAGAGGCCCAAGTACGCATTTATATTTTATGTAATGTAATTTTACTTATTTACTTTGTAGCATTTGCTTTCCAGCATTTATGTACTTTACCTGCAAAACTATACGAAAAACTGAATAATACAAAAAACATGTTGTTTTCAAAATTTAAATAACATCTTTTTCAAAACCAAACAAAAAAAGCATAACATGTCCTTTTGAATTTATGAGAGTCTGTTGGAAGAGGTAACCTATGGTTGCTAATAATATCTCCCCAATTTAAATGAGCTTAACAATTCATTTAAACTAAGTAAGCTCAATAGAAAATAGTTGTACCGGAATGAGGGAACCGTGGGATCCAAAATGGTGAAGCTCTAATCAACTTTAATTTATCGCAAATAAAACATTTTAACAATAACAAAACAAAAACACTTAAACTTACATGAAAAAAACCTTTTGAGCCTTGAACCTGGAGCTATTACTTCGATGAGGAGCTTAGAGCTAACTCTGTGGGCAACATTACAAGGATGTACAGAAGAATAACTTTGAGAGAGCAAACGAATCTACAACAACAACCTTCCTTAGGATTAAATAATAAGACATAGGACTTCGAGGTAGCTCGTCTAGTACGACATAAATCCTCAACTTATCTTTAGGCCTTTGGACAACTATATTGTGCAATTTAAGCCCTAACTTATTTTTAGGGTCCATGGTCGTTGTTTGTTACGACAAAAATCTTCATATCTTCCAGGTTATTTGTATGACGGTGTCATGCAATGTAAGCATGTTGACCTCACTTTTGGTTGAGGTTTAGTTTTCCCTTTTTAATAGCCTAAGGTCCAGCCATAGGGAATTTCTGTTGACTATTCCTAGAAAACTAGAAAATAAACACTCACCTTTAGAAACTCTAAACTCTTTTATGCTTCACTTGAAGTTCCATAAATTAGTCTTAACCTCTAGCACTTAGTAGGTGGGGCCACTATAGAGGAAGGTCAAGGGGAGTTCCCACAGGACTACTTGGCCTTAAGGCTGACCTTGGATGTTGGTTTGGAGCTAGTTCACTTACTTGCACTCACTTGCACCCATTTTCACTCACAACCCTAAAACCCAGATTTATTGACTTTGATCCCTTGATCTTTTGGGAAACTCATGTAGATGGTCCTCTAGACTCATTGGCCCTATGCTAGGATTTAGCTAAGACCAATACATAGAAGACCCAAATGGGGATTTCATTGGTCCATAGCTCATATAATTTGTTTGGCACCCCAATTCTACCAAAATATCTAACTTAGCCTTTTACCCCCAAATCCACCCAAATTACTAAAATGTCCTTGAAACCTTAAAGTTGACCAAAATTCTCAAATTCATCCAAAATACCCAAAATTATTCAAAAATCATCTCAAACCATTTGAAACTACTCAAATAGCCCAAAACATCCAAAAAATTCCAAATTTACAAAAATACCCTCAAATTTGCCAAAATTACAAAAATACCCTGGGTAGCCCAAATTTTTCCAAAACCCTTAAAATCATTTCAAATGTCCTCAAAACTAATTTGGACCCTTTAATTGAACCCATTTTGATCAATTTGACCAACTATGGCCAGAAGCCCCAAATTGCCCTTAAAGGCCCAATTTCTCCAAATTTAGCTCACACATCCATCAATTTGGCCCCAATCCTCCCCAATTTCAATTCTACACTTAAATTAATATTTCATATGATCAATTCAAAACAAACAAGCCTAATTTACCCATGCTTTTAAGCTCAATTTTGATCTAAATTAAACCCCCAATTTTGACCCGATGACTTAATCTCACTTAATTGAACCATATGATCCACTAAATAGCCCCAATTTGAATCCTAAATTATTCCTAAAAATTTTACACATAAAATTAGACTTTTAATTGGCCTTGTTCAAGCCTCAATTTCACTCAATTTCAACCCTCATTCAAAATCCACAAAATTGCCCCAAATTAGCTGTCTCTAGATTCGACCAAATTGAATGCCCTAACCCCAAAATTGATAACCAATTTATGTTGAAAACATTTTATGATATTCCTATAGACCATTTTCAGCCATCAATTTGGATCTAGCCCAACCTGAGCCCAACCTAAACCCAAGTCCAATCCAACACCCCCAAATTGACTAAATGACTAAAACTCGTCAATATGATCCTCCAAATCAATTCAAAATCACTTTAAATCATTTCCAAATCTCTTGTGACAATCATCTACACAATATTTATTAATTAATTGAGCTTAATGTCATGTCTAGGCTAACCCAAACCCAACTTCTAGCCGTTTTGACCCAAATTGAATCCCTTCACTAAAATTAACT
>NEWO01000355.1:572813-623462 GCA_003013225.1 Phalaenopsis aphrodite | reverse complement strand
GGTTCCCTAATTTAAGCAATCTTATCCCATTTTTGGGTCTAAACCAAAATATCCTCACCACGATCACTAACCATTAGGGTAAACCATAAGTAAACCTCCCACTGGCTCACATGCCATTTGACCACCTCCTCTGCTCTGGCTAACCACCCTACTCACTAGAAAATGCCAAATTTGTGAGCTACCATCCCAAAATCAAACCCAATTTCAAACCTAGAGGCCAGCTCATCCTAACTACTCTTTAGAGCTCCTCAGCCCTCCACCTAAGAAGCTCTTTGCACCCATCATTGGCCCTGGTAACCAGCCTAAGCTCCACTATTTAATCATTCCCCTCCATGGTCAAAAGTGCGGAGTTCCAAATCCTTCGGCAAATAATGCCAAAATCTCACCAAAGACTCTCCAAGCATCCCTAAGCTCAACCCAACCATCTTCCCCTCTGTTTCCCTTTGTGAGAGTTAAATTTTGAGCTCAAAATTAGGTTGAAAGTATTACACATTCCTCCATATCTCTAAATTGAACTATACTCCATTTAATTGTGCACACACGATCTTCACTATGAAAGGAGTTCATCATCCATAAAAGCGCTCTCTCAAACAGTCTCTAACCTAGCTCTAGACCAACACCTGAAATCGTGTTTGATCAAGATCATGCCTAGAAAATCCACCAGGGCTTGAGACTTCATCCAGAGTTTCATTGGATCGAATCAAAGCTACCATAACCATCTACTTGAGGCATCCCCTCTCAGGCAAAGGTATTGAGCTCTAACCTTAGTATGAGCTTCTTTTGATTCTCCATTTGTACTGGCTTGATTTCAAGCTTGATTAACCTTATTCATGTGTTCTTCTTGAGTAGATGAAGGTTTAGAAATAAAGCCCATGTGATTTGGTTGAGTCTAGGTAGAAATTTTAAGGTTTTAGTGTGAACGACTTACAGGTTAGGTCACTAGGGGACGATGATGGGGAGTCGTCCGATCGCGCTTGTATCCAATGGATGGAGGAGATCGAGCCAGACAGACTCACGGTACGTGAATCGCAGGCCACGTGGCATGCCTAGGTGGAAAGCATAATGAACGGGAACGCACCGCGTGTGAGTTCAAAGCTGTCATAGGTTGAGTTGGTGTCGCGTAGGATAAGTAGAAAAATATCTATTTTCTGAATTTATTTTAATACCTAAACATCAAAAATCCATATCTTTCTCTAAAAAAATCGTAAACATAAAATAAAAATATCCTCTTACTCAGCAAACAGAAAAGAATAATGTGAACTAAAAATAAAATTTATTTTCTTATTCCCTAATTTTTAATGAATTAAATACCCTCTGAAGTATTTTAATTCACTATGATCAAACATTGCTCACTATGGCTTGAAACTTTGAGGGCATGTTCCTCATGATAGAGACTATGTCCTCTAATTTTTTTAAGTTCAGAGGACATCCCTATGCTTCTAACCTTATTTTTCAAGCTAAGGTGGCCATTTTAGATATTTTAATTATATAAATTAAAATATCACTTGGAAAATTATAGGAATAATTTTAGTAGGTTTCCTATGGTTGGAAAAGCTTAGAAAAATTACCATGATGGCTTAAATAATTTTTAAATTTTTTATATTTACTTAAGTGTATATATCTTGTGTTAATTTCTATAATTATATACCTCTCAAAAATTGACAAAACTAGATTCAAATTGTGCATAAAAATCATTTTTACTTACTGTTAAAATTTTAAAATTATTTGGCTTGGTTTAAGCACTAAAATTATTTTTTAATAAAACTTTGTATTCTTGTACAAAAATAATTTAATAAATTAAATAAGCTTAGAAAAATCATGAAAAATTATTTTTTTAAGTTCCTTATGATTAGGGGCATTTAATAAAAATAAAATCTTTTTTTAATATATCATTTTTAAAGTGTATTTTGAATTAAAAATAATTAAAATAATCAAAATTTTCAAAAAAAAATACAAAAAATTGTTCAAAATGTGTACAAATTTTCCCTGATCACCTAGAATTCATTAGGATATTTTTCCTAATTTTTCTAAGTTAAAAGAAATTTAAAAGCTTACAAATGAATTTTCCTTATTTTCTCATTAAAATAATTATAATAATGAAATTAAGAATCATAAAAATACAAAAAATGGTTCTATGAGTTTTATGAACTCAGAGAAGTCTAATAAAAATATAAAATTTTGATAATTAATACACTATCTTTTATTAAATCAATGAAATTGATCCAAAATTAAATAATAATAATTTAATTCAAAAAATCATGAAATTTTGCCTAAGTTCATTTCTAACCTAAGGGAATCTTTATTAATTTTCTCATAGATAGAACTTTTCTTTGGATAGTTAAATAAATCTAACTTTGAAAAACCCTATTTCTTGAATTTAAATAATTATTGAAACTAAATTAAAAAAAAACCACATTATCATCCTCTCATGTTTCAATCAACTCATGTATATACCACTCGGAATTTTCAAGTCATTTCGGTTGTGTTTAATGAGTTCTGAGGTAAAGTACCCTAAAGACAAAATAGTCATTTTAGATTTTGGTCTTTAATCAAAATTTAGGATTAACCAAGGGAAAATGGGAAATTTTGATTTTAATAAACATTTTTGGATAATTGGAATACAATGGGACTAAAAGGTCGAAACTCACTCACCACCTTTGCACAAAATCAACAAGATCTAATTTCTCCTAATCTTCTTGACTTGAAAATTAATTAAGATCAAATTATTCTTAAGTAATGGGCTTAAGATAGAAATGAAGATAATTTAATTATCTTGAGCATAAGATTGATGATGATGTGATCTTTCAATAAGAATACATATCACTTCAATTAAAATTTTGGTAATCACCATTCCACCTATCATGATTATTAAAGACATAGTTGTGACATAGGCTCGATGTCTGCACTCAATTGATCTGATTTAGAAGATAACATGGTTGGTGATTAAAATCTTTAAATACTACAAGCCTGACCTTAATTGTGGACACCACAATCTTAAATGACATAAACTTTCCTTAGGGGCACCCACTCACATAACCTTTAAAAGAAACATCAATTGATTAACTGGGTATCCTATCCTCAGGATAATTAAATTATCAAGTTTCACTGAAGCACGGGGTAGTCACACTTCAACCTCGGATGATTAATGGAACAATATGATAAGTCTAAAATGAACTAGAAATGTTCCAATAGATCTTCAAATTGTTCTGGGGTCATGCCTCGAGTATTTTGAAATATATTGGACATTCTGAAAGGCAAATTGGACTCGTCATATTTTTGTTCTACAGGAATCCACTAGCATCTTATGAGATTCAATAAATTCATAACTTGGGGTTTGGTAGCTAAACCTTCATCTACTCCTGTAATTTAAATTCCCTACGAAATTATATACATGCATTGCAAGTACTAACCATTCAGGTGGAGGAACGAGAAGAATTGACATGTACACTTTTAAATTATTGCATTTACTTTTTGTAATTCTTGCCTTGAGCTTGCATGTTAAATAATGAACTCACCCTGCATGAAAGCCAAAATTGCTAGGATAGTCGTAAAACCAAAACCAAAATGAAAAATAAATCAAGATAAAATTTACTGCCACAACATTTAAAATATAAGACAACTCAAAATTTAATTACAAACATCACAACAAAACAAAAATTGTAATTAAATTAAAATATCTCTATCGGATGATTGGGAATCCTTTGGAGGAGGTAACCTACGGTTGCTAACGAGATTTCCCACTGTCTAAATAAAAGTATGGAACTCATTAAGTTTAGTTTAGTAAATTCATTTGGACTAAGTGAATCTGAAAGAAAATAGTGGTATAAGAATGAGGGAATTGTAGAATCCTAACTGGTGTCACTATAATCAACTTTAATATGCCCCATAATATTTAAATAACCATGACCCTTAGAGAAATCTGTTTTGACATCATAACTTGAAACATTAGAAAACCTAAACTTGCCACGACAAGGAGCTTGGAGCTAGCATTGTGGATAACACAACCATCTTCTATAGCAGAACATATCCACATCAACTAAATAACTCTTTCTTAAGAATTAAATAACCAAGCCATAGGACTTTGAGGTAGTTTTTATATGCAACACAAGTCCTCTGCCTTTTCTCTAAGCTTTTATATAGCTCCACTGTACAGTTTAAGCTCTAACTCATCTTAGGATTCTGAGGTTATGGATCATTACAACCTAAGTCCTCACATCTTCTAGGCTATTTGTGTGATTATTTCATGTGAGTGTAAGTCTTAATTAATAAAATTGATAGGATGAAACATTTAAATATTTCTATCTTAAACTGAACCTAAACCATGGGGTAGCTTGGGAAGTCACAGAGGTCCTCCTCTGGGTCTGTGACATCCTCTAGTTCTTCCTCCTTTGGATTCTACAATAAACGTTCCAAATTTAATTAATTCCTGTTTCACACCTCTTTGTTCAATCTCGTTGAAAAGTCCTATCATTTTAACATCTCTGAAGATAATATTCCCTGATTTTTATTGAGAGTTCTCTTAGGTGACTTCAATTATCTAAGATGTAATTAACTATTGGGGCTTGCCCTTATAGGATGCTTTTTCTGAAGCCAGCTTAATATAAAAACTATTTAGTTTTTGGTATTAAATAGGGGAACTGGTCAGCTTATAAATAAAATGGTTTACACAGACCAAACATATGTCATACATTTCTTATTTATTCGATCGAGCCTCACCCTCAAGTCTTGTGTTTATCTTTCGGGATAGATACATGGCTTGAAGTGTAGTGCTCTTTCATTTGAACTATGGAAGTTATGGGATTAGTTTGATTTCCTATTTTTCTAAACTTATATATATATTATTAAGATTTGTTCTCCCCAACATCACAGAGGTAGAACCAGATCAAGATCACAACCATCCCTACAAATCCATTTAAAAAATGATTAATATCCTTTGCTGGAACATTAGGGGAATTGTCAATCCCCTCTCTCTTAAAAGAGTTTTACATTTAAATCATAAATATAAACCTTGGTGCATTGTGATTCTTGAACCTATGGTTCACAAAAACCATCAAAAGCTTATCAAGAAATTCGCTGGATTCATTAAATTTGCCAATACCAATAATAAAATCTATATTTTATGTAGAAAAGAAATCAGATGGAACATCATTGTTAATCATCAACAATTTGTCCATTTTAAGTTTAACATAAATGACCATGTGGGCTATGCTACTTTCACTTATGAAGGTTGTAATAAGGAAGCCAGAAAGGAGCTATGGAGTTGCTTGTTGAATATCAGTCAGCTAATGGATTCCCCCTAGATTATGGGGGGAGATTTTAACTGCATTGCCTCTCCTGCTGAAAAAATTGGGGGTAGAGCTCCTAACATGACTAAAATGAATACATTCACTTATAATATCCACAAGGTTGGGTTGTTTGATTTGGGCTTCAAAGGTCCTGCTTTTACTTAGAAGAGGGGTAAAATTTGGGAAAGACTTGATAGATGTTTGGTCAATGACAGATGGTACAACCACTTCTTTTTCACTTTTGTTACCCATCTGAGCCTTGTTGGTTCTGACAAGAGACCTATCCTTATCAGCATCACCTCCTCAGAAAACATATCTTCCCCTTCCCCATTTAGATATCTGAAAATGTGGTCTTCTTATCCTTCTTACAACTCTTACATTGCCAACCTTTGGAATGGGATTTCACACACTGACCCTCTTATCAAACATAGCTTATTACATATTGGGGGACTTTTGGAAATGTCCTCACCAATGTATAGGAACTTGAGGAGGAAATCTTAAGATTAGAGCAACATGAACAGGAGGGTTTAGCTGAGGAAAAAAAATTGCTAACTGCTCAAAAAAAACTTCTTACTGCTATTGATTACCAAGACCAATATTTAAAGCAAAAAGCTGCTATGAATAGGTTCAAGGAGGGGGACAGAAATACCAAATTCTACCATGCTTACATAAAGTACAAAAGGAAATGTAATACTATTCATGCTATTGAGACTGTTGAGGGGAAGTGGCTTCATGAGAATGTTGAAATAGCTAATGATGATGTAAACTATTTCAAAAATCTGTTGAATCAAGAGAACAATCCTAGAAGCCCTATTGATCCTGAATATTTCAAAGCTTAGAAGGATTACACTGTCATTTTAAATCTTGTTGACATCCCTGATGAAGGGGAGATTTGGAAGGCTATTAACTCTATTGATAGTAGCAAAGGAGCTGGTTCTGATGGTTTCACAGCTGAGTTTTACAAAAAATTGTGGGACATTATTAAACCTAAGGTGATTGCTGTTGTGGCAAGTTTTTTCCAAGGAAACAATCTCCCATAGTATTTCAGTGCTTCTACTTTTGTGTTGATCCCCAAATCTGAGATACAAACCACCTGGAATTACTTCAGACCTATTTGTCTAGCCACTGTAATCAGCAAAGTGATCAGCAAAATCATTGTTAATAGACTCCAACCTCATCTTGAACACATCATTAAACCCAATCAGACAACATTTGTGAAAGGGAGATCTATTATTGACAACACTCTCTTGGCACAGGAACTTCTGAATGATCTGAATAAGACCTGTAGAGGTGGTAATTTGATATACAAATTGGATTTGAAAAAGGCTTATGATACTATCAGTTGGGGATTCATTATTGATGTTCTTACTGTTAGTTTTTTCAACTCTGACTTCTACCAGCTGATACATAGATTGCTTCACAATAATAATCATTCTATTTTCATAAATGGCAAAGGCTGGGGGTCTTTTACTGCTTCTAGAGGTTTGAAGCAAGGGGACCCCTTATCCCCCACTATGTTTATTATTGCAATTGACTATTTATCTAGAATGCTGGATAATGCTCTTTTAAGCCAAAACTATACTATCTATCATCATAGATCCAACTTTGCAGTCACCCACTTGATCTATGCTGACGATATCATGGTTTTCTCTAGAGCTCATAAAAATGCTATAAGGAAAGTGTATCAGACTCTTTAAAAGTTCCAAACACACTTTGGTATGTGTTTCAGTCCAGAGAAGTGCCTGCTGATTTTTAATAAACATGCAAATCCAAATTGCAAACAATGGGCCTCTAGTTATACTGACTTCTTAAACTCTCAGCTTCCTGTAAAGTATTTAGGGACCATGCTCCTTACTGGAAGAACTAGGCAAAATTCAGTTTGAAGAAGTCATAAATAAGATCACTACCTACCTTAATGGGTGGACTCATTCCTTCCATTCAAATGGGGGCAGAATCACACTACTGAAAAGCATTCTAACTACTTTTCCCTCTTATATCCTGCAGATGACTAATATGAAGAAAGCACCCAGATTCAGCTTGAAAGGGCATTTAACAGATTTATATGGTCTGGACAGGGGCAACAGATGCATTGGGCTTCTTGGCAAAAAGTGGCTAAACCTCAACTGGCTGGGGGAATTGGCTTCAAGGGTATTAATCAGCTCTTCCAAATCAACTTATGCAAGCTTTGGATTAAGTTCAGAGCTCAGCCTTCTCTGTGGGCTCTTTTCATGAAGGGAAAAAATTGTAGAGATCAGCACCCCACACTTGTTGAAAGAAAGATAGGGGATTCCAAAATTTGGGGAAAGATGTTAAATATAAGACATACTGTTGCCTGTTCATTTGGGATTTGGGGAAAGGAGACATAAATTTTTGGCTTGATAATTGGTGCCCTAAAGATTGGTTGTCCCATATCTGCAGCACCCCTAACCCTGACCTCAAGGTGGCTGACTGTTGGGTGGATGATGATTGGTCTTTACTTAAACTTTTAGAAATTCTCCATGCTAATTCTATAGCAAAAATTGTCAGCATCAACATTAACAGAAGAAAGCCAGATAAAATTGTTTGGCAATCTTTCTCAAATCAAAGCCTTGCCAAAGCCATCTACTCTATAATTTTCCAATGGGAACACCTGTCCTGGAGCAAAATCATTTGGAGCAACTTTTCGTCCCCCTCCATGTCCTTTTTCTGTTAGAGGGTCTTTAACAATCTCCTCCCTAATGATGATATTCTTAAACTAAAGGGTTTAAGGGGGCCTTCTATATGCAGGTTATGTATTCTGGAGGAGGAATGATTGTGTCATCTTTTCTTTGAATGCAACTTTGTACAGCTTGTCTGGCACCAACTGCTAGCCCACTTGAACATTGACAAAAACCTTCTTACTTGGGATAATATCACCACTTGCTGGCATACTTGGACTAAAAGGAACTATGCTCCAATACCTCTCATTGTTGCATGGTTTACTTGGATGGAAAGAAATAAGGTTAAGTTTGAAGAAGGTACACCTAAAACTGAGAAGATAGTAAGAAATAGCCTTTCCTATGTTCATAAGATGATTAAGTTTTGAAGATTTCCTAACATCTCTAACTCTAACTCTTTGGGACACACACACAAGATGTATGTTCATATGTTTTTCTGGATACCTCCTGGTTACCACACAGTCAAGGTAAATACTGAAGGAAGCTTCAAAAAATTAGGAGCAGGTGTTGGGGCTGTCTACATAAATCACTTAGGGAATTGCTTATTATACTTCCACATCCCTATTGTGGCTGCTGATGTTGTTGAAACTGAATTAGTGGTTGTCTATTGGGCTTTAAAAATTGCCAAAATGTCTAGCTGGTACAACTAATGGTTAGAAGTGGAATCTACTATTGTAATCAAGATACTGAAGGATGAGGAGCTTACACCCTGGCACCATACATATTGGACCAAAAAGATTAGAGAAACATCTTCACAGTTAAAAGTGCAATATACTTTTATCTATAGAGAGGGCAACCAACCTGCAAATTGGCTTGCCATACAAGGTTACAACTTAAATGAGTTCTCTGTTGTTGTCTCCCCTCCCCACACCCTTCAGTTTTTACTACAGGGTGACTGGATTGAGGTCCCATATTTCAGAATTGTTAACCAAGATCTTAAGTGACTGTTTATTCCCTGCTATGGTTTTCCTTTCTCCCTCCTTATCTTCAGTTTTTGCACTCCATCTTAGCTGAGGTTTATTTCTTAGCAAACTTTTGTTATTGTAGCTTTTTTGGGAGGACTGATGATTCCTGTATTGAATCAAAAGGTCTCCAGCTATTTTTTCTTCAGAATATATATATATATATATATATATATATATATATATATATATATATATATATATATATATATATATATATATATATATTGAAATAATATATATATATATATATATATATATATATGTAATTAAATGCCTTTATGAAGCGAGCGACGAGCTTTTGATTCTGGCGGCTGACAACTTCCAAGAAATGTCTACATGCATGGAGAATTAAAAGACTCAAAATAATATTTAATTAATTAAAAATAAAATATGCGTCAAATAAACTTCAAACCATTTTCACATTGTTCTCCTCTTCTCACTCAACACTAAGATATTTTTATTTTATTTTTGGGGTTTTTCTCCACCAAGATATGATTTTTTAAAGATGAGGTATTTAAATAATTCAAATAAATCCCTATTTTTCTTTTTAAACGCGTGACGCCACCTCATCTTAGGAGGCTCCCAACAGCGATCTGGCGTGCTCCCATTTGATGTGCTTTCCACCCTCGCATGTCAGGCGGCCCACAGTTCACGTATCAAGAGTTTATCCGGCTAGATCTCATTTATTGATGAGATAAATGCGTGATCAGATGACTCCCCGTCATCATCTCCAAGTAGGCTAACCTGAGAACCGTCCACACTCAAACCTTAAGCTCTCCCTTTAGACTCAACCAAATCTCATGAGGATTGTTCCTAGAGCTTCATCTACTCAAGACAAACCTATCTACACATATTATATGGTATGAAATATAGTAAGAACGTATTGAGAGTGAAAATAGGCTCGGATTAGTGTAGAAGTTCAATATTTTTGTCTGATAAGGGAGGCCTCAATCAGATGCTTATGGTAGCTTCGGAAGGTCCCAACAAACCTCAAGATGAAGCCTTGTGTGCTGGTGAATGGTCTAGGTATGAATTCGACCAAGCTCGATTTCAGGTGTTGATTGAAGTCTATACTAGAGGCAGTTTGAGAGGTGCCTTTTATGGGGAATCAACTTCTTTCACTATGGGAAAGTGTGTGTACAATTAATTGAAGTTTGATTCACTGTGGAGTTGTGGATAGATCTATCCTAGTATTTGGCAAAAATTCAAGCTCAAACTTGAGCATCCACAGTGAAGCTCAGTGGGGGAAAATGGTTGGCTTGAACTGAGGAGGTCTTAGGGGGCAGCTTGACAAAGTTTCCTTAAGAAAATTTTACCTCTCATTCACTGGCAATGGAGGTGAGGTTTAAAAAAAATTTTCTTAGGGTGGCTGCCATGGCCAATTGAGGGGTGTAAAATGATGCTTAGGTGGAGGGCAGAGAAGCTCTAAATTTCAAATGGGATGAGATGGCCTCTAGGTTTGAATTGGGTTAAAATTTTTTTGGGTGGCTCATGGTTTTGGTGTTCTCCAGCCACTAGGCTAGCCGAAAAGGTTAGGGGAGAGGGCCAGGAAGCCAGATGAGCCAGGGGAGGCTTAATTATAATTTACCCTTAAGGGTGAATAATGATGGAGGAGATTTTGCAAGTTGGGTCCAAAAATAGGTTAAAATCCCTTAATTTGGGGATCTATTAGTCCATATCATTCTTTGTTGGGTTTTTCATGGTTTATCATGGTCTTTAAGAGGATTTTGGTGGATGTGGATTCATAAAGTTGGTGGCTTTAAGGCGGGTAGGCCAATTTTAGTGCATGGGTCCATGTGGGTCAATTTGGCTTAAAGTGGGTTTGGGTTAAGCTAGCCATGATCTTGAGCTCATTTAATTGGCTAAAATGATGTAGATGGTTGTCAAAAGAAGTTCAGAAAAATAATTGAGTGATTTTGAGTTGATTTTGAAGCTCAACTTGATGGATTTTAGCTCATTGCAAATTTTGGTGCATTTGGGTTAGACTTAGGTATAGACAGAGCTAAGCTTGGGCTAAGTCAAAATTTAATATTCAAAATAGTCAATAGTAATGTAATAAAGAGTTTTTAACATAAATTGGGTGCCAATTTTGTGCCTAAGGCAACCAATTTGGTGGCAAATTTAGGGATTTTTAAATTTGGGTTGAAATTAAATAAAATTGAGGCCTCACCAAGGCCAATTGAAGGTCAATTTTGATTTTTAGGAAGTTTATGAAGAGTTTAGGATTCAAATTGGGGGAAATTTAGTAGGCTATGGGGTTCAATTTGGTGGAACTAAGTCATAGGGCCAAAGTTGGGGTTTTGACTTAGATCAAAATTGGGCTCAAATAATGGGCAACTTAAGCTTAGATTTGGTTTATATTGGTTATATGTAAGGACACTTTGAGTTTAGGATTGAAATTTTGGGAAATTGGGACCAAATTGAGGGACATTTGAGGTAAATTTGGGGAAATTGGGCCTTTAAAGGCAATTTTGGGATTTTGTCAAAATGATCAAATTGGTGAAATTGGGTCCAATTGAGGGGTCCAAATGGGTTTTGGAAACATTTGGAGTGACTTTGGAGGTTTTGGGAAAATTTGGGGTGCCAAGGGTATTCTTGTAATTTTGTTAATTTTGGGGGTATTTTCGTAAATTTGGCATTTTTGGGTACTTTGGCTATTTTCAAATGGTTTGAAATGACTTTTGAACAATTTATGTATTTTGGGTTAATTTGAGGACTTTGACCAAATTTGGGATTTGGGGGTGCTTAGGTAATTTAGGTAGGTTTGGAGGTGAAAAGGTCAAATTGGGTATTTTGGTAGGGTTGGGGTATCAACCACCCTACATGAGATATGGACCAATGGAAACCCCATTTGGGTCCTCTATGTATTGGTCTTAGCTAAACCCTATCCTAGGGCTAATGGGTTTAAGGGCCCATCTACATGAGTCTCCCAAAGGATCAAGGGACTAAAGCCAAGAAAACTTGGGTTTAGGGTTGTGAGTGATTATGGGTAAGAGTGAGTGAAAGTGAGTGCCTTAGCCCTAGATCAACACCCAGAGTCAACCTTAAGGTCAAGTAGTCCTATGGGAACTCATCTTGAGCTCCCCCATAATTACCCTACCAACTAACTGCTAGAGGTTAGGACCAATATGTAGAGCCTCAAGTTGAGTAAAGAAGAGGGTAGAATTTCTAATGGTGATGGTTCACTTTCTAGTTTTCTAAAAATAATCAACTGAAAAGTCCTATGGCTAGACCTTAGGCTACTAAAAAGCAAAATGTAAACCTCAACCAAAAGTGAGATCAATAAGAAGTTAAGGAATCACCTCCCTAATAATACATAAAAATCAAATCAAACCATTTACAATCCAAACGTCTACCAATCATCAATCAAGCTAACCAATCCACACTAAAGCAAACAAAATAAAACACTAAAAATAATGACTCTCAAGCATACTAAATTAAACCACACTGATAACTATGGGTTGCCTCTCATAAAGCGCTTTATTTAACGTCGTCAGCCAGACAAATGATTCTACCTGGATCAAAACTCCGTTTAAGTAAATATTGATCAATCACCCAATCTTTTCCAGATCCAGGTATTCCAACAAATTCCTCTAATTTAAATTCTTCTTTCAGTGACTTCTTTTTAGATAGATTCATATTCTTATTCCTCATGTTTCTTTCTTGATCCAATATTCTTCTAGTGATTTTCTCAATTTTCATATTAATATCATCCGTAAATTTTATAAGAAATGGATCATTAAAAAATACTTTAAAATCTCCCAAATTTTGGATAGGATTCTCTTTAGATAATTCAATTTCTGGATCACTCTTTTGTTCAGGGTTTTCTTTCAATTCTTCCCCTTGGTACTGAGTAAATGATAGAGGTGGTGTTTCTATATTTATCTTAGTTGAGGAAGTAGGTTTTTCTAATTCCTTAAGAATTTTTTTCATTGGTTTTTCAATTTCCTTATCCTCATTTCTAAGTTCAAATTTCTTTTGAAACATATGCTCAAATTCTCTTCTAAATATTAGTTTGATAATTTTAAATTGCTCATCAATCATCTCCTTAGGGTTTATCTCAAGGTCACTAGGTAAAATATCTGGGGGTAACTGTTAATTGCATTAATAATATGCACCAGTTGGTTTTCTATATTCTTTATTGTGACCTCTTGATTTTTCAGCTCACACTTCATTTGAATCACAACCTCTTCTAACATTAATTCTTTCTCCTCATCCTGTGGATTGGAGTTAAATCCATCAGGAAAAGAAAGTTAATTATTATAATAGCCATGATTATTCCAACTACATGTCTAATTAAATTGATTATCTTCCCAAGATTGATCTTCTCTTCCAAAATTATTATTCCTGTTAAAATTAAAATGATTTTCCCAACCTCGATTGTAATAATCAAAATAAGAATTATGTATCCCATGGCCAGTTTCAATCTATTGTTCAAATAAATTTTCCTCAATAATTAGGGTTCCTTGAGGAAATCATTCTAAGTATTGATCTAACTTCCTCTCAATATATGTAACCTAGGAAGTTAAAATTATAAGCATATCTTCTTGAAAATTTGTCGCTCTCTTGGGGTTTACTCTTTGAAAGCTACTAACATTATAATCCAAATCTAAATATTCATTATATTGTTGATCTGTCATTTCTACATTAAATTCATTGAGTCTTTTCAAATATCTCCTAAAAGTTCTCTCCAAATCTGAATTGTAAAATTCAAGGTCTGCAAATTCTGAACTACGCTTACAAATCTAAAGACCAAACTAATATAATAGATATCAAAAATATTTTTAGTATTTTGAATTTTCTTTAAAATAAAAACATAATAACTAAACACACTATATAATATTCTTATAAATTCCAAATCTTTCTTACAAGTTCAACTAAAATTTTCCTAAGGTTCTTACCAAAGCTTCCCCAACAACGACACTAAAAACTTGATGTGCCCCTAGTTTATGAAGCTTTTCTACGTGTTTTATCTCAATTTAAATCCCGAGTAATAGTGCCAAAAACTTGACCCATCCCGAAATTTTGCAGTAATTTAGCTTTCAAAAATATGGCCAAAAAATTAACCCAATTTATATTAAGTATTTAATGTGCAAAATAAAAATGTTATATAAAATATATAAAATAGTTCACACACTAGGAGTTCTACGCAAGTGCATGTATCGCTTCAAGTAATATAGGGATTTCTTTAAAAACCTAAGTATCGATCCCACAGAGAAGCGATAATAACTTAAATCACAATAGGTTTAATGTCTTAATTTTGGAAGATGGAAATTCTTATGATAATAACTTAAATCACAATATTTCAAACTATAAAAATTAAAGTAAGAAAGAAAAGTTAAAATAGGTTTAATGAGTGCTAATAGAAATGTAATTAAAAGAACTAAGTTTACTAAGCTAATTTACTACAACAACAACAACAACAACAAAGCCTTAATCCCACTACGTGGGGTCAGCCACATGAATCCTTTTTCTCCATTGCGTCCTATTTAGTGTCATATTTTCATTTAGTTCTAATAAATTAAGATCATTTTTAATACAATAAGCCCAAGTCTTCCTAGGTCTACCTCTGCCTTTCTTAACACAAGTCAAATCTAAAATATCTACTCTCCTAATCGGATCATCTAATGGTCTACGTTTAATATGACCAAACCATCTAAGACGACTTTCTCTAATTTTGTCTGTCACAGGAGCTACACCAACCCTATCACGAATATATTCATTCCGCATTTTGTCTCTAAGTGTAAAGCCACTCATCCACCTAATCATTCTCATCTCGACAACACTTAACTTATTATTATGCTTCTCTTTTATTAAGCTAATTTACTAAACTTTAAAATTAAATTTACGGAGACTAAACAAAGTTTTGTGATGAAGAGTTCAAATTTAACAAATCATCCTTCCCCTTTACAATGAGTATGGATTATGAAGAAATTAAAATCATTTGAAAATATATAAAAATTATTTTGTGCCAAATAGGAGCAATCATATTCTTTACCCTCTTCTGATTGCATAAAGAACATTGACTAAGAGTTTGGTCCCTAATTCTGTGGTTAGGCTGGGAGGATAACGGCTGCCACTCTAGAGCTCCCACTACTCCCACACCTGAGGGCTAACAATCTCGCATCAGATTCCAATCAACTGGACCAAATTAAGGTTTTTAATTTGTCACCTTAAAATCTCTAATTCCGCATCCAACAAAGTATATTTTCATATTTATTTGCACTCAATTCCATGGATGACATACTCTCTCATGAAATCAAATGTAATTCTCCCTATGTTGTAGGAACATAGCACTTTCGGAACATATGTTTCTCAACACATTTTAACATTTCAATTGGCTAAATCAAAAAGTAAATGAAGATCTAGGTTCAAATCATCACAAATTATTGACATTTAAATTCGTATAAAAAATGAAATCTTCACAAAACCATATCTCAAAGTCGGGAGAAGAATAAAGAAGACTACTCAGAATTAATGAGAACGATAAGATAAAACACAGATTTCATTAATAAAAACATGTTTACAAAATAAAACAAATAAAAAACACAACTTATCTCACAATCCTTCCCAAGCAAATCCCTAGAAGTTCTCTTCAAGTCTTTCTCTCCTTACAAGAACTGTCAATTCTCTCTTAGAAGTGTAATGAAGATAAAATCTCTCACCTTTCCTCTCCTCTTACAATCCTTAAAGAAAATCTACAAGTACTTGCCTCTCTCTCTCACGCCACACATACACACTCACACACCATAAACTCATGCCCAAAAAAATCTTCTTCAAGCCCTATACTTCCCTCTATTTTATAAAAGGTTGCCTCCCTCCAAAAAAAATTCAAAATTCCCTCCAAAATTCTATCCAAAAGTCAACACTTTTGAATTCAAAAGACATGTCTATTGATCCAAGAGACATATTCCTTCATAAAAGAACCTTCCAAAGTTTCTAGATGCATTGAATCACTCCAAGGGGTGTTTAGAACAAGTATCACTTTAAAAATTAACCCAAAATTCATCCCTAACCACCCTAATCCATCAAAAGTTGTCTCTAGCGCATCATGCACAAGTTCTCTGGATTTTGGCGCATCATGTGCCAGCCTGTAGCAGCTCCACTGTTTTGTTCTATTTGGCTCCATTTCAGCTTTGTTTCACCCCATTTCAGTTGTGTTTCCCTACTAATAGATATACGTACAAAATAAGCATGAAAACAACCTTTCTTTGAAGTTTAATTACATTCAAAAACTTTTGAGAAATGTAAATTAGATTAAGCATAGAAAGACATCTCGAAATGTGTCAAGTCAAAATTTTCTTTCTTGCTCGTTTTTGCTCCAAATTGCACCTTTTTTACTTTATTTTCTCCAAAAGTTTGTTTCATGTACTTGAAACCAAAAATATGCAAAATAACTTCCTTTAAATTGTAATATCGTTAAAAATCATAAAAATTTAGCATAATATATATATGAAAAAGTAGGTAATTTTTAGGCGTATCACTAAACTTCAAAAGTTCTTTACTCAATGAGGAAGAATCCATAGAGCTGATAAAATTATTATCCAAATTTAATGATTGATTTGCCTAGAGTTATCATGAAATTTTAGGGCTATCAGCAGAAGTTCAGTACATAAGCTCGTGAACAAAGATATGACCAGTAAAACAAGCTCCCAGAATAATGTGCCTCGAGATACAGCAACAAGTCATTGATGAGGTGAAGATGTTAATAAATGCTAACTTTCTAAGAGAAGAGCAATAACCTACATGGTTAGCCAATATTGTATCAGTTAAGAAGAAAAAATAACAAATCTGTGTATGTGTCAACTTCAGGGATTTAAACAAAGCATGTTTAAAAGATGAATTTTCACTACCAAAACCAGAATTAATGATTGACATCTCATCGACACATGAGATTTTCTCTTTCATGAATGGATCATCAAGAGACAACCAAATCAAGATGGATCCAGAGGATGCAGCACTTACAGCCTTTAATACATCGATTGAGATCATTTGCTACATGGTGATGTCATTCAGGTTGAAGAATGTCGAAGCAACATCAACGAGTGATGATGAAGATCTTTGACGACCTCATTCACAACCAAGTGAAGTACTACATTGATGGTTTTGTCATCAAGAGCAAAAAGAAAATAGACCAAATATATGATTTGAGGACTGTGTTCGAACGATTGTGACAATATAATATCAGAATGAATCCCTTAAAGTGTGCCTTCAACATCACCTCCGGGAGATTTCTAGGATTTGTTGTCAGTCATTGGAGAATCGAGATCGACCTGGATAAGATTAAAGCTGTCTTATAAATGCCTCCTTGCAAAACCCTGAAACAACTACATTCCTTCCAAGGAAAATTGGCAAGTCTGAGACACTTTATTTCTAATCTCTCAGGTAGGTGTCGGCCCTTATAGGCATTAATTAAAAAGGATGCCAAATTCATTTGGGAAGATAAATGCCAGCAAACTTTCGAGGATGTTAAGCAATACTTAATGACACCTCTTGTTTTGGCAGCACCTATCCCACGAAAATCATTGATACTTGATACCGCGACCCTAGACGACTCTCTAGGAGGTAAAGTATCTACTGATTTTTAGCCCAAGTCAATGAAGAGGGTAAAGAAAATGCACTCTACTATTTAAGTCGACGTCTAATACCAACGAATGTAAAGTATCTACTGATCCCTTGATACTGCTAATATGCAAAGTTCAACAATAATTCAGATTATATTTCCTTACTTTACAACAAAACCAAAAACTTTATCTTGAAGAAAAATAAGAATTTAACTTTTAATTTATATATATTGGGATACTATGCAAGTATATGTATCGTTATCAAGTAATATAGGAATTTTTTATAAACACCTGAATATCAAACCCACGGGAAATTTATACAATATGCACTTTTAGAAAACTTTCTATTTTTAAAAAGGCAATTACTTATACTGAATATATTTTGCAGTAACAAAAATTCAATTATGGTTGGTATTTTTTATATTTTAACAAAACAGTAACAACTTAAAAAGATAACTAGAGTTTTGTAGATGAAAAGCACTTAATAAGAAAAATATCTTTCTTTTTATCATGAATCAGTAATAAGTATAGGAATTCTGTTGTAGAAGTATGTTGTTGTGCCAAATAGAAGCAATAATATTCTTTAACCTTACTAGAGATGCTATAAAGAACATTGGCTAATTTAAAGTTTAAATAGTTCTGAAGACCGGCTAGGCAGGGAAGATACTAGCTCTCACTCTAGAGTTACCTCAATTCCATCCACCTTGAGGCTATATCTCATACCAGAACCTAAAATAATAAATTAAGTTGGGGGTTTTAACCTGTTACTTTAATGTCCTCTAACTCTACTCCCTTCAATGAATATTTCCCTATTTATTTGCACACAATCATATGAACTACATTCTCATTCATACAACCACATGTGATTCTTTCCAATTGTTGACTGAGAAAATACCAGCCCAATTCTTACATGTTCTCACAACAGATTTTAACATCTGGATTGGTCAAATCAAGAAGTAAATGAAGTGCATGAATTTAAATCATCACAACTTCTTCCAACATTAAACATCAATACTCTCCACAATTCCTATCTAAAACTAAATTAATTATCATTTTAAGAAGAAAGATAAAGAAAACTACTCATAATTTATAGAAAAAATAAAACTACACTTTAGTTTAAAAGTAGAAATCATTGTCAAACAAACAACAAGTCTTAATTAAAACAAAAAGTTGTCTGAAAATAAAAAGATAAAAACTTATCTCAAGTTCTCTACCAAACTTTTGAAGTTCCTTTGAATCTGTTCTCTTTACAATCACTCAAAATAAAATAACAAAAAAGATAAAATATAAGTAATAGTGGTGCCTGAAAATCTCTCCGGACTAACTCCCCAAATTGATGAACTTTCAAAACTTTCCAAGTATTTTTCAGGACTCTTTTCTAAGTCTTCTCTTCTTTCTTTTATAGTTTTTCAAGAGGTTCCTTGGAAACTCTTCAAAATGTGTCTAGATTTGATGTATTTTCCCCAAGAGATGCATCCTTTCGTGATAATTTTTCCACGATGGTTATAACCACCTTTTAAGTCAATGTGTGTCTCAAAAACCTCTTCAAAACTCGTAAAAATTGACTTTACTCGTCTAGTAACTACCACTTGCGCTTAAGCGTGGGACCTCTAGCGCTTAAGCATGGCCTTCTCTATTTGACCGACGCTTAAGCACCGGATCTGGTGCTTAGGCGCCAAAACTCATTTGCACATTTTTCACCTTTTACCTCCTCCAAATTTGATCCTTTTTCACTCCTTTAAGTATTTTTCACCTTTTTATTTGTATCTACAAGAAAAACAAAAAAATACCTTCCATTAAAGCGCAATATCTCAAAAATAGGTATAAAAATGTGTCAAAAATATTATATGTTTTAGGTGTATCAAAATCCCCCAAACTTAAAATGTTACTTGTCCTCAAGTGACACTTCAATCTATAAAAACTACATATGTATGATATGTATATGAGTTTCTTTAGGAGTTAGTTCTTGACATTTCCTTAGGCGCTTTGCTAAAAAAAAATGATGATGAAAGGTAGTAAAGGGCTAGATATTCTTTCACGCATGATGATGGATGCGGAGAACAAAGGCTAGCCTACCGAGAAGATGTGCCTCGCACTTCTCTTTCCAATACAAAAGCTCAGGCATTCTCTCTTCATCAAACCATGCTCATATCCAAGCCCCATGAAATACATCATGACAAGATCAGCACTATCGGGGAATTGAGTCAAACAAATGGGCAGTCTTACTAATGGAATTTTCTATCCTTTCTTCCCCCGATCAAAGGACAAGCCCTTGCAGACTTCCTACACCAACTTAAAGTTTATAAATTCTTAGACTTAAGAAAGATGAAAATATGAGTTTCTATCTAATTTAGAAATGTATTGTAGATTTTCAAAATTTAGAATTTAGTTCTTTTATTATCTCCACTTAAAAATTTTCATTAAAAATAATTTTACTTACTATATTATATCTATAAGCTTAAGAGTTTCTCAAGTTTTATAGTTTGAAAACATCAAATGTAGAACCAATTTTTGATTAGGTATTAATCCTCAAGCTTCTCCTTCCTAATTTTTTTTCTCTTTTTCTTTTCTTTTTTTTTCTTTTATTTTTCTTGTCTTTCCTTTTTTCTTTTTTTTTCTTTTTCACGCAAGGATTACTATATCTGGATAGGCTTTTAATGATTTTGGATTCTACTTCTCCTTTTCTAAAGCAAAGTCTTGATATAAGTCTTTTACTTATAAATATAATAATATTTTTGAAAACTATTTTAATAAAATAAATTTAAGTATTAAAAAAAGTCTAAATTCTCTAAATTTTTTAAAAATACAATTTCTCTTACTAAAGACAGTTGCTTATATTAAACATTTTCTCATCTAAAAACTTTTTAAAGTTTTTCTTCATTACTAAAAATTTTAACTAAATTTTCTCACTCATTTTTAAAATCAAATTTTACTTCCCTAATATAACTTCATATACATAATCACTTTTTTTTCTTTTCAAATCGAATTCACTTGTAGCACATTTGAGAACAAATAAAATTCCAGTTTTTTAAAATATTTTTTATCCCCCCAAACTTAAATTTTTAACAGATTAAACAGTTTAGCATTAGATATTTATAAGCAGAAATTGAAATTTAAAAATAACATGCTAACAAGAATTTTAAACACTAATGATACAAGTATAAAACTAAAAACAGGAGTAAAATTAATTTTTGATCCAATTTTCTATAATTTCATTTTACTTTAACATGTAGAGATTTAATAGAGATCTAAACAGTGGGTATAAACATAAAAGCAAACATACACACTACTGACATCACAATCTTAATATAAAGAAACACTTGCAAATATGATAAAAGAAAAATAAAGGGTAGCAATTTCTAAATTTCAAATTTAAGATCTAAGCTAGCAAGATTTTCTACTTTATAATAGATATGAAATTAAGTTAAGTTATAAACTAATTAAATCACAGTACTAAACACAAAACAATAGTTACTACCCTAAAATGTTAAACAGGCCACTAACAAAACACAACATTACAATAACAATAAAACATAAAAGTCCAAAACACAAAATAGTCCAAAACATCCCATAGATGCAAATGTAGCAAGCACAGACCACATAGTTCATATCATATTACAATCATAAAATAAATCTCTCAGCTCTACTCTTCATCCTCAGAATATCACCTAAAAATGTAGAAGCATGTGAAGTAGATGGTCTAGATGAAGACGCAGCAGAGGTAGATGCAACAGACGTTTCCATTCCATAGCTCCTAGAAAATCCACCTCTCCAGCCAAAAATTGAATGCTCAGAATAAGTCTTCACATTTTACTTCTTGATGGGCTTTAGAGGTAAGAGAATTTCCTCCCAACTATCATATTTAACCGCAGTCTGCTCGCACAAAGAAAAGATCAAGGAAGCAAATCCCAGACCTGCAATTGTAACAGTTGTAGCAGAACTGATGATATTCTAACATATCAAAGCTCCAATGTTGATGAGCTTTACCTCTTGAATACAATAGTTCAATGTCGCTCGTTCTCTGGTCACTTCACTGAGATGATTGGTCGGAAGCAGACGAGCAGAAATGAAATAGTACCAAGCCTTTGAAGGTGCAGATAACTTTAAAGTTATGAAATTTACTCTCCTTTCATTAGGAATCTTCTAAAGTCCTCTCCTAATAGTCAAGTATGAAATAATCTCATCTAACTCCACTTTAGTAGGATTATAATTTGCATAGAAACATAAAATATCCAGTGGTAAATGGTAAAACAAGTTGATTACCTCTGGCAAAAAAAGGTACCAACTTTCCTCAAACGATGACTCAATTGTCTTCAGCTTCAAAGAGATTTGCATAGAACTCCCTCGGATTAGGGTTGTTAAGACACAGCCAAATTTGATTTAAAGGGGCATGCTAGTGTTATTAAGACATAGCCAATTTGATTTATAGCTTGGGTTTATAGTGTTTCAAAGGTGTTCAACTCTTATTTACTTTCTCTTTTCTAATTCTTATTTAACCAAATTTTATTTAGCTTAAGTCACTACTAAGCCCTTAAGGTCCTAGTGAATGTCTTAATCATTTTGAAGGAGATTTCTAAGTGATAATAATTAATCATCAAGACTTTTGAATGCTATTTGAACATCCAAAATGGGGGTATTAATTTAATGAGTTGTTAACACCCAACACCATACCTCTAAGTCTAGGATCATGTAATTTGATAGACTTCTAAATTTTAATGATTTAAGGAATTTACACCGTTATCTTTCAACTAGCGAAAAGTGAGATTGGTTTCTACCATCTAATCTCTTATGTTTCAATCATCCAAATATGTTGATTAAGAACAAAGGTTGACCATTTCCCTTTCTTGAGTTAAGCCTAAATGTTAATTAAGTCTAAATTTCAAAAATTACAATTTTGCCACTAAGGCTTTATCACTTCAAAATTTATCAAATTTAATTTAAATGACTTTGGAATTTTTATTCCACCTCACTCACGGGTCAATTAAGACATCAGAGGAGATAATGTGTTTTTTTTTTTTTAATTTAATTTACATGTTTATTTTTATGCGAAAATTGGATTTTTTTAAAGGAAATTTCATAACTTAACCAATGTAAAGGCCAATCCCCTAAAATTTTTACTGGAGGTTTGCCTAGACCAAAGAACAACTTGGACCAAATTTCATGATTTTTTTAGTTTTATTTTAATTATTACAATTATTTCAAGTTCTTGATTATTTTTTAATTGCAAAATATTTTAAATGTTGAAAATTAAGTTTTGCATTTTTATTAAATCTCCCTAAGGTCTAGGAACCAGAGAAAAAAATTTCACATTTTTTTTCTGAGTTTCCTTTGAATTATTAGAATTATTTACGTGAAAATCTAATTTTAGTCTTTAAAAATTATTTTAAGCTTTAAAATTCAATATCTTCACTTTTAAAATTAGGAAAAATATTCCAATTGCTCCTAAGTGCTTAGGAAATAATTTAGAAAATTTCCAAATATTTTGTTAATTTTGTCATTTCTATTGATTTTTTAATTATTTAAATATTAAAATAGGCTTAAAAAATGAAGTTTTTATTTTATTTACAATTTTATTTAAAAAAACCTCTGATCACAGAGAACTCCCAAAACCAATTTTTAGGATTTTTTTTAGTTGTATTTTAATTATTAAAAATCATTTTAATGTCAATATGGTTTATAACTTAAAAAAACAATTTTAGTTATCAAATGAGCTTCAAATATTTTAAAATTTTTATAGAGAGTTCTTTGAACTTTAAATTATAGTGGAGATTAAAAATCAAGTCTTTTAGATGTTTTTGTTTTCCAAAATTAATTTTCTTTGCATTTTAGGGTTTATGGAAATTAGGTGTGCTCTTAATGATTTAACTCATGAAACATTTTTCAAAGGGTTCTCTAGTCATGGCAAACCTTCGAAAATTTTCTTGGATTTTTATAAACAATATGCTAATTATAATGATTAATTTATGTAAATAACAGACATAAACTTGAAAAATAAGGATCTTGGTCTAGGGGTCTCCTCTGATATTTTAAAAATCAGGGAATGTCTCTTAAGATAAAGGCAACAACATGTCAAAATATCAAGCCATGGTGAAATGTCTACATGCATAGAGAACTAAAAGACTCAAAATAATATTTAATTAATTAAAAATAAAATATGCGCCAAATAAACTTCAAACCATTTCCACATTGTTCTCCTCTGTTCACTCAACACTATAATATTTTTATTTTATTTTTCTGGTTTTTCTCCACCAAGATATGAATTTTTAAGGATCGGGCATTTAAATAATTCAAATAAATCCCTATTTTTCTATTTAAACACGCGGCGCCACCTCATCTTAAGCGGCTCCGTACGATGATCCGGCGCTCTCCCATTCGCTGTGCTTTCACCCTATCATGTCAGGCGGCCCGCGGTTCACGTATCAAGTGTTCATCCGGCTAGATCTCATCCATTGATAAGATAAATGAGCGATCTGATGGCTCCCTATCATCGTCCCCAAGTAGGCTAACCAGAGAACCGTCCACACTCAAACCTTAAACTCTCCCTTTAGACTCAACCAAATCTCATGGGGATTGTTCCTAATGATTCATCTACTCAAAACAAACCTATCTATACAGATTATATGGTATGAAATATAGTAAATAAATATTGAGAGTGAAAATAGGCTCAAATTAGGGTTGGAGTTCAATACTTTTGTCTAATAAGGGAGGCGTCAATCAGATGGTTATGGTAGCTTTGATTGGACCCAACAAAACCTCAAGATGAAGCCTTGTGCCCTGGTGAATGGTCTAGGTATGAATTCGACCAAGCTCGTTTTTAGGTGTTGATTGAATTCTATACTCAAGGCTGTTTGAGAGGTGTCTTTTATGGGGAATTAACTTCATTTGCTTTGGGGATGGTGCGTGTACAATTAATTGAAGTTTGATTCACTTTGGATGTGTGGATAGATCTGTCCTTTTTTTTGGCAAAAATTCAAGCTCAAACTTGAGCTTCCATAGTGAAGCTTGGTGGGGGAAAATGGTTGGCTTGAACTGAGGAGGTCTTAGAGAGTCTTTGAGGGCATTTTGGCAAAGTTTCCTTAAGAAAATTTCAGCTCTCATTCAATGTCCATGGAGGTGAGGTTAAATTAAAATTTTCTTAGGGTGGCTGTCTTGACCAATTGAGGGGTGTAAAATGATGATTAGGTGGAGGGTAGAGAAGCTCTAAATTTCAAATGGGATGAGGTGGCCTATAGTTTTGAAGTGGGTTTAAATTATTGTGGGTGGCTCATGGTTTTGGTGTTTTTTGGCCACTAGGATAGCTGGCAAGGCCAGAGGAGGTGGCTAGGAAGTCAAATGAACCAGGGCGAGGCTTAATTATAATTTACCCCCAAGGTTGAACAATGATGGAGGAGATTTTTCAAGTTGGGTCCAAAAATAGGTTAAAATCCCTTAATTTGGGGATCTAATTGTCCATATCATTCTTTGTTGGGTTTTGCATTGTTTATCATTGTCTCTAGGAGGATTTTGGTGGATGTGGAGTCATAAAGTTGGTGGCTTTAAGGTGGCTAGGCCAATTTTAATGCATGGGTCCAAGTGGGTCAATTTGGCTTAAAGTAGCTTTAGGTTAAGCTAGCCATAATCTTGAGCTCATTTAATTGGCTAAAACGGTGTATATGGTTGTCAAAAGGAGTTTAGAAAAGAATTGAGTGATTTTGAGTTGATTTGGAAGCTCAACTTGATGGATTTTGGCTCATTGCCAATTTTGCTGCATTTGTTTTAGACTTAAGTCTAGACTGAGCTAAGCTTGGGCTAAGTCATAATTTCTTGTTGAAAATATTCAATATTAATGTAATAAAGAGTTTTCAACATAAATTGGGTGCCAATTTTGGGCCTTAGGTAAATCAATTTGGGGGAATTTGGAGACATAACCAATTTGCGGCAAAATTAAGGATTTTTAAATTTGGGTTGCAATTAAATAAAATTGAGGCCTCACCAAGGCCAATTGAAGGTCAATTTTTATTTTTATGAAGATTATTAAGATTTTAGGATTCAAATTGGGGAAAATTGAGTAGGCTATGGGGTTCAATTTGGTGGAACCAATTCATAGGGCCAAAGTTGGGGTTTTGACTTAGATCAAAATTGGGCTCAAATAATGGGCTAATTTAGATTGGATTTGGTTTATATTGGTTGTATGGAAGGTTAATTTGAGTTAAGGATTAAAATTTGGGGAAATTGGGACCAACTTGATGGACATTTGAGGTAAATTTGGTGGAATTGGGCATTTAAAGGCAATTTCGGGATTTTGGTCAACATGATCAAATTCGTCAAGTTGGGTCTAATTGAGGGGTCCAAATGGGTTTTGAAAACATTTGGAGTGACTTTTGAGGTTTTGGGAAAATTTGGTGTGCCAAGGGTATATTTGTCATTTTGGTAATTTTGGAAGTATTTTGGTAAATTTGGCATTTTTGGGTAGTTTTGGGTACTTTGGGTATTTTCAAATAGTTTCAAATGATTTTTGAACAATTTGGGTATTTTGGGCAAATTTGAGGATTTTTACCAAATTTGGGATTTGGGGGTGTTTAGGTAATTTTGGTAGGTTTGGAGTTGAAAAGGTCAAATTGGGTATTTTGGTAGGGTTGGGGTATCAACCACCCTACATAAGCTATGGACATGGAAACCCCCTTTGGGTCCTCTATGTATTAGTCTTAGCTAAAGCTTATCCTAGGGCTAGTGAGTTAAGGGCCCATCTACATGAGTCTCCCAAACGATCAAGGGACCAAAGCCAGGAAAACTTGGGTTTAGGGTTGTTAGTGATTGTGGGTAAGTGTGAGTTAAAGTGAGTGCCTTAGCCTTAGACCAACACCCAGAGTCAACCTTAAGGGTAAATAGTCCTATGGGAACTCATCTTGATCTCCCCCATAATTACCCTACCAGCTAAGTGCTAGAGGTTAGGACAAATATGTAGAGCCTAAAGTTGAGTAAAGAAGAGGGTAGAATTTCTAGTGGTGAAGGTTCATTTTCTAGTTTTCTAAGAATAGTCAACTGAAAAGTCTTATGGCAAGACCTTAGGCTACTAAAGAGTAAAATCTAAACCTCAACCAAAGGCGAGGTCAAAAAGAAGTTAAGGAATCACCTCCCTCATAATACATAAAAATCAAATCAAACCACTTACAATCCAAACATCTACCAATCATCGATTAAGTTAATCAATCAACACTAAAGCAAACACAATAAAACACTAACTCAAGCGCACTAAATCAAACCACACTGATAATTATGAGTTGCCTCTCATAAAGCGCTTTATTTAACATCATCAGCCAAACAAATCATTCTACCTAGATCAAAATTCCATTTTAGAAAATATTGATCAATCACCCAATCTTTTCCAGATCCAGGTATTCATACAAATTCCTCAAATTTAAATTCTTTTTTCAGCCCTTCCTTTTTAGATTGATTCATATTCATATTTCTCATGTTTCTTTCTTGATCCAATATTCTTTTAGTGATTTCCTCAATTTTCATTTTAATATCATCCGTAAATTTTATAAGAAATGAATCTTTATAAAATACTTCAAGATCTCCTAAATTTTGGATCAGATTCTCTTTAGATAATTCAAATTTTTGGATCACTCTTTTGTTCAGGGTTGTCTTTTAATTCTCCCCCTTGGTACTGAGTAAATGGTAAAGGTGCTCTTTCTATATTTATCTTAGTTGAGGAAGTAAGTTTTTTGAATTCCTTGGGAATTTTTTTCATTGGACTTTTTAATCTCCTTATCCTCATTTCTCAACTTAAAGTTCTTTTGAAACATATCCTCGAATTCTCTTCTAAATATTAGTTTGATAATTTTAAATTGCTCATCATTCATCTCCTTAGGGTTTATCTCAAGGTCCTTAGGTAAAATCTCTGGGGGTAACTGTTAATTGCGTTAATAATCTGCACCAGTTGGTTTTCTATATTCTTTATTGCGACCTCTTGATTTTTCAGCTCACAGTTGATTTGAATCACAACCTCTTCTAACATTAATTCTTTCTCCTCATCCTTTGGATTGGAGTTAAATCCATGAAGAATAGAAAGTACATTATTATAATAGCCATGATTATTCGAACTACATGTCTAATTAAATTGATTATCTTCCCAAGATTGATCTTCTCTTCCAAAATTATTATTCCTGTTAAAATTCATATGATCTGCCCAACTTGGATTATAATAATAGGAATAAGAATTATGTATCTCATGGCCACTTTCAATCTATTTCCCAAATGATATTACCTCAATAATTGGGTTTCCTTAAGGAAATCATTCTAAGTATTGATCTAACTTCCTCTCAATATATGTAACCTGAGAAATTAAAATTGTAAGCATATATTCTTGAAAATTTGCCGCTCTCTTGAGTTTTACTCTTCCAAAGCTACTAACATTATGATCTAAATCTGAATATTCATTATATTGTTGATCCGTCATTTCTACATTAGATTCATTGAGTCTTTTCAAATCTCTCCTAAAAGTTCACTCCAAATCTGAATTGTAAAATTCAAGATCTGCAAATTCTGAACTACGCATACAAATCTAAAGACCCTAATATGATAGATATTAAAAATATTTTTTGTATTTTAGGTTTTCTTTAAAATAAAAACATAATAATTAAGCGCACTATATAACAATCTTATAAATTCCAAATCAGTCTTACAGGTTCAACTAAAATTTTCCTAAGGTTCTTATCGAAGCTTCCCCAACAACGGCACTAAAAAATTGATGTGCCCCCTAAATTTTTATGTTTTTTTGTGTGTTTTATCTCAATTTAAATCCCAAGCAACAGAGCTAAAAACTTGTTCCATCCCAAAATTACGCAGTAATTTAGCTTTCAAAAATATGGCCAAAAACTTAACCCATTATATATTAAGTATTTAATGTGCAAAATAGAAATGTTATACAAAATATATAAAATAATTCACACAGTAGGAGTTCTACGCAAGTGCATGTATCGATCCCAGAGAGAAGCGCAGTAAAAAATCCCTTAGGCTAATTCTAGTTTACTACTATAAAGTCTTAATTTTGGAAGATGGAAATTATTATGATAATAACTTAAATCATAATATTTCAAATTATAAAAATTAAAGTAAGAAAGAAAAGTTAAAATAGGTTTAATGAATGCTAATTGAAATGTAACTAAAAGAACTAAGTTTACCAAGCTAATTTACTAAACTTCAAAATTAAATTTACTGAGACTAAACAAAGTTTTGTGATGAAGAGTCCAAATTTAAGAAATCATCCTTCCCCTTTACAATGAGTAAATGGATTTTGAAGAAATTAAAATTATTTGAAAATATATAAAAATTCTTTTGTTCCAAATAGGAGCAATCATATTCTTTACCCTCTTCCGATTGCATAAAGAACATTAACTAATCCAGAGTTTGGTCCTTAATTTTGTGATTAGGCTGGGAGGATACTACCTGCCACTCCAGAGCTCCCAATACTCCCTCACCTGAGGGCTAACAATCTCGCATCAGATTTCAATCAACTAGACCAAATTATGGATATTAATCTATCACCTTAAAATCTCTAATTCTACATCCAACAAAGTATATTTCCCTATTTATTTGCACTCAATTCCATGGATGACATACTCTCCCATGAAATGTGATTCTCCCTATGTTATAGAAACATAGCCCTTTCGGAACATATGTTTCTCAACACATTTTAACATTTCAATTGGCTAAATCAAAAAGTAAATGAAGACCTAGGTTCAAATCATCACAAGTTATTGACATTTAAAATTGTATAAAATAAAATGAATTCTTCACAAAACCATATCTCAAAATATGGAGATAAATAAAGAAAACTGCTCAGAATTTATGAAAAGGATAAGATAAAACACATATTTCATTAATAAAAACATTTTTACAAAACAAAAGAAATAAAAAACACAACTTATCTCACAATCATTCCCAAGCAAATCCCTAGAAGTTCTCTTCAAGTCTTTCTCTCTTTATAAGAACTATCAATTCTCTCTTAGAAGTGCAATGAAGATAAAATCTCTATTTCCTCTCCTCTTACAATCCTTAAAGAAAATCTACAAATTCTTGCCTCTCTCTCTCACGCCACACACACACACTCACACGCCACAAACTCATGCCCAAGAAAATCCTTTTCAAGCCCTAGACTTCCCTCTATTTTATAAAAGGTTGCCTCCCTCCAAAAGGAATTCATAATTCCCTCCAAAATTCTATCAAAATTTCAACTCTTTTGAATTCAAAAGACATGTCTATTGATCCAAGAGACATATTCCTTTATAAAAGAACCTTCCAAAGTATCTAGATGCATTGAATCACTCCAAGTGGTGTTTAGAACAAGTTTTACTTTAAAAATTCACCCAAAATTTATCCCGGATCACCCAAATCTGCCAAAAGTTGTCTCTGGTGCATCATGCACCAGTTCTCTGGATTTTGGCACATCAAGTGCCACCCTGTAGCAGCTCCACTATTTTGCTCCGTTTGGCTCCATTTCAGCTCTGTTTCACTCAATCTCAGTTGTGTTTTGTTACTAACAGATATAACAACAAAATAAGCATGAAAATAACCTTTCTTTGAAGTATAATTGCATTCAAAAACTGTGAGAAATGTAAATTAGATTAAGCATAAAAAGACATATCGAAATGTGCCAAGTCATAATTTTCTTTCTTGCTCGTTTTTCCTCCAAATTGCACCTTTTTTGCTTTATTTTCTCCAAAAGTTTGTTTCATGTACCTGAAACCAAAAATATGCAAAATAACTTCCCTTAAAGTGTAATATCATTAAAAATTATTAAAAGTCAGCATAAAATATACTTGAAAAAGTAGGTAATTTGTAGGCGTATCACTAACCTTCATATGCTCTTTACTTGATGAGGAAGAAACCATAGAGCTGATAAAATTATTATCACAATTTAACGATTGTTTTGCCTAGAGTTATGATGAAATGTTAGGGCTACCAGCAGAAGTTGCAGTACATAAGCTCGGGAACAAAGATATGACCTGTAAAACAAGCTCCTAGAAGAATGTGTCTCAAGATAGAGCAACAAGTTATTGTTGAGGTGAAGATGTTAATAAATGCTAACTTTGTAAGAGAAGAGCAGTACCCAACATGGTTAGCCAATATTGTACCAGTTAAGAAGAAAAAATAACAAATTTGTGTACGTGTGGACTTCTTGGATTTAAATAAAGCATGTCTAAAATATGAATTTCCACTACCGAAACCAGAATTAATAGTGGACAGCTAATCGACACATGAGATTTTCTCTTTCATGGATGGGTCATCATGATAAAACCAAATTAAGATGGCTCCTGAGGATGCCGCACTTACAGCCTTTAAAACACTGATTGAGATGTTTTGCTACACGGTGATGTCATTCACGTTGAAGAATGGCAAAGCAACATATCAACTAGTGAAGATGAAGATCTTTGAAGACCTCATTCAAAACCAAGTGAAGTACTACATGGATGATTTTGTCATCAAGAGCAAACAAAAAATAGACCATTTATATGATTTGAGGAATGTGTTTGAATGATTACGACAATATAATCTCAAGATGAATTCCTTAAAGTGTGCCTTTGACATCACCATAAGGAAATATCTAGGATTTGTTGTCCATCATTGGGGAATCAAGATCGACTTGGTTAAGATTAAAGCTATCTTATAAATGCCTCCTTCCAAAACCCTGAAACAACTATATTCCTTCCAAGGAAAATTGGCAAGTTTGGGACACTTTATTTCTAATCTCTCAGGTAGGTGTCAGTCCTTCAAGGTATTAATTAAAAAGGATGTCAAATTCATTTGGGAAGAGAAATGTCAGTGGGCTTTCGAGGATGTTAAATAATACTTAATTACACCTCCTGTTTTGGCAGCACCTATCCCAAGAAAATTGTTGAAACTTTATACCGCGGCCTTAGACGACTCTCTCGGAGCCTTGTTAGCCCAATTAAATGATGAGGGTAAAGAAAATGCACTTTACTACTTAAGTCGATGTTTAATACCAATGGAGGTAAAGCATCTACTGATCTCTTGATACTGCTAATATGCAAAGTACAATAATAATTCATATTATATTTCACTTTTATTTTCTTACTTTACAACAAAACAAAAAACTTTATCCTGAAGAAAAATAAGAATTTAACTTTTAATTTATATATATTGCGATACTACGCAAGTATACATATCGTTATCAAGTAATATAGGACTTTTTGATGAAGACCTGAATACCAAACCCACAGAAAATTTATATAATATGCACTTTTAGAAAACTTTCTATTTTCAAAAAGACAATTACTTATACTAATATATTTTACAGAAAAAAAAATTTAAATATTTTTGGTATTTTTGATATTTTTACAAAACAGTAATAACTTAAAAAGATAACTAGAGTTTTGTAGATGAAAAGCACTAAATAAGAAAAATATCTTTCTTTTTATCATGAATCAGTAATAAATATAGGAATTCTGTTGTGGAAGTATATTGTTGTGTCAAATAGGAGCAATAATATTCTTTACCCTGACTAGAGATGCTATAAAGAACATTGACTAATTTAAAGTTTGAATAGTTCTGAAGATCGGCTAGGCAGGGAAGATACTAGCTCTCACTCTAGAGTTCCCTTGATTCCCTCCACCTGGGGGCTACATTTCGTATCAGAACCTAAAATAATAAATCAAGTTGGGGGCTTTAACCTGTCATTTTAAAGTCCTCTAACTCTACTCCCTTCAATGAATATTTCTCTATTTATTTACAGTCAATTGTATGAACTACATTATCATTCATACAACTTCATGTGATTCTTTCCAATTGTTGATTGAGACAATACCAGCCCAGTTCTTACATGTTCTCACAACAGATTTTAACATCTTGATTTGTCAAATCAAGAAGTAGATGAAGTGCATGGATTTAAATCATGACAACTTCTTCCAACATTAAACATCAATACTCTCCACAATTCCCATCTAAAACTTAGTTACTTATCATTTTAATAAAAAAGATAAAGAAAACTACTCAGAATCCATAGAGAAAATAAAACCACACTTTAGTTTAAATGTAGAAATCATTGTCAAACCAACTACAAGTCTTAATTAAAACCAAAAGTAGTCTCAAAACAAAAAGATTAAAACTTATCTCAAGTTCTCCACCAAACTCTTGAAGTTCCTTTAAATCTCTTCTCTTTACAATCACACAAAATAAAATAACAAAAAGGTTAAAATAAAAGTAAAAGTGGTGCCTGAAAATATCTTCGAACTAACTCCCCAAATTGATGAACTTTCAAAACTTTCCAAGTATTTTCAGAACTCTTTTCTAAGTCCTCTCTTCTTTCTTTTATAATTTTTTAAGAGGTGCCTTGGAAACTCTTCAAAATGTGTCTAGATTCGATGTATTTCCCCAAGATATGCATCCTTTCGTGATAATTTTCGTCCATGGTGGTTATAACCACTTATTAAGCCAATAGGTGTCTCAAAAACCTCTTCAAAATTTGTAAAAATTGATTTTACTCGTCTAATAACTATCACTGGCGCTTAAGTGCGGGACCTCTGGCGCTTAGGGACGACCTTTGCTATTTAACCGGCGCTTAAGCACCAGATCTGGCGCTTAGGTGCCAAAACTCATTTGCATATTTTTGATCGTTTTCCACCAAATTTGATCCTTTTTCACCCCTTTAAGTTTTTTTAGCTTTTTTTGTATCTGCAAGAAAAACAAAAAAATACCTTCCATTAAAGCGCAATATCTTAAAAATAGGTTTAAAAATATGTCTAAAAACCATATATATTTTAGGTGTATCAAAATCCCCCAAACTTAAAATGTTACTTGTCCTCAAGTGACACTTCAATCTTTAAAAACTACATATGTATTATATGTATAAGACTTTCTTTAGGATTTACTAAAATTTATATTTAGAATTATATCAGTCTAATTTAAAAAAATATTCAGTAAATGAGACCACTTAAAGTTTAGAAATTCTTAAAGTTAAGAAAGATGAACATATGAGCTTCTATCCAATTGAGAAATGTATTGTAGGTTTTCCAAATTTAGAATTTAGTTCTTTTATTATCTCCACTTAAGAATTTTCATTAAAAATAATTTTACTTACTATATTATATCTATAAGCTTAAGAGTTTCTCAAGTCTTATACTTTAAAAAGATCAAATGAAGAACCAATTTTTGATTAGGCACTAATCCTCAAGCTTCTCCTTCCTAATTTTTTTTTCTTTTTCTTTTCTTTCTTTTTCTTTTCTTTTTCATTTCTTTCTTTTTTTCTTTTCTTTTTCTTTTTCAGGTAGGATTACTATATCTGGATAGGCCTTTAATGATTTTGAATTCTACTTCTCCTTTCCTAAAGCAAAGTCTTGATATAAGTCTTTTACTTATAAAAATAATAATAGTTTTGAAAATTATTTTAATAAAATAAATTTTAGTATTAAAAATAAAAGTTTAAATTATCTAAATTTTTCAAAAATGCAATTTTCCTTACTAAAGATAGTTACTTATATTAATCATTTTCTCATTTAAAAACTTTTTAACTTAAAGTTTTTCTTCATTACTAAAAATTTTAACTAAATTTTCTTACTCATTTCTAAAATCAAATTTTACTTCCCTAATATAACTTCATATACATAATCATTTTTTTTCTTTTCAAATCAAATTCACTTGTAGCACATTTGAGAACAAATAAAATTCCAGTTTGTTAAAATATTTTTCATCCCCAAAAACTTAAATTTTTAACAGATTAAACAGTTTAGCGTTAGATATATATAAGCTGGAATGAAAATTTAAAAATAACATGCTAACAGGAATTTTAAACCCTAATGTTACAAGTATAAAACTAAAAACATGAGTAAAATTAATTTTTGATCAAATTTTCTATATTTCCATTTTACTTTAACATGTAGAGATTCAATAGACTTCTGAACAGTGGGTATAAACATAAAATCAAACATACACACTACTGACATCTCAATCTTAACATAAAGACAAACTTGGCAGTTTCTGAATTTCAAGTTTAAGAACTAAGCTAGCAAGATTTTCTACTTTTTAATAGATATGAAATTAAGTTAAGTTCTAAACTAACTAAATCATAGTACTAAACACAAAACAATAGTTACTGCCCTAAAATGTTAAAACAGGCCACTAACAAAACACAACATCACAATAATAATAAACATAAATGTCCAAAACACAAAATAGTCCAAAACATCACATAGATGCAAATGTAGCAAGCCTATACCACATAGTTCATATCATATTACAATCATAAAATAAATCTCTCAGCTCTACTCTTCAACCTCAGAATCACTGCTATACCATTTTTCTACAGACTATCAGGCTATTGAGGATATGGAGGAAATTACACTCCTTGGTCACCTCTAATCAGGCTCTCCAAAGATGAGTAGAATTTCTCTTCATAATCACTCTTTCTTCTATTATAATTATTAGTATGATCTGCAAAACACTCTAAATTTTATACCTTATCAGCGGTAAAATTGATATTATCCATCATCTTGTGCAATAACTCATCTCGGGTATCAGTAGACTCAGCTCGAAATGTAGAAGCATGTGAAGTAGATGGTTTAGATGAAGAAGCAGCAGAGGTAGATGTAGCAGACGTTTCCATTCCATAGCTCCTGGAAAATCCTCCTCTCCAGCCAAAAATTGAATGCTCAGAATCAGTCTTCACATTCACCTTCATGATGGGCTTTAAAGGTAATAGAACTTCCTCCCAACAATCATATTTAACCCGAGCCTGTTCGCACAAAGAAAAGATCAAGGAAGCAAATTTCAGACCTGCAGTTGTAACAGTTGTAGCAGAACTGATGATATTCTGACAGATCAAATCTCCAATGTTGATGAGCTTTCCCTCTTGAATACAATAGTTCAACCTTGCTCTTTCTCTGGTCACTTCGCTGAGATGATTGGCTGGAAGCAGACAAACAGAAAAGATATAGTTTAAGGCCTTTGAAGGTGCACATAACTTTGAAGTTAGGAAATTTACTCTCCTTTCATTGGTAATCTTCCAAAGTCCTCTCCCAATAGTCAAGTATGAAATAATCTCGTCTAACTCTGCTTAAGTAGGACTATAATTTGCATAAAAACATAAAGTATCAGGTGGTAAATGGTAAAACAAGTTGATTACCTCCGGCGAAAAAAGGTACCAACTTTCCTCGAACCATAACTCAATTGTCTTCAGCTTCGGGGAGATTTGCATAGAACTCCCTCATAATAGAAATCACTGCAACAGCAGAGAAACAACATAATTTTTCCCACTGTCGATGAACAATTAAATCTTCAACGTCTCCACCCAAATTTCTAAAACATCGCTCCTGAATCAATTATCATGACCGTAGAGCATCACTGTATCGATCTTGAGCCTTCAAACTAACAAAGTTGCTCGAATCAAACAAGCTTTTTCCTTTACTCCTCTTCATTCTTGGTGACATTCTACAAATTTTATAAATTCCAAAAATAACTTCAAAAATCAAGTATAAATCACTAAACTAAACTTCCTAAAGCACAAACTAAACTTCCCAAGCAATTTCCATATATTTTTCCTCATTTTTCACCATGAATAGTGAATTTTCAAATTTCTCCAAATGTGCTCAAAATACATGTTGAAAATCCAAAATTTTTTAAATAGAAGTAAAGCTCTAACCTCAAGGAATCCAAATCTTGAAAATTTTTCTTGATTCCACCAAGAAATCTCCAGTTAATGGTGTGCCCTAGCCCTTAAAAATTGCTATTTTGAGAGGTAGAAGATGACGAGACGTGTTAAAATGGTGTTTTCGGACCAAAATTTCACTTTTAACTGTTCGCGAACAGTTTTTCGTGAACCGGCGCTTAAGTGTTGGTAAGTGGGGCTTAGGCGCCAGTGCATTATTTTTAAAATCTTCAAATTTAATTAAAATGCACTATTTGCTTAAGTAAACCACCCTAAATGGTCTCATAACACTTAATTGACTGTTTTTAACTTCCTATAACTCCTCTCTCTCTCTCTCTCAAAATTCTCCTTAATAACTATTTCAATTTGAGGCTAAGACAACAAAAAATTTTCACAAAAACAAACTTATATTAATTCAAAAACAATTACAAATACTATTGACACTTAATTCTCACTACAAATAGTCTCGGGTGAGAAAATTTTCCTAAGTACAAAACACTTAACACACATTCACAATAAAACACATAAGTAACATAAACACTAACACATGTCTTAAACACTAAAAACACTTAAAGACAACGAATCAAATCACACAAAAACAAACATATAACTTAATTTCATTCTTCATTAGAAGGAACAAATTTGGGTCTTTCATTAGTCTCTCCTGGGGCAACTGGAATATAAGGTTGATAAAACGGACAAAGGTTACGTGCTCTGATACAATCTTCTTCAATCCACTTTTGCTTAAGAAACATCTCCTTATCCTTGCCCTCTATATAACTAGTGTGACTAAATTTTCATCCAATATGCTTTAGATGTGCATGAATTTTCAATACCTTAGTCTCCAGTACATACATGGTATTTTCAATTTTTTTTATTTTCTCTGATATCCCTTCAATACTAACGGCTAAGAAACCATTATACATCTCTTGTGCACTTTGACTAATGAATTTATTCCTCATGGTATCTTCCTTCTTTTTCAAATCCATCTCCCATGAAGACATCATCTTAAAATTTCTCTCCCTTTTAGGCTTTAGGGCTAGAAATGATCTGGGGTGAAATTCCTTCACTAAACTCATCTATTTATAGGCCTAAATTCTTCCAATAACTCCTAGACATGTTTAGAAACAGCAAAGACACATTTTTCCAAACTTCTAGGCAGTTTTTCCTTCTAGAATATTAAATTTGTACATGTTTTTATACTGTCGCGCTTAAGCACCGGATTTGGCGCTAAAGCGCAGTGCACATTTTTGCACAAGTCAACTTAACGTCCAAATTCTCATTTTAACTTGTCCAAATCACTAATTTAAGTCTTAAAATCAATACTAACACATATTAGTCTCAAAAATACTACCCTAATTTTCTTAATCACACATAAAACAACAATAAAAACAAAAACACACTGATGTTTATGGGTTGCCTCCCACAAAGCGCTTGGATTTACATCGTCAACCTGACGTAACCAGTGCTTACTCTGGTTGACCCAACATCATTCCATCATTAAACTTATGCTGATCCCCTATATAATAAGGTTTCAGTCTATGTCCATTCACTTTAAAAATTTTATCAGATTTAGGATCTTTAATATCCACAGCTACATAAGGATAAACTTTCATTACAATAAATGGGCCCTCCACCTGGATTTAAGTTTCTCTAGAAATATTCTTAATCTTGAATTATATAGTAAAACTTGTTGCTCTTGTTGAAAATTTTAGTAAGAACCTTTCGATCATGCCACATTTTCATGTTTTCTTTATAAATTTTGGCACTTTCATAAGATTCATTCCTTATCTCTTCAAGCTCATTTAATTGTAATAATCTTTTCTCACCAGCATCTTTCAATTTATAATTGAACTCTTTAATTGTCCAATATGCTTTATGCTTAAGTTCTACTGGTAAGTGACAAGCTTTTCCAAATATTAGCCTATATGGGGACATTCCTATAGGAGTTCTATATGCAGTCCTATAAGCCCACAAAGCATAGTCAAGTTTGACTAACCAATCCATTTTTTGTGGATTCACAGATTTTTCCATAATTCTTTTAATTTTTTGATTGGATAATTCAGCCAAAACACTTGTCTGAGGATGATAAGCAATAGCAATCCTATGATTTATATGATATTTCTTTAATAACTTCTCCATTATGGTATTTTTGAAATGGCTTCCCCATCAGTTATGATAACTCTTGGCATCCCAAATCTACAAAATATATTCATTTTCAAAAATTTTGCAACACTTTGAGCATCACATTGAGGTAAAGCAATTGCTTCTATCCATTTGGATGCATAGTTCACCGCTAACAAAATATATAAATTTCTGAAAGATGGTATAAATGGTCGCATGAAATCTAATCCCAAAACATCAAATACTTCAAATTCTAGCATATAATTGAGGGGCATCTCATTTCTTCTAAAAATATTGCCTACTCTTTGACATCTATCACAAGTTTTGATATAAGCATTAATATCTCTAAAAATTGTTGGCCAATAAAATCTAGATTGTAAAATTTTGTCTGTTCTTTTATCAACACCAATATGTCCCCCAAAATCAGAATTATGACATTTTTGGATAATCTCATAAGTTTCTTCGAATGGTACACATCTTTGAATAATCAGATCCTTTCCTTGTTCATATAAAAATGGGTCATCCTTAAAATAAGTCTTAGCTTCAGAAATAAATTTCCTCTTATATTGGTAATGTCATTTCATAAGGTATAATATTACTAACAATAAAGTTCACAATATCGGCATACCACGGAACACGCCACTCATCAATAGTGAACAAATTTTCATCTTGAAAATGTTAATTAATTTCATTTTTAAAACAGAGTACTTTTTCTAATTCAAGACTGGACAAATGATCAGCAATTTGATTTTCAATCCCCTTCCGATCTACTATTGCAAAATCAAATTCTTGTAAAAGAAGAATCTATCTTATAAGTCTAGGTTTAGCATCCTTCTTTTTCATTAAATACTTAATAGCAGAATGATTTGTATGCACTATACAATGAGTTCCAATTAAATATGATCTAAATTTATCAAAAGCATATACTATTGCTAATAACTTTTTTTTAGTTGTTGTATAATTAATTTGAGTTTCATTAAGAGTTTTACTAGCATAGTAAATAACTTTTAAAATTTTATCATATCTTTGTCTTAAAATAGTTCCTATAGCATAATCACTAGAATCACACATCAATTCAAAAGGTTTTTCCCAATTTTTTGAAACTATAGTTGGTGCAGTGATTAATTTTTCTTTTAATAACTTAAAAGCTCTTAGGCATTCCTCATCAAAATTAAAAAGTGGATCTTTCTCCAGTAAATGGCATAAAGGCTTAGCAATCTTTGAAAAGTTTTTAACATATCGTCTGTAGAATCGAGCATGTCCTTAAAAAAACCAAATTTTCCTTACATTTGTTGGATAAGGTAAATTAGCGATGACTTGAATTTTAGCAGAATCTATTGTCATACCATTTTTTGATATTTGATGACCTAATACAATTCCTCCTGGTACCATAAATTGGCATTTTTCCCAATTAAGGACTAAATTTGTTTCTTCATAGTGCTTAAAAACTTTGGATAAATGTTCTAAACATGAGTCAAATAAAGTTCCAAACACTAAAAAGTCATCTATAAAGACTTCAATCCCTTTTTCAATTAAATCATAAAAAATTGTCATCATACATCTTTGAAATATAGCAGGAGCATTACATAAACCAAAGGGCATTCTTCTAAAAGAAAAAGTACCATAAGGACTGGTAAATGTTATTTTCTTTTGATCCTCAAGAGACATTTGAATTTGGTGATAACCAGTATATCCATCTAGAAAACAAAAGTATTTATGGCCAGCTAGCATATCCAGCATTTGATCTAGAAAGGGTAATGGAAAATGATTGTTCCTAGTGGCAAGATTTAATTTTTTATAAGCAATGCATATTCGCTACCCTGTAACTTGTCTAGTAGGTATTAACTCATTATGTTCATTTACAGTTACAGTTACTCCTCCTTTCTTAGGAACGCAATGAATTGGACTAACCCATGCAATATCTAAAATAGGGTAGATGATTCCAGCATCTAACCACTTTAAATTTTATTTCTTAACAACTTCTTTCATAACTGAATTCAATCTCCTTTGCAGATCAGCCTTGGGTTTGCAGTTATCTTCTATATGAATTCTATGCATACAAATTGAAGGTCTGATTCCTTTAATATCAGCAATTGTCCATCCAAAGGCTTTCTTAAAATTTTTCAGAATTTTCATCAACCGTTCTTCATCTTCCATTGTTAATTTTGAGGAAATTATAACAGGTAAAGTAGAGGAATGTCTTAAAAAGGCATATTTTAAATAATCAGGAAGTAACTTCAACTCTAGTTCTAGAGGTTTTTTAATAGATGGGAAAAATGATTGATCTTTGTCTATTGTGTCCAAAACTTCAAAATTTTCTCGAACATAGTTTGAATCTTCCTTAAAAAGATCTTTACATTGATCAAATTCCTCTTCTTGCTCGTGTTCCAAATCTTTTTCTTCAACTGTTTCTTCATAAGTAGTCTTGAAATGTCATTCACTTAGATAAATTATAACATCCATTCTAAAACATTCATCATCTTTACCTTTTGTAGGGTATTTCATTGACCTTAAAATGTTAAAAATAACAGTTTGATCATTGACGCACATTTGTTAATTCCTCTTTTTGAACATCTATCATTGCTCTTCTTGTGGCTAGGAAGGATCTCCCTAAAATAATAGGTATCTCTTTATCTTCTTCCATATCTAGTACAATGAAATCAACAACAAAGATAAATTGATCCACTTTTACTAGGATATCTTTTATAACTCCATTAGGGTATGTTATCGAGCGATCTGCTAATTGCAGAGTTACAGTAGCAGGGGTCATTTCTCTTAATCCCAATCTTTTAAATATTGATAATGGCATAAAGTTAATGCTTGCACCTAAATCACATAAAGCTTTCTCATAGAATTTGTCTCCTATTGCACATGGAATTGTAAAGCTGCCACGATCTTTAAGCTTTTCAAAAAGCTTCTTCTGAATTATCGAACTGCACTCCTCACTAAGTGCAACAGTCTCATTATCTTCAAACTTCCTTCTTCTGTTGAGAATATCCTTCATAAACTTTACGTATCTCGACATTTTTTCTAAGGCTTCAGCAAATGGAATATTAATTGTAAGCTTCTTAAATATTTCCAGAAATTTTAAAAATTGCTTATCCAACTTCTACTGACGAAGTTTTTGAAGAAATGGAGGTGGTGATTTTTTCAAATCAATTTTCAACAGAGAAATAGGTCTCTCAGAATCTTTTAGAGCGACATCTTTTGATTCTTCAACTTCTTCTCTCTCTACTTCAATTTCTTTATGAACCCGAGCTTCCAAGTCTCTTCTGCTTCTAAGTTGAATGGCTTTTACTTATTATTTATTTTGTTCTTTTGGATTTGATTGAGTATTACTAGGAAGTGTTCCTTGGGATCTATTACTTAATGGATTTTCTATTTGCCCAAGTTGATTCTTGATATTTCTAATTGTAGCTCCTTGACTTTGTAATTGATTTCTCATTTGTAACACCACTTCTTCTATAGACAACTTCTTCTTCATAAACTGTGTATTACTGTTGAAACTTGGAGGATAAGTAGATCTATAATTATTATTACCTTGGTTGTTCCAATTTCCCAATGGGTTTCCTTGGTTGTTCCCCCATTGCTGATTATTACCACCCAAATTGTAATTCTAGTTAAAGTTGGGATGGTTCTTCCAACTTGGGTTATAATAATTGGAATATCGGTTATTTTGCTTATTATTTATGGCATTCAAAGTTTCTAATGATGCTTGAGAATCTACCATTTGGCCTAATGAATTCTCTTCAATCATGAAAATTGGTTGAGAAAAATTCCCCTTAAAATTGCAGCAATTTGATTTGCTAACATGGTAAATGCATCAATTTCATGAATGTTGGCTACTTTCTTAGGATTTACCCTCTCAGAAGACCATTGAAAATTTTAAGTAGCCATCTTCAATTAAAGCATAAGCAACATGAAATGGTTTTGACATCAATGAACCACCAGCAGCGGCATCGATAATTGATTTAAGCGATCCAACTAATCCATTATAAAAAGTTTGAATTATTAACCAATCTGGTATAGCATGGTGTGGACACTTTCTTAAGAGTTCTTTAACTCTTTCTCATGCTTCATAAATAGATTCCCCTTCAAACTAATTAAAAGATGTAATATTATTTATAAGCTTTGCAGTTTTTATGGTGGAAAAAATTTAGCAAGGAATTTTTGTGTTAAATCACCCCAAGTTCTGATAAATCCAGGTGCTAACAAATTCAACCACAACTTACATTTATCCCTCGGTGAGAAAGGAAATAACCTAAGTCTTATGGCATCATCTAATACATCATCGTATTTAAATGTAGTGCACAATTCTAGAAAATTAGTAAGATGTAAATTTGGATCTTCAGTTGGTGATCCCCCAAGCTGATTATTTGATATCATTTGGATAATAGCAGGTTTAATCTAAAATGAATTAGCCACTACCGTTGGTTTTTTAATATTATAATGAAGTTCATCTACAGTAGGGTTGGCATAATCTCTTAAAAGTTTAAACTCTTAATGAGTTTCAGCATTTTGATTATTTTGTTCAGCCATTTCTACAGTTTTTTTGGATTTTTGAAAATTTATAATTTTTATGGTTTTCTAATTTTTTTAATAGTTCTTTCTAATTCAGAATCGTAGGGCACTAGTTCTTCAGAACCTGAACTACACATACACTAATATAAAATAAAATAAAATAAATTCAAAACACTCACAGAAAATAAGATACAATAATTAAAGTTTAAATGAGACTTTATAAAAAAAGAAATTTTGCTTTCGATTCCCAGGCAACAGCGCCAAAAACTTGATCCATTGATACTATTAATATGCAAAGCACAACAATAATTTAGATTATATTTCACTTATATTTGTTTACTTTACAACAAAACCGAAAACTTTGTGCTGAAGAAAAATAAGAATTTAACTTTTAATTTATACATATTGGGATATTACGCAAGTATACGTATCGTCATCAAGTAATATATGACTTTTTGATTAAGACTTGAATATCGAACCCACAAGGAATTTATAAAATGTGCACTTTTAGAAAACTTTTTATTTTTAAAAAGACAATTAGTTAAACTGAATATATTTTGCAGTAATAAAAATTCAAATATTTTTGGTATTTTTGATAATTTGACAAAACAGAAACAACTGAAAAAGATAACTAGAGTTTTGTAGATGAAAAACACTTAATAAGAAAAATATCTTTCTTCTTATCATGAATCAGTAATAAGTATAGGAATTCTGTTGTGAAAGTATGCAAATTGTGTTGTGTCAAATAGGAGCAATAATATTCTTTACCCTCACTAGAGATGTTATAAAGAACATTGGCTAATTTAAAGTTTGAATAGTTCTGAAGACCGGCTAGGCAGGGAAGATACTAGCTCTCACTCAAGAGTTCCCTCGATTCCCTCCACTTAGGGGCTAACATCTTGTTTGAGAACCTAAAATAATAGTCCAAGTTGGGGCCTTTAACGTGTCACTTTAAAGTCCTCTAACTCTTCACCCTTCAATGAGTATTTCCCTATTTATTTGCACTCAATCATACGAGCTACATTCTCATTCAGACAACCTCATGTGATTCTTTTTAATTGTTGACTAAGACAATACCAGCCTGGTTCTTACATATTCTCACAAAAGATTTTAACATCTGGATTGGCCAAATCAAGAAGTAAATGAAGTGCATGGATTTAAATCAGCAAAATTCTTCCAACATTAAACATCAATACTCTCCACAATCTCCATCTAAAACTTAATTACTTATCATTTTAAAAAGAAAGATAAAGAAAACTACTCAGAATCCATGGAGAAAAAAAAACCAAACTTTAGTTTAAAAGAAGAAATCATTGTCAAACCAACAACAAGTCTCAATTAAAATCAAAAATAGTCTCAAAACAAAAAGGTAAAATCTTATCTCAAGTTCTCCATCAAACTCTTGAAGTTCCTTTGAATCTCTTCTCTTTACAATGACTCAAAATAAAATAACAAAAATGATCAAATAAAAGTAAAAGTGGTGCCTCAAAATCTCTCCGAACTAAGTCCCCAAATTGATGAACTTTCAAAACTTTTCAAGTATTTTTAGGACTCTTTTCTAAGTCCTCTCTTCTTTCTTTTCACATATTCTAAGATGTGCCATGGAAACTCTTCAAAATGTGTCTAGGTTCAATGTATTTACCTAAGAGATGCATCCTTTCGTGATTATTTTCATCCATGGTGGTTATAAACACTTATTAAGCCAATGTGTGCCTCAAAAACCTCTTCAAAATTCATAAAAATCGACTTTACTCATCTAGTAACTGCCACTGGCGCTTAAACGCGGACCTCTGGTGCTTAAGCACGGCCTTCTCTGTTTAACCGGTGCTTAAGCGCCGGATTTGGCACATAGGCGCCAAAACTCATTAGCACATTTTTCATCTTTTTGCTCCAAATATTATCCTTTTTCACTCCTTTAAGCATTTTTCACCTTTTTATTTGTAGCTGCAAGAAAAACACAAAAATACTTTCCATTAAAGCTTAATATCTCAAAATAGGTATAAAAATGTGTCTAAAAACACTATATATTTTAGGTGTATCATCTACCTATTGAGAAACATTGTATAGCTTTAATTTTAGCCTCCTAAAAGCTTAGAAATTACATGTTTTCTCATAAAATTACCCTTATTTTGAAAGTTAATCCATTGTAATATTTAATGACTTGACCAACACTTTTCAAACGTTTAGAAAGGTGGTCAATGATTTTATTGCAATTCAATATAACTTTTGTTCCCCTCCACGCTATTAAAAGACAGATTTTAGTAAATTTCCTCATAACACACCCACTGCCAACAGGGTCCCCACTCAACAATGAACGACCAGATGAACAAATGCTGCAAGTCGAACCGTCCAGTGTCAGGCATTGGGAAATGTATTTAGATGAAGCTTCTTCAGCAAGAAAAGATAAATGACCAGAAATGGTTACACCAGGAAAAGCAGGAATTGGTCTGATTTTCATCACACTACATAAGGGAATGTTGAGATTCTTCTATCATCTAACAAAGCCGTGTACAAACAATGAAGCAGAATATGAAGCGCTAATCACCAAGTTTGAGTTGGCAATCTTGATGGATATAATAGATATTGTCATCTATGGTGACTCACAGCTCATCATTCAACAAGTCGCTGGACAATATATTATTTTGAAACCAAAGCTAGCAAAAGACCACCGGTATACAATGAAGCTGCTTGAACAGATTCACAATGTGACTCTCTATCAGATTCATTGAGGAGATAACACCCATGCCGACGCTCTAGCAAAACTTGTCAAGGAACTAGCATGTCTACCAGAAGATTCCATCGACATTACGGTTCAAGGATGATGAGTTTTTTTCTTGAATCGACCTCAATAATTTACATAAACTCAAAAAAGATGAAGGAATGATGATTGCAATTATTGACATCAATGAAGACTGGCGTAAGGCATTAATAGAATATTTGCAAACTAGAAAACTATCAGAGGATAAATCTGAGATATACCACATCACAAGAAGAGCTATATCATATGCTCTAGTGGGTGATGTCCTCTACAGAAGATCATTCAATCAGATGTGGTTGAGATGTCTAAGCAGAGCAGAAGCATAGAATATTGTTAAAGAAGTACAAATCGGATTGTGTGGCGCTCACCAGTTAAAGCTAAAGATGAAAAATGAAGATCAAAGACTCGAATATTATTGTTCAGAAATGATATTCGACTGCATGGATATAGCTAGAAGGTGTCACCTTTGCCAAGTGCATGAAGTGGTATTACACTGTTGCCTCGTGGTCATTCGAGTGTTGGGGCACTGACATAATAGGTCTGATAAACCCTTCATCCTCTAAGGGACATAGATTTATTCTCGGCGCTATGGATTATTTCTCCAAGTGAGCAGAGGCAGTGCTATTATGAGAGGTTACAGCACAACATGTTCTACAATTTTTCAAGAGCCAGATCGTCTACCATTTTGGTGTACCACATAGAGTGATTTTTTACAACAGGACAACCTTCAAGAGCACAAAGATCAACAAATTCGTCAAAATACATGAGATAGACTGGAGGTACTCTACAATCTACCATCCCAAGGCAAACAGATTGGTCGATGCCTAAGAAAAAGCTCCTGTAGATTCTAAAAAAGACACTAGATGAAAATAAAAGAGATTGGCATACCAATCTATTAGAAGCTTTGTGGGCCTATCGGACAATATTTAGGACTCCCACTCAATGTACACCCTACGCGCTTGTGTACGAGTCCGAGGTCGTACTGCCGTTAGAAGTTCAGATATCATCTCTCGGAGTCATTGTCCCCAACCAAATTACAACTAAAGAAATTGCAAAACTCAGACTTGAAGAATTGGAAAGTCTCGATGGAAAATGACTAGAAGCACAACAACATTTAGAACTTTACCAACCAAGTATGGTGCAAGCTCATGACAAATTGATCCACCCAAGAGAGTTCAAACTTGGTGACCTTGTTCTCGTTGCCAAAAGACCCATTCCTGCACACCTCAAAATAGGTGAAAATTTTGAACAAACTTGGGAGGGACCATTCATCATAAAGGAAGTTTACTCGGGAGGAGCTTACCAGTTGGTGGATTTCTGAGGCGAAAGACCTATGCTGCAGGTCAATTGTCCCTAATTGAAGATATATTACCCAATGTGACACTGCTTAAATCAACTGCTTTTTGAAATTTTGATTGTTCTAGGGTTTTTTATTTGGCCAAGCGTCTGTGTCTGGGTTCAAAGTTTTGTAATAAATTAACCTCAATAAAATGAATAATTTTTGAATTTGCCCAATTTGTTTCCCTTCTTCTCTTTTTGACTTTAAAATTTCATTACATTAAATTAAATAAAATTATATTGCATAAATAAATTTTGCTCATGAACAAATTAAAATTTTTGTTTAATAGATGTTTCATTTTTGTTCTTTTTCATGTTGAATGTCAGCACACTGCTGTTTTTCTATCCTTTGAAGAAGAATGTCGGGATAGAAGCTAATCTTCACTTTTAGAGATGGCCTAAATCTTGCACTGAACGAAGAAATGGCAGCTCAGGCTGGTATCATAGACTTTGACTTAGACTTCAGTTAATTCAACATAGATTATGAAAGTCCTTCGATGGGCATCACAAGTCACCAGGGAAGGAAGGATTGTCATGTCAGCTAAAGATGGGCACCAGAGAAGACTCCTCGTAGAAGAGGAAGAGAGCGAACACTCAACAACAACATCCATTGAAGGAACCAGTCATTGACAGTCCTTGATAACTACTCCAACAGAGGATTTAGTAAGTGTCATTGAAGAGAGAGTGATGAATGCACCGCTCAAAAGAACTCATTGTCGCAATGCCAACTGACGCAAACATAGAGGCTTGTTATGAGAAGAAAAAAGATGGTAGAAAGAAGCAGCAGATTCACTTACCCCGATTCCTGAGGGGAAGATTTATGAGACATGCATGAGGGAGACCTCTTCTAGCCCACTTGGTATAGAAGATGAGTTAGAACTGGCCACAGAGCCGATACAGACAGAAACACCTCATGAATCTTATAAGGGTTCCTGATGTACAATGTTGAGATTTCTGTTGGAGCATCTACAGGAGAAGTATTTGTTGAATTCCCAAGATTCAACATTTTGCATTTGGATTGTTATAGTTCTTTTCAAGGGTTTGTAGCCGCCAGTGTGGGAAGCCGGGAGGCAAACATCCAGACACTGAGTCGTACATCGCATTACCTACAAAACCAAATCAGACATGGATTTCTGAAGATGTTGAGTTGTGGGAACAGCCTTGACAGTCTTAGAGGATTTCCATAGTAGAATTAGAAAGAATGTGCAGAGTCAAAAGAAGAGAGTTCAAGTTCTACAAAGAATTCTGAGGTAAGATTGTAAACATATTGGAAGGCTTGGAGCTATACACTGGGGTCTTCTCAGAAATGATGAAAAAAGAATTTTAGATTGTGTATTAGACTTGAGAGACAGAGGTCGAGCTGGTCTGCTGAAGCTGCGAACTTATTCAGAGCAGCGGAAATAGATGCACGGGAAAGGTACAATAACCATTCAATGTGGTTGTTGCTATAATTTTATTGAAGAAAGATAAGGGAACCCCAAAGGTATTTTGAGATATGATGAGGTGGATCCAATACCATATGGAATAAACATAATGGTCAAGAGAATGGTTTGATGGAGTATATTACCACCTGAGTGCATCCCAAACAGCTATATAATTAATATACGAGGAGGGTGATTGCATTCCTCCCCATATTGATCACCATGACTTTGTTAGACCTTTTTTCACATTATCTTTCATAAGCAGAAGCAACATACTCTTTGGAAGAGAAATCGACATCATTAGCCCCAGAGATTTTAAAGGGTCTATTGAGATTCTTCTACCGATGGGTTTGATATTAGTCTTAAAAGGAAATGAGACAGATTTGGCCAAACATTGAATCCCAGGAGTGCAACATCTTAGAGTATTTGTAACATTCAGAAGAATGCAAGACAACAAAATACCACGAGGGCTCTATCCAGACCCAGAATTGGAGGAACTACAATCTTATGAGCTATGAGAAGGTTGCACCTCTAAGTACACGTAAAAGGAATTCTTGCCCTGGAGTGTTGACCAAAGGAAAATATGTTGAGATTTTCATACCTATTTTACACTATTTTTGATGATATTGCACTTTAAAGAAAGGTATTTTGATGTTTTGCTGTAGGAATGATGAATTAGGGTCATTGGAGCAAAAATATGTAAAAAGGAGAGAATTTGGAGCGAAAAGGACCAAAATGAGAAGATTTGAACTAGGCCGCCCTCGATGCCACCGACGGCATGATTTTCCCGAGACTACGGGAGAAAATTCTCTAGAAGCCTGCCGATGGCGCCCTCGAGGCCGCCGACGATGAGATCAACGGTTATGCCTACTCAAACTTTGGATGAGGCCAAATTTTGAAGGGATGCTTAGGCAACTCTTAGGAAAGCTCATCTACAACTTTAAAAGAACATTTTGGCGGAAAATAGAAGAGTGCTAGAGGCCTTAGAGGTTACCATTAGTGTATAGAATGTCCATTAGAGTGTAATATTTGTGAGGAATTCTTTGAGAGATTGTAAGAGTGGAGAGAAAGTGAGAGATTTCTTCCTCCTTGCTACTTCGAAGAGGAATTTTGTGTGTTGTAAAGAAAGGAAGATATTCAGAGGAACTTCGAGGAGTGTTCTTAGGGAGAAATTAGAGATAAGTTATTTACTTATTGTAGTTTGTATGACTTTAATTTTATATATGAACTCTGAGTTCTATTGTGTTTTCACCATGAGTTCTGAGTAGTTTTCTCTGTCTTTCTCCATGTCTCGAGATTTATGAAATGGTGATTTGAATTGGTGAAGCCATGAAAATGTTTAAGAAATTTTGATGATCTTTTCACTTAGATCTTAATTTACTTTCAATCTGGCCAATTGATTTATTAAAATATGTTGAGTTTTACAACTAAAGTGAAGGTTACATCCAACATTCAAGGAGGTCAAAGCCCTTGGAAGTTTGGTGCAAATAAATTGGGAAATATTATTATCGGGTGAAGAATTGGAGCTTTTAGAGTGATAGACTAAAATCTCAAATTCGGTCCTATCTTTTGGGTGCTAATGTGTAGATGTTAGCCCTTAGGTGAGGGGAACATGGGAGCTCCAAAGTGAGAGCCGGCATCCTCCCAGCCTAGCCGCAGAATTAGTAAACAAGCATAGGATTAGTCAATGTTCTTTATGCCTGGACCAAAGGGTAAAGAATAGGTATGCTCCTATTTGGCACAGTATAAATTGAACTAATTCATTTTATTCATTCACTATAATTTCTTGACAAGGAGAAGGATGCTTTCTTATATATTGAATATCAAAATTAAACCCTACTTTATATCATTAGTTATTTATTAGTTATTAAAATTATCTATTTATTTCAATTACCTATTAGTGACAGATAAGAAATTTAACGTCGTTGTTGTGATTAAAGTCTTGCTTTTCTATAGTGTTAGTCTATAGTTCTAAACCACTCCCTGTGGGATCGATATCTAGGACTCCATTAGAGCCCTATTATACTTGGGCGATACGTATACTTGCGTTGATAAATTTGACTTTAAAATTATTGAATATTATAATTATACATCTTAATCAAATCAGACACATATATAAAGTCACGATCAAGTCTTTGGATGTCGTTGTTGGAATTTAAATCTTCTAGTAGCACCATCAATTTCATGTATTTGTCGATTACAAAAAAGTTGGTCAAGTTTTTGGCGTCGTTGTCGGGGAGTGATTGAGTGAGTGAGTAAAATCACAATCAGAGTAACAGACAAATTAGGATTATTAGAAAATTTTTACTTAAATTGCAACTTATTTTTATATTT
>NEWO01000355.1:533238-544329 GCA_003013225.1 Phalaenopsis aphrodite | reverse complement strand
ATATATATATATATATATATATATATATATATATATATATATATATATATATATATATATATATATATATATATATAATGTCCCTCCGAAGCAAGCTTCCACAGGACGACCCCCCTGAAATTGTGCCGACAGTGTCAAAATGCTTTGTTTGATAAGTATCCATGCTTGAATTATCTACATAGAAGTATGATTGGTATTTCACATCTTTGTTATGCTGATGATTTAGTGATATTTACTAATGTTAGTAAAAGATATTTAAAGCTTGTTTTTAAGAGACCACTGGTACTATGTGTAATAATTATAAGTGTTGCATTTATTGTTCTAAGAACATTCATCCTAGTAAGAAGAACTGAATTATCGATTACGTTAAATGCACTACAGGTGAACTTCCTTTGGTATGTTTAGGTTTTACTCTTAATAAAGGAAAAAAAAGAAATCATCATTTTGTTGGATTGATAGATAAAGTCAAGAAGAAGATTCTCTCTTGGGATAATCAGTTTCTCTTCTTTAGAGGGGAGAGTTACTCTTTTAAAAAGTGCTCTCACTTTTCAACCTATCTACGATATACAAATTATGAAGGTTCCTAATAGTATTATTAAAACGTTGGAATTGTTGTTTAACAAATTCCTTAAAAATGGTAATGACAGTCATAATGCTCATTGGAAAAGGTGTGAGGAGTTGTATAGACCTCTTAATAAGGGAGGTTTGGGTTTTAGAAGTATTGCTGACATTATGAAGCTTGTATTTATGAAACTTTGCTATAGATTTCATACGAATAACTCTTTTTGGGCTACTCCTATGAAGGTTAAATATTACAATATGAATTATCCTTTGCTTGTTACTGACTCTAAATATAATTCTTTTATTTGGAGGGAAATACTTGATATTGCTAAATGTACTGATAGTTTGTTGAGATGTTGGCAAAGGAAACTATTCTTTCTGATATGATGATTGGTTGGGTAAAAGTGCTTTAGCTGAGTTCTACAATGGTCCTCAAGATGTGAATTGTAAGGTTGAGGATATCTTGTGTGATGATCAGTGGGACAGGGAGAATTTGCTTCAGTTGTTGAATAAAGTTGATGTGAGTTTTATCACTAGTATTCCTATTAATGAAGAGATTAAGGATGTTCCTAAAGTTAAAGAAACATTGAGAGATTGTATTTCTAAAACTTTTGCTAAATCTTTTTAGAATTTTTAAGGGCTGATCTAAAATGGATTTGGAACCAATTGGTCAAACCTTCTCAATCCTTTTTTATCTGGAGAGTGGTCCATAAAATAATTTCTACTGATGATATTTTGAAGCTAAAGGGTTTAAGAATTCACTCATGTTGTTTGTTATGCAAGAATAATGAGGAATATATGAATCACTTATTTGTGATGTATTGGTTTGCTAGTGAGATTTGGAAGCAGGTATGTCAATTTTTTGGAAGGAATGTGATGGAATTTTTCTAAGTTTCTGTGAAGGAATTTGTGATGATTGGAGGAAGGAAGATCATGTTTTCTTCTCTAATATCCCTGTTGTTGTTTTATGGTTTATCTGGGTTACTAGAAACAATGTGAAGCATAATGGTGTGATACCTAATATTGTTGAAACCTTTTTTATAACAGTATATTTCTCCTTGAAAAGTTTATCTATTCATTGTTTTAAATGGAAGTCGGGAAGCAAGATTGTGGAAATTTTTTCGAATTTGAATATGCTTTTTACTAAGTTGTTTGGTAATGCTAAGTACAGGGTGAAATGGAGTAATTTTGTAGCTTTTATTAAAATTAATGTTGATGGTAGCTGGAAAGCTAATGCTGATGGTGTAGGTAGTATTTACAGGGAAGTTTGGGAGGTGTTGTTTGTTGGTTTGCGGCTTCTATACCTATGTCTTCTTTGGGTGCTGAGGCAGATGCAATTATATTTGAACTATTGATTGCTAAACATTTTGGTTGGAGGTATGTTATTTTGGAATTAGGATCCATAATTTTGTGAAATTGTTGTAGGAATAAGGTGGATTGTCATTGGAGCATTGTCTACAAATGAGAAGAACTATAGAGCTAACTAAACAAATGGATATTTGTTGGTCTCATATTAAAAGTGAAGTGAATGGTGTTGCTAATTGGGTAGCTAGAGTTGGGGTTTATCTCAGTTCTGTTCACATTCTAGAACCTTACCTAGAGATCTTTTATAGCTTTGTTTGCTTGATTTTACTTAATTGTTTTTTTTTTATTTGGATTTCTTGGTGGGGTGTGTTGTACTTGTCTTTTTTTAGGGAGAGGTCCCTTAGATTTTATTTCTTTGTGTAAGTTGTATGTGAAGCGTGATGGGGACCTCTTCCCTTTTTTTGCAATTATTTTTTTGTGTGAAATAAAATTCCCTATGGTGTTTTTTTAAAAAAATATATATAATGATAATATGTTGATAATAAGTGGAAGAAAATAAAAATCAATAAATTATAAGAGGTAATGTGTAAGCATTTTACAATGAAAAATTTGTCTGATACTAAATAAATTCTTGGGATGTCAATTATAAAGAATAATTATGTTTTGATAGGAAGAATATATGAAGAAGTGTTTAGCAACTTCAAATTATAAGATGACAAGCTTATAAGTAGTCCTTGGGTCAAAAAAATTATGCTATCAAAACAATAATCATCTTCGATAGAGAACAAATGGAAACATATTAATAATGTATCTTATGCTTTAATTATTAATTGTCTTTTAAATGATATAGTGCATATCACACATGACTTTTCATAAGCAGTTATTTTTGCAAGTAATTATAAGAGCTATCTTAACAAACTGTATTGGGAGGAATAGAGTAATTTCTCAAGTATTTGAGAAATACTGCTTATTATGCTTTATATTTCAAGAAGATCATCTTAAACCAACATACATATGTTGATGCTAGCCTAACTAGAGATACTAATGGTAGGTAAAGTACTTCTAAAAAAGATTACATGTTAGATGGTATGACGATCAACTAGATTTAAAAACTAAAATAAATAGTTCTTTTTATACTACTTAGGTTGAGATGTTGTCATGACTAAAGCAATCAAGGAGATAATCTAGTTGTAATAATTCTCGATAGAATAATGTCAAATATATTGAAAGAATGTTTTAAATTATGCAAGTCAAAATGTTATTCATTAAAAAAAATTGATTTATTATAATTATCACATCTTTAAATCACCATTACAAAATATTATTTTAGTACTTGAGGTTTCTTACAGTATTGAGATTAGCTACAATGTTAATAAATTATTTCAATCTCTTATGAATTGCAATTGTGTTACTTGAAGTTGCGTACAAGTATAGCTCAACCTTGTCCATTATGGTTAAAGGGTTTGGAGTTGCAATGAATAGAACATAAATAATTAATCATCTAGTGAGAGATTGTTAAGTTGTGAAATTTAGCTATTATGTTAACAAATTATTCCTTTATAAAAAGAGAGGAAGCCATTATATATCTATTATACAAGAGGAATTAGTACCATATTCAAGTCATAGTTAGATCTTTAACAACAACAAAAGAATATAGTCATCAATTCGATGAACCTAGATAAAGTTTATAAGAGCATGTTCTCATGAAGCAAAAATATGCATTTTTGGCTTGCTCTAGTACATACATGGGCATGTTCTCAAACCTTTGTCCTAGAAAACTCGGAGTTAAATCTTGCTTCTAAGCAACAAAAACACAAGGACAAACAAGATTCATATAGTTGAGCCAAATATTCACACATACAATTTTATAATGATCACATTTGTATGCTATTGCTTTAATTTCATAAGCCTTTATCCAACCAATAAAGTAAATACGTTGACATAGCTTAAGAATTGAATCTGAATCAAATTTGGATTAGATATTAAGCTGTTGGACATGAGTTTGTCCAATTCTGACTTTGGAAAGAGAGATTCTAAATCAATTCAAGAACCTACTTAGAGAAATTAAAAGTAGAATCTATTACATTTGCAACAAACTTATGAAACAGCATTTTGTTCGCTCAGATAAAAATTCATCTGATCCATCCAACAAATCAGATAACTCAGTACGACAGATTTTCTACATCAAAAATACATTTTAAAGCAATTTTTTTTCTTTCATAAAAAAAAATAACAATAACCCAGATAATTGCTTGTAGCTTAAAATAATATAACTCATTTAGCTTTGAATAATTGGTGCACAGAACATGAGCACTCTCATCCAAGCTTTTACATTTAAGAGGCAAGTCGAGTAGAACAATATGATGGACTAAATTATTAACTGTAAATTAAGCATATTATTTAGATGAAAATAATGTGTACATTAGGCAAGAAGTGCGCCAAATACACACCCATACACGTTCCAGCACAACTCATCTACAACCGAGCTCCACACATTATCATACATTACGTGATGTGATTCAGTCCCAAACCAAAGGGCTTAGGCCTACAGCTTCATGTTCACAAAATTGTCTTAAACCATTAAAGCAGTACTCTCAATCATGATATTTTTTTTTAAAAAAACTTTACCTCTTCGATTTATATTTCTAAACATCTGTAAAGCGTCAGTTTTTTTTTTTCATAAAATTAAACCATGCCGTAGAACAGAAATCCGAAATATCTGACAATCTATCCGTTTCAAACAAATTTCTCACGAACTTCAAAGCTTGCAACGATATGCTAACTTTTGTCACATTAAGCATAGACATTTTTCAAGAGGCAGTCATTTAAATTTAATCAAAGTACGTATGAGTGTTTCTGTAAAACTGATCTTTATTGCGACGAAATTCAATTGGCATCACACATGCAGCAATAAATCTTTATCCTACTAAATGAGAACATCTACATGAATTATTTCTCTCCATTGCATCGTATTGAGCGTCTTATTTTCAATTTATTTCAATAGATTAAAATCATTTTATGATAAGCTGGACTAATTTGAGTCGTTTTAGGTTTACCTTTGTCTATCTTAACATAAGTCAAATTTAAAACATCTACACTCTCCACATGCATATTGGAAAAAATTTACAAAATAAAAATAAATTATAGTGAAAACTAGAAATTCTTTCTGGACGCTCTGGTTACACAGGTTTAACACATTTTTTGGGATTGGGAGAATCTTTCCACGCCTGAAGGCTGGAGTCATGAATAATCAATGATAACAGATCACTTTAAACGCAGCACAGTAACTATAACAAGACACATGGAAGCCGTAAATATAACAAAAAATGCCTTCTGCAGCTTTGATTTGAAGGCCAAAATGCTAACAGTTATCATTCGAGGCCACTCAGTGAAAAAAAAAAAAAGCTGACCTGCAGCTCAAATTCTATAGTTGGCCACAGAGCAAACAGTATTATACAAAACCCAACAAAATGATGGTTTAGCTTGCATAAAAGATAAAAATAGCGGAATGACTTCAGAACTCTTAAAGCAAATGAATGAATAGGAGCACGAGGCCCTGAGATGAAAAAGGAAAAGAATAGGTCAATATAATAACACTTCGCCACCAGAGATAAATAACTACATTCCACACGACAGAAAATAGAAGTTGTAAAGAATGATAGTATGCTATTAAAAATACCCATCATCCATCAGACAGATCGTCATCACATGCACTACCTATATAACACTCAAATTAGTTTGAAATAATATTCGATACCAACCCACAAGCAAGCTTCTCTAACACCCTGCTCAAGAGCCACAGCAGGCTGATCTCTCTGGAGCTTTGTTGTCGCCTGCAGCTTGTTCGGGTTTGTTTATCTTAATAGTCCGTTCCTGCCAGATTTCAAAGAAAATAATTCTTATGATAAGCTGGACTTAGAAAAGAAATATAATGGCTTGGATCGAAAGCTCTGTTGATCAATTAGTTTAAAAACATACCTCAGGTTTGTTATCGGATTCTGCAAGCCTCTGCTTGATATCTCTGGCAATTGAAAAGAAAACCTGCTCCACGTTAAGATTTGTTTTTGCGCTCTGCAAACAAGTATGATATAACAAAATATTAACAAGACAAACAATGAATTTACAGTTTCATTACAGCATTTTTAAATTACAGTTTCAAAGAACTTGATGCCATATTCATCAGCGAGAGCTTGCCCCTTTGAGGTAGGTACCGCCTAAGATGTAAAAAACCTTAAAACTAAGTGAAAATTAATCACTGTCAAGCGAAAGATGTGTTAGGAGAAAGATGAGGATACCCTTTTGCTTTCATCCATGTCAGCTTTGTTACCAACTAAGATCTTGTTAACATTATCAGAGGCATGCTGTTCAATGTTTCGGATCCAATTCCTAATATCTACATAGCATGTCTAAAACAGTTAGAATTTAAGAAAATGGTGACTCCAAAAAATTTCTTAGGGAGAAACAATGGCAGAAATTACTGTTGAAGGATGACTCGTCAGTTACATCATATACGAGTAAAATACCCATGGCACCTCGATAGTAAGCTACAAATACAGAAATGGAGCAATTATATATGACATTAAAAGAAAAGGAGAACCGGCATATAGGCGTAAACAAAGAAATCACTCCAGATAAGATGAAATAAGCGAAACTAATAATTAAAAATACCTGTAGTAATAGTCCTGAAGCGCTCCTGACCAGCCGTATCCCAAATTTGAAGTTTAATACGCTTGCCATCTAGCTCAATTGTTCTAATTTTAAAATCAATACTGCATGAAAAATCAACAAATTCTGTTAAATAAGACTGAACGGATAAAATGCTTGACAGTGCTTACAATGGGACTAAACTCTTATGCAGGAGCAAATCAAGCAATGCAAATTTATCTAGAACCCACCCGATTGTGGTAATGAAACTAGTGGTGAAGGAGCCATCAGAGAACCGTAGAAGCAGGCAACTCTTGCCGACACCTGTGAAATGAAACATAAATCAATTTATTAGAATTAATTTACTCTAAAGCAGGAGTAAGATTCAATCAAAACACCCATTACATAAAGTGAATAAAAATAGATTAAAGAAATAAGAATAAGAGCTTATTAAAATGATATTTGGCAAGATAAAGACCGTGTTAGTTAAGAAACAAAAAAACGAACAAGTTTAACACAACAATTAGGCATCAGAGATCCCTTTTTATGGGGGTTTAGAAAATTCCTATTTACCTTGTCACTCACAAAACTATAGATTAGGGGAAATAAATCGAACACAGATAAATGGATATCAAATAAAATAATTGTTTTGCAGAGGAGATTAATATAGCTGCTAAATTAATTTATAATTTGGAAAATAAGTTGGTTTACTCAAAATATTACATTTAAAAAAGAAGAAATCATGTAGCAGAATCAAATACTGTTTTATTTCCTATTATCCCTGACCATCTTAAAGAAAATGATGGGACGGGAATGTGATAGCGATTTTGACTTGGTGACTCAATTGTTTTTCTCCCTCCTCTCTCTGTCTCTCTTCACTATCAAAGCTCGTTGAAGACCCTCACCATCAAGAATCACCATTGTTGGAACAGAAAAAAAAAGAGTAGAAAATTAGTTCTGTGTCATAGATAAATAGCCAGTCTAATAGAATAGTTCATTGGATTGATCACACAATTCAAACACCTGGCAAAGCCAAAAATTACCGCATGAAACTTTAGTTCACACATTTGGGTCCTAAAATATAAGAGGGGGAATCATGGGTTGCCTTCAAAAATTAAGTAAAATAACCAAAAAAGTGTGCTTAGTAAATTAAGAAGGGTCCAATAATCTTGGTAAACAGAAAGTAAATTAAGAATGGTCCAATAATCTTGGTAAACAAAAAGTAAATTCAAAAAAGAAAAAAATTTAAAAAACAATAAAGAGAATACCATTAGATTATACCAGTTTTTTCATCCAACTGTCTCATAATCATTTTGAAAGGAAAGAACCGTATTACAACCATCTTTCTTTTAATTCTTTGCAATTTACAAGCACAGCCTAGTCACGTACATAAGCAAAATTCAAATTAAGTTTAAATAATTAAACTTCCCATGAGTGATCAAACTTATGGATCAAAATCTAGATAAAGTAATTGATCCAAGTAGGCTAGGTGCTATAAATTACAATTTACAATTTAGTAAATTGGGAGACACCATCAAGGATCCAAAATGATAAAATTACTCACAACAGATCTAATGCCTGGCCAAAGCACCTGGGTCATGCTGTTAGCAGAAAATGCCCGAATTAATTCATTCTCATCTGATTCATAAATAATCCCAAACTGATTAGGGTGCAATAAGTCTACACAACTTATCAAGTTGCCGAGATAAGTGTGTTATGGCAACAAAACACCCAAAGAGAAAGGTGGGACATCAGGTTGTTATATATATGCCACTACACAGTAACAAAAATGGTGCTCACGAGTGCTAATGAACCGTAGCAAAAAGTTTGTTAAAGCACAAGCTCATTTATGAAAACCCCAGCACGAACATGATCAACTACAGTAGAATATTTTTTTAATGCAAACGGTCCCCCCAAATTGTAGTAACAAAATTCCAGCAACAAAAAAAAAGCAAGAAAATCTCCTTCCATGCCATTGCTCAAAGGTGGCTCGGTTACTGGTGAGATTTAATTCAAGCAAGATTTAATAAAAAAAAGTTTTGACTATATGTGCCTCAAAATGCACATACCTCAACTATCGGTACGGAACTCAGATTATAAACGTAAATATCAAATTTTGTCTGATATGTAAGAAAAAAATTGTGGGGTACACACACAAATTTCTATATTTTATTGTTTGGGGCAACATCCGCCGTAGTGACTTTGAAATAGAATACCCCAACATGAGAAACAGGCTCCGGATGAATAATCTTTTCAGGCAATCAAAAAATATCAGCATATAAACCACTTTAGGCATATGTAAGGCGGCCTATATGTAACAAATTATTGTTTGAATATTTGGTATACAACCTGTAAGAAAAGGTGGTATGCACGTAAATCTCTCTTTTATATTATTTAATGCTTCACCCTAAGAATTATTGGCTACACAACTTATTGGTTCGACATAATTGTCAAAGCTCATTCCCTATATTACCATGAGCCCAATAATATGAGGCGAAGTATGTAAAAATGAATCGATTAATCCAAATGGATTTGAAACAATGAAACAAGAGCAGTTGCAATATGTGAAGTGTAATATAGTCCATAGCCACATCGACCAACACAAGAAATCTGATTGGAAGTGAGACCGAATGGACAACAATCAGCATTGCAATCATTCTTGGTGACCTGACCAAAACTACGAAAGATTGCAGCATAGAAAGGAAAAAAACAAACACAAAATATTGTAACAATCATGTGGGGAAGTTGAAAAAGCTATAGGAGCCCGAGCCTCATCAATAACCCTTTTAGCCGACTAAAACATTAGTAAGGGAATTTTCCATACCCACTCATACCTCAAGGTCCCAAAAGCTATGCACAACAAATTGTGACACCATGAGGCTTCCCAGCGCCACAAAAGCAAGGTATAACGGAAGTCTTTTCTTTCCTTGAAATCAATACAGATCTCTAGGACCAAGCAAAAAGATCCAAGCGACTGAGCAAGGAAACCGAAAAATCACACAAGAAAATAAGTAACCAAACAGAACTATTGAGCATCCCAGCTAAATCCACTAAGGCTGAACAAAATAATGATTTTAATAGTTCCATGTGAGATGTTAATTTTAGTTTGTCCTTCTCCTTGAACCTCAAAAACATTAGAAGTTTATGTTTGCTAGGAGTTTAAGTCACCGGAGTTTCTCTTGGATCTGTAACATCCTCTATATTTTATTTCTTTGACTCCTGAAATAACTGTTCCTATCTTGAGCCTTTCATTTTTAACTTTTCTGTGTCCATCTTTGGAAAGCTCAACTTTGAAATCTTGAAGACAATCACTGATCTTAATTGAGAGTTTTTTTAAATGACTTCGATTATTTAAGACGTAATTAACTGTAGGGGCTTGCTTTTATAAGGAACTAAGAACCCAGATAAAATAAATCTTATTTACTTTTTATATTAAGTAGGAGAATTGTCGGTCATACATAAAGGTTTCGTAGACCGAAATAGAGTCATAAATTTCTTAAGTTTAAATGCTTGAGCATACTATAATGTGGTGTGCTTATCTTTTAGGATGACATATCACTTGATGTATTATGCTCAACTATCTAAACTATCAAATATATGAGACTTATTCAATCTCATTTTTCAGAACTAAACTAGACATGATAACAAGCTAAAGAAAACCAGAAGAAGCTAGCACGCATGTAAAAAAAAAGTCAAGTGGCACATATAAAGAAGATCGGAGCGGGGTATAAGAGATTTGGCAAGGGGGAGCTCAGAATCGCTTTTCTCAGAGGGACTCCGCAAGCAACCATCGGCACAATGTATGTGAGGCCAATATAGGGTAAAAGGCTAAACACCAAACACTCATGAGAGAGCAATCCCCAACCCAGCCTATAGAACTGACACATGAATTTGGCACAAAAAATGTTTTAAAATGTCGAGCTTTCTGTTGACCTCATTTTAGTGAGGTCTTAGTTTCCTACTCTCAGAACCCAAAATCTAGCCTTAAGAGTTTCTTGTTGATCATCCTTGCGGACTAGCAATGGAGCCCACCTCTCGTAGAACTTCAAGCCACTTCTTGACTCATTTTTGTGAAGAACTCGCATGAGTGGTTCCAAGCATTCAACTTCTAGTTGCAAGGGCTAAGGACCAACATGTAGAGGGCCTAGAGATGAATTCCTATAGGATCAAACAGCCTTAGGTGAACCATTTGTGACTCGATTACTCGCTAACGACGCACTTCACACACTCACTGCATCACACACGACTTTGACTTGAATCGACTCGCCCGTCGGCGAACTCGTCCGGACGACCCCGGATGACGAAACGGACCGCGCCGACGCGTCCGGAACATTGACTTTAGCTAGGAAGGACACCCATATCTCTATAGTTTCGCGCACGAGCGTTTAGCACAGATTTCGATGCACCTTTTTAACGGTGCATGGGCCCGGGCTCAACCCAGGTTTGACTCGGGTTCGATTCAGGATTGGACTCAGGCTAAACACGGGCTAGGCACCAGCTTACCTGAATTTGAAATTCAAATTTCAAAATTCAAATGAATTATTTAAATTTTTATCTTAATTAAAATTAATTCAGGTAATA
>NEWO01000355.1:503445-530092 GCA_003013225.1 Phalaenopsis aphrodite | reverse complement strand
TACAACTTTACAAAATATTTATAAAAATAAAATAAAAATTTCTTTTGCATGATTAAAAGAACTCTTCATAAAAGAAAGACTTAAATAATAACTTTTGCATGAAAATCTTCCTATGAAAATTTATAAAGGTCCACGGCTAGTCACTTGGATTGAGGTTAAGAACTTCTTCCTGTAGATTGTCGAGTTGGCAACTCTTACTCAAGGTCGGGAAACACACAGCCCAGCTCTGAGCCCCTATTTTTACCAAGGTCTTATACCCAGTCCTGATCTTTCATATGTGGCTAAGTGTTTCGTTTGCTTGTGATTTTTATGACTCGTTTTTCAGACTTTTGTGCTGAGTTTTCTCGCCCCGTGTAATTTTCTTGCAAGTTTATTTAAACCTGCTGCAAATCAGCTCGCAACAATAATAATAACGGTAGCATATGCCCAGGTACGCTTTTACAGTTTATCTACAGTATTTTACTTTACTGCAGTTTACCTTTCAAGTATCTTTTAGTTACCTGTAATTTGATTATTCTGTATGCAAAACCAAAACATTGAAACTAAAGCTGTGGAACATAAACTACAATTTTCAAACACTTAAACCCTGGAGCCATCGCGACGACCAGAGCTTGGAGCCAACTTTGTGGGCAGCACGGCGAGGAGCTCAGAACAAGCAACAGGAGGATCTTCTTCAGCATTATCCCTTCCTAGTATAATAACAACTCATAGGACTTCGAGGTAGCTCGCCTAGAGCGACGTAAATCCTCACCCTCTTTTAGGCCCCTGCACAACCATGTTGTGCAGCATAAGTCCTAACTCGCTTTAGGTTCCGAGGTTGTTGTGTGGTACGACGTAAACCTTCCTTTCTCTGTGGGTTATTTGCATCATCGGGTATTATGCAAATGAAAGTCTTAAATAATAAAATTGGCAGGATTGGACATTCAAATAACATCATCTCTAAAAATGCAGCCACACAGTAGGATAGTTTGGGAAGTCACTGGGGATTCTCCTCAGGATCTATGACGTCCCCTACCTTTTCTTTTATTTGGACTCCTGAAATAACTGCTCCTATTTGAGCCATTCTCACTTGCTTTTTCCACGTCCTACCTTGAAAACCTAAACTTTGAATTCTTGAAGACTAGAAGCACTGATCATTATCGAGAGTTTTCTTAAGTGATTCCCGTCACTTGGGATGTAATTAACTATAGAGGCTTGTCTCTATAGGGAACTTGAAACCCAGGTAAAATAAACCCTATTTAATCTTTGTATTAAATAGGGGAATTTGTCGGTCATATATAAAAGGTTCGCAGACCAAATGGATGTCACAAATCTCTTAGTTTGCCGGATTGAGCCTATTATCGGGGTCTACACTTTTCTCTTGGAATGTGTAGTATTCAGGGTGTCAGGCACGATTATGCAAATTATTGGACTAATGAGATCCATTCGGTCTCATTTTTTTTTTTGAAAACTAAAACATGTTACTTTCCAAACCCAAACTATATATCTATTATATTAAATTAAATTTCAAAAAATTATTTTCATACGTCATATTTTCAAATCTATCTATCGAAAAAGTTGACCGACACTTTCTTTTGTCATGCAAAGATAACTTGAGTTTGTAAGCATTTTGGCAAGAAAAATATGAGTTTCATTCAAAAGTACATTTTAATATTATGTGTACTTTTTGAGAAGTGACGAGCTAGGATTGTCAGCTAACTATGAGAACAAGAGGTAACTTTTTTACTAGATGTTAGGGGCAGTAATGTCAATCCTTGACACTTGGGTCAGAAAGTGCAATACTCCTCACCCCTAAATGCTTTTTCATCACTGCTCATACCTACTTCCATCTTATAAACCCGCTCAATGCTCCATATACCGCCTCATTTCGATGCTCCATATATTGCAACAATATATCAAGATATGCATATGAAAAACTTTAAGAAGGCTTGCATGCACACAACCCAACTCCTAGGTGTTTGCACACCTAAAATTCAAAGTTCAGTAAAATAAAACCAAGGGAAATTTACATACACACCATTCAGTTTCTTATGCATTCATAAGTAGCTTGGAAGACTCCTAAACAAAGGTGAAATTTGACTTTTAATTCCCCATTTCTTTCCCACTTTTTCTATGTCCTCAAGCAACTTTATAAGCCCTTATATGTATTGATTCTTACAATTTGATCATAGCTACCATATGTATTGATTTCCTTTGCATTCTCAAGTGAGTCGTTTATTGATAAGTAATTAATGCTCCAAAAACTTACGCATTAGATATGTAGGTATATGAGAATTGAATGGCAAGTATTTAATTTTTATCAAAAGCTCCCCCCAGATTGTAGTAAAAAAATTCCAGCAACGAAAGAAAGAAGCAAGGAAATCTCCTTCCATGATAAATTGCCATTGCACAAAGGTGGCTCAGTTACTGGTGAGGTTTAATTTAATTAATATTTAGTAAAAAGAAGTTTGACTTTATGTGCCTCAAAATTCATGTACCTCAACTATCAAGCTCAGCATCAATACGGAACTCATAGATTATAAACCTAAATATCAAATGTTATGTCTGATATGAAAAAAAAGATTGTGGGGTACGCACGCACATTCCTATATTGTTTTATTTGAGGCAACATCCGCCATTGTAATTTTGAAATAGAATACCCCCACATGAGAAACAGCCTCGAGATTAATAATCTTTTCAGGCAATCAAAAATATCAGCATATAAACCACTTTAGGCCTATGTAAGGCGGCATATATGTAACAGATTATTGTTTTGAATATTTGGTATACAACCTCTAAGAAAAAATAGTATGCATGTAAATCTCTTTTTTTAATGTATTTCATGCTGCACCCTAGGAATTATTGGCCAGACATCTTATTGGTCCAACATAATTGTCAAAGCTCATTCCTTATATTGGTATGGGGTGTATTTGAATATTGAATTTCCTTTGCAAAAACTAGTGCACAAATTCTGATTCATACCAGTGTTCCTCATAACATAAAATTAAGGTGAAACAAGATATGAATTCACAGCTCCAAATTCTCATTCTCAACAAATGTTCTGTTAATTCCCCATGAGCCCAATAATATAAGGCGAAGCATGTCATAATGAATCGAGTAATCCAAAGGATTCGAATCATCGAAACAAGATAGCAGTTGCAAGATGTGAAGTGTAATATAGTCCATAGCTACAACGGCTAACACAAGAAATCAGATTCGACGTGAGACCAAATGGACAACAATCAGCATTGCAATCATTCTTGGTGACCTGACTGATTGCAGCAATCATGTTTCAATCAGAGAAAGGAAAAAAAGGAAAAAAAGGAAAAAAAGATTGTAGCAATTATATGTGGGAAAGTTGAAAAAGCTATGCGATATCAATAACCCTTGCAGCCGACTAAAACATTAGTAAGGGAATTTTCGATACCCATCACCATACATCAAGGTCTCAAAAGCTATGCACAACAAATCGTGACACCATCAAGCTTGCCAGTGCCACAAAAGCAAGGTATAACGGCAAGCTCTTCTTTCTTTGAAATAAATACATATCTCTAGGACCAAGCAAGAAAATCCAAGTGACTGAGCAAGGAAAACGAGAAATCACGCAAGAAAATAAGTAACCAAACGGAACTATTGAGGATCCCAGCTAAATCCACTAAGGCTGAACAAAATAACGATTTTAATAGTTCCATGGGAGATCTTAATTTTAGTTTGTCCTTCTACTTGAATCTAAAAAAGCATTAGAAGTTCGTGTTTGCTAGGAGTTTATAGCTTTTGAAACTGCGTGAGATGAAGCCCAGGATAACAAGCTTCAAGGTTCATATGTAGGACAAAGCCACTTCCCTTGCAGCATTTTAATAGCCATTTAGTAAGCAACACGCGCAAATAAATAAGAATTGAGTGGTATTTGTTAAAAATGGAAGCATAGACGTTAAATAAGCAAATAGACCAAAACCATGTGGTATACAAGTAAATATGAATAATTGGGTGTGGGGAAAAAGAATATGTAGGAATTGGATGGTAGATATGTAAATTCATGCTAATTGAGTCGTGTGTATATAAAAAAACCGAAAAAGAAAAGCTTAACCAGCATCCTATGCAAATACCGCAAATCCATGCATGCTTATAATATAAATTAAAAAAAACACATAGCCAATTGTTAGTCATTTACCTTCCCAGCTTGAGAAGCTTATACGAGCAACAATGAATGTTTACTCATCTCTAACCTGTAACAATAGAGGGCCACCTATCTGTAGGCATACTCAAAGAACTCCCACTAACAAGCAGAAGCACATGCCTCCAGCACGAGGGAAAATGTAAAAGCATCGGGCTTGAGTGCTTCAACTGCTGCTTCAACGTTCAAATATTCAAATAAGTATCTTACTTAATAAAAAAATGCACCCCTCAGGTACCCAGGTGGGCTAGTCTAGTCATTATAATAAAATCCACCAGTATTCTCTACATGATTTGGAATGTCATCTTTCTTGCTAAAGATTTACAGAATCATTCAGAATCTATGCTTATATAAAGAATTCCAATTATTATAAGCATGATTATTACGCCATGCTACTATCCATGAAACATTAAAAATGTTTGTCCCGTGCTGAAAACATCCTGTAGAAACATATCAAATAAAAACTGACAATCTCCAATGTAATATGACTTCTTAGACAGGCGCTGTTCCCATTGAACAATAATAATGGGAGGATAATTCAGATGTAAAGTGATGAAAAATGCTTTAGCCAAGAACGGAATATTTGACTGTTCAAAACACCAAATCAAAACAAATGGGATTTGGTTGAACAGTACAACCATAACTTCACAATAGTCTTAGTTCACCAAAAACTGTAATATGCCCAACTGTAAAGTGCTAACAAAATTTGGATCCTCGCCAAACTATGGATAGCAGCCGTTTCAAGCTTACTTGTGCAAATAACAGCTGAGGGAATGGATTATGTAGAAAACTTAAAATAAATAAATAAATAAAACTTGGCAAACTATAGTAGCAGGAAAGAAACCAAGAACTGTTAGCAGAAGATAGAAGACAGAAAAGAGAAGCCTAGTGAGATTCGACCCATCCTTTGAATTTCGTCGCAATAGTGATACTAGAATATCAAAATTGAAACACATAAGCAAACTTTCATCAGAAGCCGATCAAAAGAATAAGAACCTTGTCTTGATAACAAGAGAGGTAAGACAAGTAGGGTTTATCAAGCAATGATTAGGTATACCAACTTCAATGCTATAAGAATTCCATCTAAGAATTCATAATGGGTTCCAAGAAAACAGAATAAGGGAGGTGGTAGTTTCTTACCCCAAGTGCCGAGAGAAGCCTCAATGACCGGAAAAGAGGAGCCCAAACCAGCAGGGATCAACATAGTCCAAACTTTCAACAACCACCACTCTCCCTTCTAAGGGGTATCTATAGCCAAGTGGGAGAAAAGAGCTTACCATGTCTTACCGGAGGTGAGCCGACTGCAAGGAAAAATCGAGAAAGTTGCGGCAAGGGCAACAGAGAAGAAACTTTAGCAGGAAGCCAAAGTCATTGGGCAGGGGAGCACTTAGCTAACCTAATGCTTCGGGTAACAAGCTCCCAGGGTCAACCTTACACAAGTAGGAAACTAGAAGACCATGAAGACCCCTCGCCCGACGAGATGAAGAAGCAGGTGAAGCTTCGGGAAGAAGCATTTCGGGAAGAGGGTGTCGGACAAGGCAAAAAAAAAAGCGGGTCGACTCTAGCTCACGAGAGGGAGAGGGAGGAGGGCGCAGCTAGGGCTCCGCTCGAGCCTAAAAAGAAGACTCGTGAAAGAGGGGGGTCGACTAAAGGAAGCCAGCGAGGTGTCACCTCCCAAAAGAGCCCTTATGGGTGGTGGGCAGCCCAGGACTTAAATACTGCTTTTCGGCCTTACACCTAGCCAATGTGGGACTATTTGTCCGTGACATTCTCCTCCACCCAATCACGTGACGCCCTCGTCACGGATCGGCTCCACCGAGGGTCCCACTGGACCATGGAGAGTCCACACACCTGGCAGGCAGTAATCTGCTCTGATACCACTTGTCACCTCCCAAAAGAGCCCTTATGGGTGGTGGGCAGCCCAGGACTTAAATACTGCTTTTCGGCCTTACACCTAGCCAATGTGGGACTATTTGTCCGTGACAGAGGGCTTCGAAGATGAGCCCGAGGAATATGTATGGGTTAGTGACTTAGACATAAAAAAACAATTATTTTTTTATTATTATTATTATTTTTATAATGTTTGCTATTTGAACTCCCCCAATTTTCGCACTTTCCGCTAGTGCACGAAACTATATCGAAATGGTATTCTCCCTTGCTAAAATCAACGTTCCAGAAGCACTCGAACGATGCGTTTCTTCATCCGATGTAGTTCAGACGAGTTCATCAATGATCGTGCCAAATTAGGTCAATTCGCATGTGAAGCAAGAACGAAGTTAACAATTCAACCCGAGCTACTGTTGACCTCATTTTTAGTGAGGTCTTAGTCTCCTACTCTTAGAACCTAGGATCTAGCTTTAGGAGTTCTTATTGACCATCCTAGTGGACTAGCGATGGAGCCCACCTCCCGTAGAATTTCAAGCCACTTCTTGACTCATTTTTGTGAAGAACTCGTATAAGTGGTTCCAAGCACTCAACTTCTAGTTGCAAGGCTAAGGACCAACATGCGGGGGGCCCGAAAATGAGTTCCTATAGGATCAAACAGTCTTAGATGAACCCTTTGTGACTCGATTACTCGCTAACGACGCACTTCACACACTCCCTGCATCACACACGATTTTGGCTTAAATTGACTCGCCCGCCGGCAAACTCGTCCGGACGATCCCGGATGACGAAACGGACCGCGCCGATGCGTCCGGAACATCGATTTTAGCTAAAAAAGACACACATATTGCTGTGGTTCCACACTCAAGCAAACCGCACGGAAATCGAAATGACTAGACACATATGTTGCTTTATGATTTTATTTGTAATCTTTCTAGAATTTGTTATGTCTAAGGGTACATTATCTGTTGATTTTAATAAAGCTAAGATAATTAATGACTAATTAAAACCTACTAAAATCAATGACTTATTTAAAATATCATTTGGCTACCTTCAGCAAACAAATCAGTGAAGGATTTAGTATTGCTATGGCTCCAATTACAAATTATCAATTAAAAAGAAATCAAAATGACTAGACACATTATGCTTGCTTTAGTGAAATAAAAGATGGATTTACTAATGCCATTGTATTTATGTTGCCCGATTTTAATAAAATGATTAAGGTCCCTTGTGATGCTTCTATAAAAACAAATTGCAGCGTCAAGCCAAGAGAGATATCCTATCTGTACACTCTAGGAAGAAATTGAATGAAGCTAATCAAAAATATTCAAACCATAATACGTAATGCTTTTTATTGTGTAAGCTTTTTGATATAAGAGGTATTAACTATTGCCTAGAGAGGTTGAACTATGTTTTAATTGTCAATCAACAAGCATTAAATTTTCTGAATCTTCAAATAAAGTTAGGAGATAGACATAACAGATGGGTTGAATGTCTATAAAAATATTCGTTTGTGCTTAAATATTATATTAGATTTGATAATAAACCTATTAAATTCTCAAGTATACCATGTAAGTTAAGCCTACAAATTTTGATTATGAAGAACGGAAAGTATGTCGCAGGTAAAAGTTTTGCATAATGGTGTATCTTTACTTAGCAAAGGCTACATGATTAAGGATGATTATTTACTTATGACTAATCTTCTTTATATTTTTTATTCATTATTTAGGGATTTCTTAATTTTAGAATTACATGTAAGTTGCGAGTGTTGAACATTTTGGTACAAGTTAAGTCAAGTCTAGAAATAGATATAGCAAGTATTTTCCTTTACAATGTAGAGCTTATCAGTCTGCTAATGATAGAAAAAATAACAAAAAAAATTGTATACATCTTAACCAATTCTATAGAAAGCATAGAAGAATGTTGGTATGAATTTTACGATAGATTTGTCACAATGATTTAGAAAGCATAAATCTATTTTTTTTATCAATAGTTCTTTTCAAAAAATGATGCATTTTATACTGTAATGAAATTGTTGATGCATCCAACGCCAGAAAACCTATTATAATCAGGCAGTTAAATTACATTATTAACTTAAATAATTCTCTGGATCCAAATTTAAAATTCATGAGTTTTTCAAGAAAATTGTTTGGAGAAAAATAGGAATATTGTTTAAATTTTCAATTGTTTATAACTTATAAAGCAATGGTCAAATTGAAGTGGTTAATAAAAGATCATGAAGTTTGCTACATTGTCTAATAAAAAAATACACCCATGTGAAATTTGATATTTGACACCACAAGGTATTAACCTAGAAAGCCTATATAACTTACCAATAAATTTCGACCTAATGCATGCAATCATTTGGACAACATATGTATGATCGACTTCAATATATTCTCAAGAAATTGGAAACTAATAATGCAAATTACAAGCTTTCTATTGATGTAGAAAGGAACATGAAATTTAAGCGTGGTGATATAAAAATTGTAGATTCAAATCTAAAAAAGCTTCTGTCATGAACCTTTAAGGAGTTGATTGCATAAGAAAGTTTTATAATTAACAATTTTGCAATGCATTGGAATTAATGCCCCAGGACTTGAAAATTTTAATAAACTATAGATAGATATAACTTTCAATGTATGTAATTTGACCTTAACTATTGAGCCTATTGTTAATTCCCTAGAATCCGCTCTCTTTTCACCTATTCCTTGTGGTCAACATCCAATCCACTGTCAAATACACACATGCAAATTAATCCAGAAGCTATTTTAGATTATGAGGATTGCGTAAATTATTAAAAATAAAGTTGAAGGATAATTTATTCGATAACAAGATATAAATGCTGTGTTGATACATAGTTTACAAGTTATACATGCTGTGATGATACATAGACTAATCTACATAAGATTTAGCATTTATGTCCAAATTTAGTAAATCGAATTCTAAATTCATTAAGGCTTTATTTTTTTCATTTTGAAAAAATTTAATGTAAATCTTTCAGTTTATTTTGGTAGGAAACATCGCATTAAATATTAATTTATGTAAAATTATGTATTTACTATTTTACTAGTTGGTTTAATTTACTTTTTGTATTTGAGTACATTCTAGAGATGAGGGCGACTAAGAAAGGTTGCATTGACTGAGAAAGAATATATTTTATTTTTCAACTTTAAATTAGTCTACTTAGTTTTAAGGATGCTTCAATGATAACAAGATAGACATATGTGATGATTCATAGTTTAATCAACATATGACTAACATTTAGGTCCAAATTTATTAAATCAGACTCTAAATTCATCAAGGCTTATTTTTTTACATTTTGAACAAATTTGATGTAAATTTCTATGTTTAATATGGTAGGAAGCATTGCATTAAGTATTAATTTACGTGCAATTATTTACTTAAATTTTTTTACTAGTTGGTTTTTTCTTTTTTTAAGCATTGTATTTGAGTACATGCTAGTGAAGAGGGCAGCTAAGAAAGATTGCATTGGCTGGGAAAGAATATACTTATTCCCCAACTTTAAATTAGTCTGCATAGTTAGCACGATTTCAGCCATGATTTAAGTGGGGTTAATCCTTACAAAACAATGAGAATTATCCTAAAATACTTAATATGTTTATCTATGCCCATGCGATAAAATTTTACATCATTCATTTAAAAATTAAAAATTCAAAAAGAAAAAAAAGAGAAAAAAAAGTTGATTTTGTGATGGTAAATAATTTGCAATTCTCTGGGACTTTTAGGTGCTTAGCTGTTGGTGGTGGATTTGTTGATGAAGCAAAAGGAGATATTTGTCCTTATCCATAGTTGAATTTAAGCTGAATGGAATTAAATGAAGTAGGTGGTGCTACAAGTTAATGAATTTTTCAGCGTCCAATTTCATGAGTTTAGCTGAACTAGAGTATACAGCTTATTAGAGAAACACAAATTTAATTGTTGTTTGGTTGACATGAAAATTCCAGATTATATTTCAGAAAATTTTTATCCCGTCCAAGGAAATTAGATTTAAATTAAGATTGCTCATTTACCAACCTCGTCTGCTAAACTAGGTTATAAAAAATCAATAAATTAGTGCTTTAAAACATACAAGTGAAAATTTTTGTATTGAACAAAATTTTCTTTCTGATTTCAAACTTATGATCATAAGTTTGATCTAATCACTACAAATGCATTGCAAGTGCAATTACTTAAATTTCAAAAAAGTCATCACATTGTACCAGAATGAAACATGACTTCTGCTTAATAATTTTATTCATTGTTCTATTTTAACAACTAAATTTGTTTTTGGCTTATTTAGTGCGATTGATTTTGATGATAAAATGAAAAGAAAAATTAAGTTGTGAAAATTAATTCAATTTGCCTGCTAATTTCATTTTTCACTAATTAACTGCTAGAATTCTCTAATATTTTAGATCATTTCATTCACAATTAATCCAATATTCTAGTATTTATTATTTTTATAGTGGACGGAAGATGAAAATCTACATAACAAAACAAAAAGAACTGAAGAGGATGATAGGAAATAAAACCATACAACAGTTGTTTTTAATTTAACTTTCTCATAATAGTTTAATAGCAGCAATGGTACTCGCACAAAAGTAAAAACAAAGGAAGTGAAATAAAATATCGCACATAACAATAATCTCAATGAAACATAAAAACTAAAATTGATAGTTGTTCTTTGATTAAGTTCAAGGATCCTCTTGATTAGAAAGATAAACCTTTTGTCATTATATGATGAAGTTTTTGCGTTGTCCCACACTGCAGCTCTTTCTGTATTATATTACTACTTAAATGCTTCCCACAGTACATCACTATTCTTGGTCAGATACTGCAATCATTATAATCAGCAAGACTTTCTCTCTTTCATTGTTCTCTTTTTTTCTTCTTTTTGCAAAATAAATGCTTTTTATATATTTAAATTTCTTTAGTACTCTATTTGAGGGGGACCATCTTAGATGTATCCTCTTTGTGGCATCAACATCCACTTAGCTATTAATAATTCCTGAAATAATACAGTAATCATAATCTTTCCAAGAATTCTTTTCATCAAGTGAAGAATTCGAGTTTATTACATTTTTAATCAGTCGCAAGCTTACTTTCTTCATTACAAACCTCCTCTCAAGCGAAATTTCATAAAGAAGTTCAAAAAAAAAAAATGGAGGGCGAAAAAAATTGTGTGCTAAGGAAAAACAAAAAGGATAAGGAATGAAGACTTCCTAGGTTAAACATGATGCACTAAAAGAAACAGAAACATACAAAACTTTAACAGTAATTTCTCATGAAGAGTTTTATAAAATTAATTACAGTCGCACAAAAACAGGAAAAAATATAAATGAAGTAAAATGTCAACTATTGATAATTCCAATGAAATATCCAAACCTGGTAGATCTTTCATTAATTTCAATAATCCTCTTGTTTAGCATGCTAAACTGTTTTACATCATTTTATAGTGCGGTTTTGAAGTCTACCATGCTGCTGCTCTTACTGTAGTACAATGCGTGTTTATACATTTTTTCATCACTACTCACATTTAGGTGAGGGGAGGGAGACAGCAAGAGATGACAAGACCATTGTTTCCACAAGCAAAACATAAAAATGAACCATATGATAGAAGATGAAAATGTTTCGTACCAATGACAAACCAGATAATTTAAATTTCCTACAATTACACATAAAGCAACAAAAGAGATAAAGCCACCAGTTGTTAAAATATGACTTTCCACTACATTGGTATGTAGCAGCAAGCCAGCAATGGTATCCAAATAATAGTATACTTAGCTCCTATGGCTACGCATGGATTATAATAAAGGCTTTATCAAGAACTTCCAAAATGCATTTCTAATCACAAATGAAAAATCTTATGCCACTTAAGTCAGGAAAATGTACACAAAAACCAGTTTCTCGGGTTTAGAATCTAACAAAATAGATTCCCAGTAGCTAAATGAGTAAATAACGTTAATTATATACTTACAACAGAAATGCCAGTTGAGAAAAGAGTCATGGCTGCACAACTTCATGAACTGGAAAAAAAGAAGGATCTAAAACTTGCATCCAGAGAAAAATCCAAACGAAAAAATTCGGTAGAAATAAGGCCAAAGAAGACGATAGACTACCGGGACAACAAAATCGTATTCTGAAGGCTCCTAGAAGGTTAAAAATTAATAAATAGATAAATAAGAAGGGCATTAGATCAACTAAGTTTTCCCAAAAAGATTAAAAAGGAAAAGACAATGATTGAAGCGAACAAAGCTCCATGCAATAACCTTAAGGCAAACATCAACCACTATAACGCTATGATCTTTGAAAAAACTAAACCTATTCTAAAAAAAGAAAACCAGGCACCGCTAGAAAATCCGAATTCCCAAAACCCTTGCAAACAGATCGGAAAGCTTGTAACTTCCAGTTCCGTACAATCCAAAAGGATCAGAGAGAACGCTTACCATAATGAATTCCCAAACAGAACTCACCAATCGCTCCAAAATGGCAAACAAAATGAATCGGGGGGAGAAAGAAACCAATATCATGCATTTGCAGGCCAAAATAAGAACTTAACAGAGCGATCCCATTCATACGACACAGAAAAAGGTTACAGAAACTCTCACCACTATCGCCAATCAGAAGGAGCTTTATGAGATAATCGTAATCCGCCCGAGCCCTAGCAGTTGGAGCAGCCATGGAAGAATTGCAAGAAAAGTGGGAGGACGACAGCTCCAGTCAACGCGAAGAACTGTGTTTCCCTCGGTAAAACCTCAGATCCCGTCTGCACGAGCAGCGCAGTTACAAGGTTAAAAATCAGGAGAGCTTGAGGTGAATCAAAAATTTCCGGAACGAGAATCGAAGATTGCGAAGACCAAAAACCAGATTGCGCGCGACGAAGAAGAGAAGTGGTCAGTGGACGTGGGTCGGCCGTGGAAAAGCTTCGGGGTTAGAGAGAGAGAACAGCCTACGAAGTTCTCGGTTATATAACGGAATGGTCCAAATAAGCGAAGAGTAGTCCCAGCGTGCAGTGTCCCTCGGTCTTGCCCATCTCTCCTGCCTCACAACCTGCAGCTTTTTGAATGATCTGATTTTGAGGGAAAAAATTTGCTTACTTGAGACTTAAGATAATCAAGATTATATGGAGATTATATCAATTTTATATTCGCGTTATATTCTTTATAATATTTATATAATTTTTATGTAACTTACATATAACCTACAGATATGTGAAAATAGAAGCGTTGAACTTATTTGTAAGTTCAGGTAGGTTATATAGAGGCTACATGGAGGTTATAAGAGATATAATGCAAATATAATGCCGATATAACGCTCATATAATGTTCATTATGTACACAGTGTTGCATATATCTTATGTACCAAATTTTTTCCAATTTTGAGACAGCAAGCTTCAAATTTAACAGAGTGATTCATTATGTTCATGAGGTTTTTACATACATATAACTTGAAATTTATAAATTTACATATATCACATTCAAACTTTTAATATAACGAATTTCGAACTCCAGTTAGCATTTTTGTCACTTTCTAATGACTCTCCCTCCTGATGGCGAAATCTCCCGAAAGCGGCCTGTTCTTTACTCTGTCGTTCGGCCAACTGACATCAGGTTCCAAACCCGAAAAATAAAAAATTGTTATAAGGATTTGTACATCGAAAATATGTCGAGACGAATCGCAGAGACATCTCGTGGATGGCAGAGGAAGGGATGTGGCCCTGCTGAATCTACTTAGGACGACTCAAGGCCGCGCACTCAATCAGTTAGTCCCACATGTCAGGAAGGCGGAGCATCTCAGACGGATGAGGGATAAATCAAGGAAGTGAAACATAACATTCAGCCTAAGGCATTTGATGTGGACCTCCACAAACAACCACTCGACTTAATGATCGCTTGGTTTCATAGCCTCTCAGCCACACCCATGGGTCCTATGGTTAATATTCATTTACAGACAAGAACACCCCCTCTCATTCCCATGTATTTCAGGGGTACAACATGTAAATATATAAAGGCACATTCTTATAAATGAGGGGTCCATTTCATAAATAAAATTTAAGCTAATTTACCGTTCAATATTATCTTATTGCTCTCCCTTCTCTCTATCATTCTTCAAGCACTTTATTCCTTGGGCAGGCCTCTCAACATATTTGAGTTCAATATTCTAGAAGGTGCAGTGAGTGTGCAGTCATGTCGTCGACATGAAGATGAACAGAACGATCACAAAGAGAATGGAGCAATCAAAGAGTAGTAGCCAACGTGAATCCCAATGGGATGACATCGAGATGCGCATGCAGAGAGGAAGACAGAGGATGAAAACCTCTATAATAGAGCTGGTATCAAACTGAGATAGTGTCGGATCTACGCAGATGAAAAAGGGAATGAGTAGGTCGTACTGAGGCACTAGAGATAAAGGCTCCACTCATATAAGTCCGAACGAGTGTCGTCTGTGTCGTCAGGGTACTTCTGGCTATCCTTGGCGGCATGATTCCCTCATACGAAGCTTCTAAAAGAGGACTAGGACGAGCGAGTTGTGCAACCTCAAATCCATGCAGAGGGGAGGAGGTTTTCCTCCCATCATGTTCACAGATGAAGATCTTCCCCAACTAGGAAACCCCAACAAAGAAGTTATCGTCGTTACAGGGATAACTTGTAATTTTCTAGTCTGGATTATCCCATCGACACTGGAAGCTCCGTGAACATTTTGTTCAAGTTAGCATTTGTTGACCTCACTTTTGTGATGACTCACCCCATACTTTGCCTATGAAGAGCTATGACTTTTGGGACTCCATTAAGGCAAGCCCAAAACCCTTTAACTCTATGGTTTGGGTGCTTTAGGGTTTTGACTAAGTGTGGACCCCAAATTGACCTCTATGAGCAAGACATACCCTGGGTCACCCAAGTTAACTTAAAACCCCAGGAACTTATCCATAGTCCTAGATCTACCCAACTTGATCACTAGGGATCTCCCTAACCCCATTAAACCCGAAAAACCAAACCAAAACCCTAATGTGCCCTTTTCAACCTAAAACTTAGTGGCACTTTAAAGTGGTCAAAGAAATTAGTTTTAACCCTAATTTGGACAAAAAATGACCAATTAAAACTTAAATCATATGGTTATAACACATACCATAACCTCCATGGATCATAGGGTCCACCCGATGTCCACATGGCAACCCTATAACCATATGGTCAATTCAATCACTATAGGGTTATTTCACATACATTCCTTCATTTTGCTAATTAATTAATTAAAAATAATTATCATGATGGTCCTACTATAAGCCCAAACCTAAATAAAATTTCCAAACCAACCCATGGAGCCCAAGCCTAAATTCACCCTTTGTACATCCTTCCTGGGCAAGGACCCAATAACACCTACCATTACATGAAGAAACTATTAAAAACCCATCAAGCCTACATTTTTTACTTAGTCATGATGGGGGGGAGGGCACATGTCATCCTACATGGCCTCTACATCCCCTTGGACCAAGCATGGGTGGTCAAACCAGCTCACTCCAGAGCCCATTATCCAATTCTAAAATGCTATGAAGAAACGAATTTAGTTCTCAATTGGGAATGTCAAATTATGGTCATATGAGGGATTATATTAAGACATAAAATTTCTAAGAATGATATGGAAGTGGATGAAGCAAAAATTCAAATTATTGTCGAATTACAACCTCTTAAGTCAGTAACTATTGTAAGAGGTTTTTTAGGACAAGCTGGATTTTATAGGAGGTATATTAAAGAATTTTCTAGAATTGCTAACTTTTAGAAAAAGATACTGTTTGATTTTAAATATGATTGTCTTAAAGCTTTCAATTTATTAAAAAAGAGTTAATTACTGCACCTATCATTATTTCACCTGACTGGGGAAAACTGTTTAAAATAATGTGTGGTGCAAGTGATTACACTATTGGAGTTATTTTAGAACAAAAATATGATAAGATTTTTAAAGTTGTATATTATGCCAACAAAACTCTTAATGAAGCACAAATTAATTACACAATAACTAAAAAAGAGCTGTTAGCAGTAGTATATGCTTTTGATAAATTTATGTCATATTTACTTGGAGCCAAATTATTGTGCATACTAATCATTCGTTGTTAAAAATCTTATGTCAAAAAAGGATGAGAAACCAAGATTAATCAGATGGGTCCTTCTTTTGGAAGAATTTGATTTTAAGATAGTGGATATGAAAGGAGTTGATAATCAAATTGTCGATCATTTGTAAAGACTTGAACATGGAAAAGAAATGAACAATGAGGATTACAGAAATGAAAATCTTCCTGATGAACAACTTTATGCTATTGCTGAGTAGCATATACCATGCTATGCAGAAATAGTTAACTACTTTGTTAGTAGTATTCTACCATACGGACTAAAAAGCCACCATAAAAAGAAATGTATCTATAATGCAAGGTTTTACTTTTTGTATTACCCTTATTTATATGAGAAATATTGTGATTCAGTCATTCAAAGATGTGTACCAATTAATGAAACCCTTGAAATTATACAAAAATGTCATAAATCTGAATTTGGGGGATAGTTTGGAATAAATAAGACTGCATTTAAAATTTTACGGTCTGGATTTCCATGTCCCTCCTTATCAATCTTTGTCCCTTAACCTTCACTCTCTCAACCATCTCATTCTCTCTCTCCATATCGCTTTTTCCCACACATCTTTCTTTCCTTTTTTATCTTTCTCTCATCCACTATCTTGCCCTATCCCTCCTTCCCTTCATCCCTCTCTATTGCTCTATCTCTCTCTTAAACTTTTTTCCCTCTTTCTCCTTACTCTCTCTCAATATTTCCTTCTCTTTTGTCTCTCCAGTTATCCATCTCTCTCGTTATCTTACTCCATCCCTCCCTATGTTTTGCTTTATCTCTTACCTTCTACCTTCTTTCTCTACCTCTCCTTCCTTTAATTCTATCTACTAGTATCTTTCCATCGATCCCTCTCTTTATCTTTCAGTCTCTCTCTCTTAGCTTCTCTCCTCACTCTTACCCCCAATCTTCTTTCTCTTCCTCTCCTACTTTCCCTCTCTACCTCCCTCCCTCTTATGTTCTCTTGCTTTTGCTCTTCCTCCCTATCCCCTACCCCCTGTGCTTCTCTCCTTCTCTCTTCCTCTCTTAGTCACTTTTCTCTCTCCCTCTTCTCACTCTTCCCATGTCTTTCTCTCATTATGGCTCTCTCCATCACTCCTTTTATCTCTCTTAATCTTTCTCTTTCCTCTCTCTAGCTCTCCATCTCTCTTTTTTCCTCTTTAATCTCTTTCTCTCACTCACTCTCGCTCTCCATCTCTCTCTCTCTTTATTTTGTGCTATCTCACATACTCTCACTCTCACTCGCAATCTCTCCAGCTTGTTATTTCTTTTTTGCTCTCACCCTTTCTATCTTTTACGCCACTCACTCTTCTCTCTCCCTCTCGCTCACTCTCTCTTTCCATATCTCTCTCTTATGTTTTTTCTAGTACCCCTTCTTTTTTCACCTTCCCACTCCCTCCCTATGCCTCCCTCCTTACCTTCTCCCTCCCTCTCACCCTCACTCTCTTTTTTTTAAATTCCCCTCTCTCAATCCCTCACTCCCTCCCTTCCCCTTCTCTTACTCTATCCTTCATTCGCTCTCTCAATCTCTCTCTTTCTCCCTTTATCTCTCTCTCTCTTCTCTTGCTATATTTTCTCCTTCTTGTTCTTTCCTTCTAACTATTCTCTCTCTCTCTCTTTGCTCTCACTTTTATTCTCGCTATCACTCCCCTCCCTGCCCTCCCTTTTTTTCCCCACAATCTCTCCCTCTCTCTACCTTTCTCCTTCTCATTATCCTTTCATCTCTCTCACTCTCACTCATACTCTCTTTCTCTCATTCCCTCTCACATCTTTCTCTCTCCCTCTCTATCCCTCCTCTCATGCTTCTCCATCTCTCCCCTTCCCTTGGTCTTTCTTGCCCTCTCTATTATTCTCTCTCTCTCTTTTTCTAACTCTCTCACACTTTCTCTCTTACCTTGGTCTCTATCACACACACTCTCTATATCACACACACATTCTTCTCACACTCTCTGCATTCTCTCACTTACACTGGCTTGTGCTCTCTCTAGCTCTCTCTCCCTCACTCCACCTCACTCTCTCTCTTTTACTCTCAAATTCTTGCTCTTGACCCCTACCTTTCCCTCTCTCACTAATTCTGTCTAGCTCTCTATCTCTCCCTCTCATAATCTCAACATCTCTCTTTTCATCCCTATCTCGCTCCCCTCTCTCAACCCCTCTCCCACTTTCTCACCCGCCCTCTTTACCTTCCTTTATTTATCTCTCACCCCCCTCTTTCTACCTTCCTTTCTCTCACTTTCTCTTTCCCACTCTCTCACTCACTCTCTCTTCTTCTCTTTCTCCATTTCCTTCCTCTTTAACTCTTCTTTTTCTCTATTCTCTCTCTTCTCTCAAAGTCATTTTCTCTATGTCCATCGTTCTCTCGCCCTCTATTTCCTCCCTCCTTTCCTTCCTCTCTCACCCTCCCTCTCTCTCCTTCTCCTTCTCTCAGTCTCACTCCCTTTTCCTCTTCTTATTCTTAATTCCCTTGTTGCTTCTCTCCTTTAATCTCTTTCACTCTCTCTATCTTTTCTATTACTCTCTTTTCTTTCTCTATTTTCTATAGTTTTATATCTCTACTTTCCATTAATCTTATTCACTCTCTCTCTCTCTTTGTCTCTCTTCTATCTCATACTACCTATCTCTATCTATCTCACTCTCATTCTCTTACCCTTCCTCTATACATGTCCTTTCCTCTCTTTTCTATTTGTAACACATCTTTGAACGTCCCACTCAGTTTTACCCTCTACCTCCCTCTCTCTCCCTCTCTCTCTCACCTGCTCATCAACTTATCCCTTGTACTTTCCTTATCCCTTTTTTCACTCACAAACATACTTACTCTCTCCCTTCCTTTTTCACTCTTGATCTCTCCGTCCTCATTCCCTTTATCTCTCCTTCTCTTTCCCTCTCTCACTAACTAACTCTCCCTACCCATCTCTTATATTCTCTCTCTCTTCTCTATCCCTCTCTCTCATGCACACTTCCTCTCTCTTTCTCTCTCTTTCTCACAAGTTGGGCTTATAAAGAAGAAAGAGAAAAAGGACAGGGGGAAGATGAGAGAAAAGAGCACATGTGAGAGATAGAGAGGTAGAGAGATAGATTTAGAAGAGTGAGAGAGTGAATGAGTGAGGGAGAGAAAGGCTGATGATACGGTGAGATCATGTCTCTGCTCTCTCTCTCTCTCTTATTCTTTCTCTCTCACTCTTACACTCTCTCTTCTCTTGTTTTTTTCCCATTGGCAGGGAGAGGAGGTGGATTGATGGACAATACAGAGAAGAAAAAGATATGTTGATCCGATCTATCAAGCTGCCTTTCTCCTCTCTCTTCAATCTTTCACATAGTTTTTTCTCTACCACACACTCTCACTCTCTTTATCTCTCTCTTTCTCACCTCTCTAACTTTCAATATTCTTATCTATTTCACTACCACGCCGATCTATCAAACTCTCTCTCCTCTCTCTGTCTCTCCCTCTCTACACTTATTATCTCCCTTATGAGAAGCGAATGAGAGAAGGAAGCTCTGACCCTCTTCTATCCCTATCTGCTCTCAATCCTTTTGTCACACTCACTCATTATTTATATCATCTCTCTATATCTATATATATCTTACTCTCTTGCTCTTTCTCACACTCCCTCCCTCTCTCTATCACTTCTCTCACTATTATCCTCTCTCCATTCTTCCCTCCTCAGCCTTGCTCTCTCTCTCCCTCTCCCACCCTCTCTTCTCTACTCACCATCTCAATTTCTCTCTTCGTCTTTCACTCACTCACTTTTTATCTCTTTGTGTCTCTCCTTTTCCCTCTCTCTCTCTTTAGTTACTATCTCTCTATCTCTTGTCCCATGAAATAGATGGAGGGAAGGAGAGTAAGAGAGCAAGAGACAGCGAGAGATACAAAGAGCACGAGAGAGTTAAAGTGGGAGGGAGCAAAATGAGAGAGAGAGACATAGAGAAAGGGAGCTGGAGAGAAGGAAATAGAGACATCAAATGAGCAATTACTGTGAGAGAGAAAAAAAAGAGAGAAGGATGAGAAAGAATGATTAAGAGAAAGATAGATGGAAAGAGAATCAGTGAGAGGAGAGAAGAGAGGAAGCTAGGGATAGAGTGATGAACAATAGTGATGTAGAGGGAGAGAAAGCTAGAGAGATAAAGAGAGGGCGTGAAAGTTAAAGAAAATGAGAGAAGGAGAGTGAGATAAGAAGTGTTTGATAGTATAAGAAGAGCAGATGGTCTGTGTGAGACCTAGAGAGATAAAGGGAAAGAATATGAGAGAGGAGAGAGAAAGAGAGAGAGTGAGGGTGGGAGGAAGCTCGAGAAAAGAGAGAGAAGGCGAAAGAGTGGAAGGTGTGAAAGAGAGAGTTTGAGAGCTAGAATGAGTGAGAGAGATTGGGAGGGAAAAAAAGAGGGAGAGGTAGAGGGAAAGAGAAGGGAGATTTTACTCTCTATGTGTCTCTCATATTCTCACTCTTTTCTAATGCTTCATCTCTCAACCTTTCTCCCTCACTCTCACCACTCTCTCTGACCCTTATACTCTCTCTAACTCTCTCTCTCTTACTTTTTCTCTCTCTAGGAGAGTAAGAGTGAGAGAGAGGTAGATTGATAGTTTGTGAGATAGAAAGAGAGATAATAGATAGAGCGAGTGAGAGAAAAAATTTTTCCCTAGCTTGCTCATTATCTCACTCCCTCCATCCTTCTCCTTCTCTAACTCTCTTTAGCATCCTTTCTCGCTCACCATCTTTATTCCCTCACCTCCCCTCTCTCTCCTCTCTTTATCTCTCTATTTCTCTCTCGCTCGATTTCTATATCTTACACTCTTCACTCACCTCTCCTTTTATCTCTATCACTCATTACATCCCACTCATCACTATCACTCACACACTTTCTCTCTCTCGCTTCCCAACTCTCTCTATCTCACACTGACTTTCTCTTCACTCAATCTCTCACTCTCTCTCTCATACACACACACTCTCTTTCTCTTAGTCGCCACTTACTCTTAGTAAATTCCTCCCCCTCCTCTTCTCCCCCCTCTATATCTCTTATTTTTAGTTCTTTTCAATGGAACTCAAAGTGATCGGCATGTCTATATTTAATGTCGTAAGATTCTCTTACTTAAATAAAGTAGCCCTTATATCTCCCTCCCTCTCTCTCTCTTTATAGATAATGATATAATAAAGGTTTAGAGGGAGAAATGAAAGAGAGAGAGCGAAGGAAGAGAGAATCAGAGAAGGAAACAGAGGAGATTAAGAGAGATAATGACAGAGGGAGATGAGAGAACAAGTACTAATAAAAGGATAATATAAGAGAAGGAGGGATAGAGGAAGAGAGAGGATGATAATGATTGTATCAAAGAGAGAGAGAGAGTATGTCTCCAACTCTATGTCTTTGTCTCTTTGTCCACCACCTCTCTCTCGTATCCTTTTCCTTATCTCCCTTAGAATTTCTCTTCTAAGGGAGGGAGGGTGAGACATAGGGATAAGTGACAAAGAGGGAGAGTGAGAGGGGGAGAGAGAGAAGTGAGAAGAAGAGGAGAAAGTGAGTAGAAAGATAGAAAGATGGAGAGAAAAAGAAGTGATGAGAGTGGGAAGGAAAGGAAGGGATGAGTTAAAGCGAGAGAAGGAGAAGGAAAGAGAGATAGAGAAAGGAAGTGAATGAAGGAGCAAGAGGGTGGTAGTGATAGAATGTGAAAATTTAGAGTACGAGAGTGCAAGAGAGAGAGATGGAGAGGGAGAGAAAAGAGATTGATATGAAGGAAGAGGAGGGAGGGGAAAGAGAGAGTAAGAAAGGAGAGGGAGAGATAGAGAGAGAAGAGAGAGAGGGATAGAGATGAAGAGGTGGGCAAGTAAGAGTAGTAGAGATTGTGGGTGAGAGAGAAGAGTGAGAAAAAGAGAAGAGAGAGTGAGAATAAAGTGCAGGAGAGGAATGGAGAGCAGGGTAAGAGAGAGAAAATGTGATAGGGAGAGAGTTAGAGTGGGAGAGAATAATAGAGAGGTTAAGAGAGTAATAGAGAGATAAAATGAGAAAGAGGGGGGAAAGTGAGCAAGGGAGAGAGAGAGAGAGGCATTATCCCTTTCACTCTTGCACCCATCTAATAAGAGTGAGAGAGAGTGTGTGTTAGAGAGATGGGAGAGTACAAGGCAAAAGAGGTAGAGAGAAGAGCAAGAAAGAGAAAGTGGGAAGAGAAAGAAAGAGAAAGGAGGAGAGAGTGGGTGGGAGAAAAGAGTGAATGAGAGGGAGCATGAGGGAGAGAGTAAGAGGAATATGAAAGAGGGAAAGAGCAAGAGGAAGAGCAACACTGAGGGAGGGAGGTTGAAATATAAAGAAAGATAGATAATGAGAAATACTGAAACAGAGGAAGGGAGAGAGAGAAAGTAAAAGAGAGAATGTGAGAGATAAAAAGAGCTAAAGATAAAGAAAGCAAGAGAGACGAGAAAGAGAGGGAGGGATGGAGAGAGTAGGAGAAAGAAAGAGAGAGAAAGAGAGAACATGAGAACTAAAAAAGGAATAGGGAGAAAAAGAGAGAGGGAGTATTTGAGAGAGAGTAAGAGAGGGAATGAGTAACTAACAAAAAGAGCAGAGAGAGGGGAGAAGGAGCATGCAACAGAGTGAGTGATAGAAGGAACAAGCAAAGATACCCTTTAATGAGGGGGAAGAGAGACACTCTCTAATGAGGGAGAAGAGAGAGAGGGGGAGAAAGAAGATAGAAAGAAAGTAAAGAAAAAAGAGAAAGAGAGAGGGAGAGAGTGAGAGAGGAGAGAAAGAGAGAATGAGAGTGAGAGAGAAAGAGAGAGAGAGGAGGAGGAGCATGAGAGAAGAGAATGGAGAGAGCTATATCACACTCTTTCTTTTACCTTGGCCTTTCCCTCTCGCCTTTCTCTCTTGATATATTTCTCATTATCTCACACTGCCTTTCATCAAAGCTACCTCTCTCCTACCCTCTCTATTCTATTTGTCTCTTCTCTATATCTAAGTGTTATATCTCCCTCCCCATCTCCCCCACTCTCTCTTCTATCTCACTATTTATCTCCCTCTCTCAATAGCTCTTTCTCTCGTACCATCAGCCTCTCTCTCACTCTCTCTCTGACCACTCTCTCCCTCTCCCTCTCCCACTCTCTCTCTTTTATATCATTCTCTATTCTAATCTTTCTCTTTATCTCTAGCAAGAAAGATGGAGGTAAAGAGATAGGGTACCACGGAGGAGGGAGAGAGAAAGAGTAAGAGAGTGAAAGAAGAGGGAGAGTTACAAAGAATGAGAAAAAAGAAAGGATTATGGAAAGAGGGCTAGTGAGAGAACTCTTTATCTCTCACTACCACCCTCCATTTATCCTTTACTCACACCCACTCTCTCACTCTCACACTTTTTAGCTTCATTTCTCACTCTCACCCTGTTTTGCTTTCTCTCACTCCTTTCCCATCTTTCTCTCACACTCTCTCTCCCTTTCTCATGCTCCCCTTATCACTCTTCTCTCTCTCCCTCTCCCCTCTCCCTTACCCTCTCCACCTTAAAAAGACAAAGAAAGACCCTCCATCCGTGCCTCTCACTCTGTCCCTCCATTTTCCTCTCGTTCTTTCGCTATATCTCTCTATTAGCAAAAGAGAGAAAGAGAGAGTAGAGAGAAAGAGAAAGCAAAAAAGAGAGAGTAGAGAGAGCATGTGAGTGTCTCTCACTTCCTTTTTTCATTATCTCTCTTTAACTCTCTCTCCTTCTTTCTAGAGAGCAAAGGGAGAAACAGGAGGAGGGGGACATCGATAAGGAATGAGAGGGAGAGTGAGAGGAACACAACAAGATTGATGGAGAGATAATGAAATGAAATTAAGAGAGAGAGTGTGTGTGACAGAGAGAGGAAATGAGAGAGAGTGAAAAAATGAGAAAGTGGCCCTATCTCACTCTCTATCAGCCTTTATTTTCTCTCAATCACTCTTCTTTATTTATTTATCCCCTCCTCTCTTCTCATCTCTCCATCGCTACTCTCTCATTTTCTCTCTCTCAATGTCTCTCCCTTTTTCTCCATAGAGATAGGTAGAGATAGTGCATATGAAGTAGGGAGAGTAAGAGAGGAAAGTTAGAGATAGGGTGGAGAGGAAATGATGAAGGGAGAGAGGAAGGGAGAAAGAGAGAGAGGGTAGAAGGGATAGTGAGACGAGGAGGAAGAAATAAGAGTAGTAGAAAGAGGGATAGAGAGAGGAAGATGGATAAATAAATAAAGAGAGAAGCGAAGGAAGGGTAGTAGAAAGATAAGAGATAAGAAAGAAAGATCAATTGAGCGAATAATGAGAGAGAGATTGATTGAGGGAGAAAGAGTGAGAAAGTGCAAGGGAGAAAGATATTGATAGAGAAAGAGAGATTGTAGAAGAGATAAGAGCGAGAGAGAACTAGAGATAAAGTGTTAAGTGAGATGAAAAAAGAGATAGAGAGACAGATAGTGATGAAGAGAGAGAATAGATGGAGTGAGATAGGTTAATAGTTTGAGAGAGAGAGAGACTGAGTGACAGAGAAAGCAAGATAGAAGGGAAAAGTTATTGATATTAATATTCTCTCTATTTTCCTCCCTCTTCCTTTATTCTACACTCTCTTCTTTCACTCTCCCTACCTCTGCCCACTTTCTCTTTCTCACTCTCGTTACCTCTATCCACTCTCTCTTTCTTCCTCTTTCCACTTCTTTCTTCCATGCCTCCCTCTCTTCTCCATCTTTCTCTCTCTCTTCTTCTCCATCTATCCCTCTTATTCTATCTTTTTTTCTCTCTCACCCTCTCTATATTTCTCTCAATTGCTCTCCCTCTATCAATCCATCTATTAACATGCCTCTTTCTTAATCTCTCTTAAAGTAGAGATGCCCTCTTCTTCTTTCTCTCCCTCCCACTTTTTTTTCTCTCATGATCTCTTTCTCTTACTAGAGATAGCAAGAGAAAAATAGAAAGAGGCAAGTAGAGAGTGCTAGAGAGAGACACAACAAGAGAGGTAAGATAGAGAAAGGAAAAGAGAGTGAAAGAAGGATGGAGAGGGAGAGAGAGAGATATCAATATTAAGCGATAGTGAAAAAGAGAGAGTGGGAGAGAGGGAGTAAGGGGAAGGGAGTGGGAGTAAGAATGGGAGAAATGGGGGAGAGACAATAGTTAATCCAGTCATCTCTCTCTCTCTCACTCTCTATTTGTCTATCTCTCTCATGTGAGAGAGGGTTATAGAGACAAGAAATTGAGTGAGTGAGTGAGAGAGATACGAGGGAGGAGACTTACAGAGGGAAAGGAGGAGAGAAATATATAGATCCACAGAGAGATGAGAGAAAATAAAAGAATGAGGGATAACAAGGTAGAGAGAGTGAAAGATGAAATTGGTGAGAGAATGAAGAGAAGGAAGAGATATATCATGAATGAGACAGAGAGAGAGTGAAAAAGAGAATGATAATCGAGAGATATAGCAAAAGAGATGTAAGAGTGAGAGAGAGGGATGGGGAGAGAAGGAGGGATAGAAGGATAGGCATGGATGGAGGTATGTGAGGTGGATAGAGCAAAAGAGAGGTAAGAGTGAGAGAGGGATAGGGAGAGAGAACTAGAGGGAGAGGGAGAGAGATGAGATTGGGAGAAAGAAAAAGCAAGTGATATCAAGACTGAGAGAGATAGAGCAAGAGAGAGAAGTATAGAAAGGGGAATGAGAAAAAGGGAGATAGAGAGAAAGTGATAGTGAGGTAAAAAAGAGAGAAAGATGGGGAGATAATGAAAGAAAGAGGGAGCTAGGTAAATGTAAGTGGGAGGGTACATAAAAATGACAGAAGAGGAGATTGAGAGATAGATGGGGAGGAAGAAAGAGAAAAAAAGAGGGCATCGAGAAAAGAGAGTGAAGAAAGGGAGACAGAGGGAGCTAGAAATGAAGCTAAAAAGATTGAGAGTGAGAGGGATTAGAATAGAAAATGATAGAGAAGAGAGTGAATGAGTGGGAGAGGTAGGAGTGCTAGAAGAGAGAGAGAGAGAGAGTAAGAGAGAGGTTATGGTACAAGAGAAAGATTGATTGAGAGAGGGAGATGAATATAGAGAGAAGAGAGTGGGGATAGAGAGAGGGAGGGAGAAAAAAAGCTTTGATAGAGAGAGAAGACAAAGATAGAGAATAGAGAGGGCAAGATAGAGGTAGAGAGTGATAAAGCTAGATTGAGATAATGAGAAATATATTAAGAGAGAGACAAAAGTGAAAGACCAAGGTAAAAGAGAAAGTGAGAGTGTGATATAGCTCTCTCCATTCTCTTCTCTCATTCTCCTCTCTCTCTCTTTCTTTGTTACTCTCACTCTTTCTTTCTCTCTCTCCTCACTCAATCTCTCTCCCTTTATCTCTTCCCTCACTCTCTTCTCTATCCTTCTTTTTCTACATTCTTTCTGTCTTCTCTCTCCCTTGTCTCTCTTCCCTCTCTTTAGAGAGCATCTTCACTCGCTCTCTCTTATGCTCACTCCTAATACTCTCTTTTCTCTAACTCTTTCTCACACACTCTCTCTTTCACTTTCCCTCTCAATTTCATGGTTCTCATGCTTTATCTCTTTATCTCTC
>NEWO01000355.1:476130-503315 GCA_003013225.1 Phalaenopsis aphrodite | reverse complement strand
CCACTCTCTCTTATGCTCACTGCTAATACTCTCTTTTCTCTAACTCTTTCTCACACACTCTCTCTTTCACTTTCCCTCTCAATTTCATGGTTCTCTTGCTTTACCTCTTTATCTCCCTCACCTTCTCTCCCATGTTTTCTCTTAGTCCCTCTCTCTTTCTCACTTTTCTTGCTCCCTTTATCTCTAGCTCTGTTTATCTCTCACATTCTCTAACTTTCTCTTTCTTCCCCCTCTCTCACTATCTCTCTTTCTCTCTCTTTCTTTATGACTCTCTCCCCTCCCTCACTACTGCTCCTCTTCATGCTCTTTTTCTCATTCAATCTCTCTCACTTTCTCTCCTTCAAGTTCTCTCTTATTCATTATTATCTCTCACCCCCTCTCTCCTTTCCCTTTATCTTTCTTTCTCTTTTCTCTCTTTCTTGCGCTTCTTTCTCCCTCTTTTGCCTCACACTCCCCCTTCTCTCCCCTTCTCTCTCTTACAATTTGAGAGAAGAGGGGAAGAGTGATAAAGAATGGGAGAGATAAAGTGGAGAATTGAAATCGAGGGTGAGCTCTCTCTCTCACTCTCTCAAATGCACACATTTCTCTCCCTCTTTCAACTCCTCTATTCTCTCCAATCTCTCCCTTTCAGTACTTTCAATTTGTCTCTCTCTCTTCACTTACTTTAACTCTTATCCACACTAACTCTTTCACACTCTTCCTCTCTACCACACACTTCTCTCTCATGTACATACACACACTCTCTCTTACTTTCTCTCTCACCCTCAATCCCTCCTCTTATCTCTCTCTCTCCCCCTCTCTACCTTCCTCAGTCTTTTTACCTTCTTGCTATTCCTTTATCACATTATCTCTCTATCTCCACCTTTGTCAGCGTCTTAGCCTCTCTCCCCTTTTAACTCTCTCCCACTCTAAATCTCTGTTATACTCTCCTATAATCTCTCACTCTGCTTTCTCTTCCTCTATAGCTCTTTTTCTCTATCTTTTTCTCTTGCTTTGTCCTCCCTCCCTCCCTCCCTCCCTCCCTCCCTCCTACTCTTCAAAGGAGAGAGTGGGAGAGAGATGAGAGAGGCAGAGAGAAATATAGATAGATCTCACTCGCTTTCTCTCTCATGTTCTCTTTCTTGTAATTTCTCATTCTATTCACTTCACTATCTCTCCTCTCTCTCTTTGTCACACACTCTCTCTCGAAATATCAACATGTCACTCTTGAGATAGAGAAAAATAGAGATATCAAGGGTGAGAGAAGCAAGGGAGTCAGGGAGAGAGGGAGAGAGAGGGTGTGGGAGTGAGAGAAACAATTTAATTGTTTAGGGATAGAAAGAAAAAAAGAGATAAGATAATAAAAAATGAAGAGAAAATAGTGAAAAAGAGAATGAGGAATCAATAGAAAAAAATTAGAGAGAGAAAGATTAAGAGTAAGGGAGAGAGAGATTGGGAGATAGAGTGGAGGGTGGAATAAAGAGAGGGAAAAATAGATAGATAGATAGATAGATAGGTAGAACAAAAGAGATTGAGAGATAGATAGTGAGGGAGAGAAAATGGATAGAGAGGGTGAATGAAAAATCAAAATAGAAAGATAGGTTGATAATTTGAGAGAGAGATTAAGAGAGAATCAAGATAGAGTGTAATATCTCTATTCTCTCTAACCCTCTCTACCTCCCCCTCTCTCTCCCTCTACCTTGCTTTCTCTCTCTCTCTCTTTTGTGCACTCTCTCTACCTCGATCCCACTCTTCTTTCTTCTTCTTCCCCCTCCCTTCCTCCATCCGTCCCTCCCTCCCTCCTCCATCTTCATCTGTTATTCTCTCTCTTTGTTCTCTCCCATGCTCTGTATAACCCTCTCACTTAATCTCCTCTCTATTGATTTATCAATATGTCTCCTCGCTTTATATCTCTCTATTTAGATGCTCTATCCTTCTTTCTCTCCCTCCCTATCTTTTTTCTCCTTTTCTTCTTAACTCTCACTAGAGAGAGAAAAAAGAGATGACAAGGATAGAGAGTTAAAGAGAGGTAAATAGGAAGAGAGAAATGGAGGAAGATAGAGAGAGTGAGAAAAATATGAGGGGAGAGATAGATCCAGAGTGAGAGAGAGTGATAATGAGAGAGTGAGAGAGAGGCAGTGGGAATAAGAGAGGGAGAGATGAGAAGATAATCATGTTGATCCCCCATCTCTCTCACTCTGTACAACAATTTATCTCTCTTGTGAGACAATAAAACAGAATAGAAATTGGAAGAGTTAGTAGGAAAGAAAGATAACTGTGGTATTGAGTTTCAAATTGAAAGAAAATGATATATAAAGAGAGTAAGAGAGAGATAAGCTAATGAGAGAGAATGAGATATAACAAGGTAGAGAGAGTGAGAGAGAGAGAGAGAGATAATGAGGGGGGAGAGAGATATCAAGAGTGAGGGAGAGGAGAGAGTGAAGGAGAGAATGATTATAAAAATAAATATTTATTGATTGAGAGAGAGATGGATGGATAAAGTATTTGGAGGGATGAGTGTCCCTCTCTCAAAGGAAGAGAGAGTGGGGGAGAGAGGTGAGAGAGGGATATGGGTAGGGAGAGGCAGAGGAAGATATAAGAACAATGAGAGATAGGAGAGAAAGATATCAAGAGTGAGAAAGTGATGGATCAAGAGAGAGGAGTAAAAGAGGGAGATAGAGAAGGAGAGTTGAAGTGAGGGATAGAAAGAGATAAAAAAAGAAAGAGGGAGGTAGAGAGAGAGGGAAGAAAGAGAAGAAGGGAGCAAGAGTGAGAGAGTTAGAGAAGAGGGAAATGACATAGATGTGAGTGAGAGAGATAAAAGAGAATAAGTGCTAGAAAAAGTGAGGGAGGGAGAGTGAAAAGGGAGCATGAGAGAATTAAAATGAGAGATCGAGAGGGAGGGTGAGAGAGAATTGTGAGAGTGAGAATGAGAGAACGAGAAACGGAGAGGTAGGATCAGCTGCAATTGTGAGCGAGAGAGAGCAAGATTGAGAGAGAAGCGATGGAGTAAGAGAGCATGAGAATGAGGGATAAAAAGGGAGTGAGGGATATTCTGTCATTCTCCTCTACCTCTAATCTTTTTTCTCACTATCTCTATCTCTTTCTCTCACTCTCACTCCCACTCCCTTTTGCTCATTATCTGTGATTATTTCTCTACTTTATTTCTCTCTTACCCTCTTCTCTCTCCAACCTGATCTTTCACCTCCATAATAACTCTCTTTCACTCTATTTATCTCTCATCTTGTCTCTCACTCCCTATCTCAGTTACTCTCTCCCTCTCATGTTCTCTCTCATTTAATCTCTTTCTCCTTCCCTCCCTCCGTCCACCATCCCTATCTCTGACACTCTTACTCTTCTCTCTCTTATTATTCTCTTTCCCTCTCACACTTTCTCTCTCTTATCTCTCTCACTCCCCGATCTCTGTATCACCTTCCATCTCTCATTCACTTCAATTATAAGGGTGAGAGAGTAGAAGGGCACATCCTAATTCTATCCCTCCATCTCTATCACCCTTTATGTTATCTTTCTTACTCTCTTTCGCTATTCCCCGTCTCTCTCATTTCCCCTCACTCTATCTATATCTCTCTCTCCCTTCTCTTTATTTCCCTATTTAACTTTCTTCCTCTTACCTCACCTCCCACGTCTCTTATGCTCTCAATTATTATTATCCTTCTCCTCTACTCACTCTTCTCTATATCTCACTCTCTGTATCTCCTTCTCTCTCTGTCTCCCACTCTCTCTATCTCTCTCGCTCGGTCATCTCTCTCTCACTCTCTCTATCTCTCTTATCTCTCTCTTAGTCACATTCTACCTCTCTCTACATTGCCCTCATACTGATTCTTTTTTTCTCCCTTATTTTCGTTATCTCATTCTATCTCACTCTTTCTCTAACACCCTCAACACATTGTTGATATTATGTCTATCACTTTCTCAATCTCCCTATCTCTCTCATTATAAAGGTAGAAAGAGGGAGCTAAACATAAAGAGAGAGAGATGCTGCATATTCTCTCTCTAGTGAGTGAGTGAGTGAAAGAGGGAGAGATAGAGATAAAGAGAAGGAAGGAGGGAGATGCTCCATAAACCTTTCTCTCATGTTTTCGTGTCTCTTTTTCTCTTCTCTCTTTCTCACTTTCACTCTATTTCACTCTTGATATGTCCCTCTCTCTTCCCCTCTCTATTCTCTCTCTTTCTCTCTCTCTCACTCTCATTATAAGAGACAAGTGTATGATAATATAAGCAAAATTGAGAGAGGAGGAGAGAGAGAAAGAAAGTGAGAGAAGGTGGGGTACAGAGAGAGGGATGTGTGTGTGAGAGTGAGAGTCTGTGACTGAGTGAGCAAAAGAGTGAGTAAGTAGAGAGTGAGAACTCATTATACTCTCTCATGCTCTCTCTTTTCTATATCTCTCATTCTCGAGTCTCTTCTCTATCTATCACTTCTCTCTCAAATTATCAGGTCTCCCTCCCCATCTCTTCCAATGAGAAAGAGAGAAAGGGATATTAAGAGTGAGTGGCTAGCGAGAAAGTGTGAGAAGAGGGAACAAGAGAGAGGTAGGGAGAGTGAGAGAGAGCAAGAAAATGGAGGTAACGAGAGAGGGACAAAGATATAAATGAAGAGAGAGAGAGAGAGATAGAGTGGCGATAGGAGGGTTGAAGGAAGATCGATTATCATTCTCTCACATCCGCACTCCCTCATTTCCTCACTCACTTTCACTCTCTCTCCTCCCTCTCTCGGTCACTTTCTTTCTTTCTCTCACCCTCTTACACTTTCTTTCCCTCTCTTTCTGCTCTTTATCCATCTTTCTCTTACAAATTTCACTCTCCTCTCCACATTGAATCTCCCTCCCTCTCTTCTTTATCAGTATATCTATCACTTTCTCATTTTCTGCTCCTCTTTTTGCTATCACCCTTTTGTTATCTCGCTCTCACCCTAGCTCTCTCTTCCTCACTTCACCCATCTCTCTCTCTTTTAGTCTCTCTCTTCTTCAACATTATAAAATAAAATGTGAGTAACTTCATTCACGCTCTCTTTAAAACTATCAACGCCTCTTTCTTTCACTCTCTCCTTCTCTCTAACAAGCGATAAAGGGAGTAAGAGCAAATAGGAGAGAGACAATGAGAACACCCTCTTCTCTCTAGCATTATCTATCAGTCTCCTTCTCTCATTCACAGTCTTGCTCTCTCTCTTCAACTCACTTTATCTCTCTCTCTATTTATCTCCCCCATTCCCTCTCCCACCCTCCCTCCCTCCCTCACACTCATGCCCTTCCTTTAGAGGGAGAGAAAAGGAGAAATAGTGAGAGAGATAATCAGAGATAGAGAATAAAAGAGAGACTATGTGAGTGATCTCCCTCATTTAACCCATCTCCCATCCTCTCTCTCTCTTTCTCTCCACCCACTTTCTATCTCAATCTATCCATTTCACTCTTTCTTCTAGTTTCTCTCCCCTTCTTTTGCACTTTCTTTTTCTCCTCTCTCTCCTTCATTCTTTTCTCACTCTCTTTTCTCCTCTCTCACTTCCTCTCTCATGCTCTCTCTATATATATATATCTATCTCTTTCTTTCTTACACTCTCTTTTCTATCTATTCCTCTTTTTCTTTCACTCTCTCTTTCATTCTACCTCTCAATCTCCCTCCCCCTAATCTCTCTTATTATCTCTCTCTTAAACTCATTTATCTCACTTATAATTTCTCACTCCATCCATCTCATGCTCTCTATTCTCTAACTCTCTCTACCTTTCACTCTTTTTTCTATCTATGTTCTCCTGAAAAGTGTGAAAGAGAGCAATGTGAGAGAAATTCAGAGAGAGGGAGCATATGAGAAGAGAGAAAAGGAGCTCTACATCTATTTCTCTCCCTCTCTGATTTTCCATCTCTCTTTTTCTCTCTTTCTATGTCCCTCCATCCTTCCCTATCTCTTTGTCCCTCTATATTTGCCACCTCTCACTTTCTTTCTCCCACTATACCCTCTTTTCTCCTCTCTCTCTCCCCTCTTTTACCAACTTGCTCTCCTTTCTCAATAATCTTTTTTTCTCTCTTCTTTATCTCTTTCTCACTCTTATCACTCTTACTATTATCTCTTTTCCTCTCTCATACCTCTCTCCCACTCTCTCTTTTTCTCTCATTCCCACACCCTCCCTCCCTCCCTCCCCTCTTCTCTCCTCTAACTGTTCTGTATCTCTCTCTTCTAACCCCTCCCTCACTTCTCTCTTCTCTCACTCTCTCCTTTCTCCATCTATCACTCTCTCTCCATCTCTTTAAATGGAAATATATTGATAAAGGAGTTAGAGAGAGAGCTAGACAGGGTGAGAGAGAATTAGAGAAGATGGGGGTAGAGAGAAGAGTGAGAGGGGAGGGAGAGAGCAAGAGTGAGAAAGAAAGTAGGGTAGAGAATGAGAGAGAGATTGAAGAGGGAGTGAGAAAGAATAGTCAAAGAGAGGGAGGGAGGGAATTAGGGAGGGAGAGAGGGAGAAAGATAAAGATGGAGTGTGGGAGGGAGAAAGAGGAGGGAGAGAGGGAGAGGGAGTCAGATAACAGAATCGCAGATAGAGATTAAAACTAAAGAGAGAGTGTGTGAATGGGATGGAGTGGAGGGATAGTGAGATATGGTAATATATAAAGAGATAGAGATAAAGTGAGATAGAAAACAAGAGAAAAAGAGGGGAGAGAGAATTTGTGTGAGTGAGTGAAGAGAGAAAGGGAGAGAGAAGAGAAATAGCAAAAGGAAGAGAGAAGGAGTGAGAGAGGGAGAAAGGAAGAGAGAGAAAGACACAAGGAGAGGGTGAAAGGAAGAGAGAGAAAGACACAAGGAGAGGGAGAAAGGAAGAGAGAGGGAGACTGATAGTGATGAAGAGAGAGATAAATGTAAATAAGAGAGATAGAGAGGAAGTGAGATAGCTCTCTTTGCGTCTTAAGTCTTCTCTTCTTCTCTTGCTCTATCTCTCTTATTATCTATCTCGCTCTCTTTTTCTTCCTCTCTCTCTCTTTCTCTCTCTCTCTCTCGTCTCAATCTCTAGTTTTCTCTTTCTCACTTTATCACTATCCCTTACTATCTCTCTCTTCTTTCCCTCTTTCTATCTTCCTCTCACTTTCTCTTCTCTCGCACTCCTTATCTCTCACTTTTCTCTCTCTATTGCACTCTTTTTCACTAATCAAACGCTCTCTTATACTCTCCTTCTCTCTTTTTTCTCCTTCTCTCTTTTTTCTCATTCTCTCACTAACAGCCTTGCTCCATCCCTCCCTCAATTCCTCCCTCTCCCTCTCTCTTCTCTCTCTATCTCTTACTTGCTCTCTCCCAGTCCCTAATTCTATCTCTTTCACCATCTCTTACCCTTCATCTGTCTCTAGCTTTCCATAACTCTCTCTAGATCTCCAAATCTCACACTCTCCCTCCTTCCCTCTCTCTCTCTCTCACTCCCTCTACCTTCTCTCTTTATCTTTATCTTCTCTTCCTTCTTTCTCTCACTCTTCTACTTCTCTCTTTCTCTCTCTTTCTCTCCTACTCACACCATCCCTCTTCACCCTTGCTCTTTCCCTCTCTCTGGCTTCATTTCTCTCCCACATGCCCTCTCTCTTTTTTTATTCCAATTTCTCCCACTCTCTTCTCTTATTTTTTCTCTCCCTCTCACTGTCTCACTCTTTCTCTCTCCCTCTTCACTATCTCTCCTTCCACCTCTCTCCTTATCTCTATCTCTCATTCTCTATCCCTCTCTCTATCCTTTCACTCTCACTTATGGCCTCTCCAACCTCTCTAACATTCTTCTCTCACAACCACCCTCTATCCCTCCCTTACCCAATTCCTATCTCTCTCTTTTTTTTTCATTTTTTCTCTTTCTCTCATTCTATATCTATCACTTCTTTTCTCTCTCACAATTGTTTTATAGTCCATCCCTCCTCTTCTCCTCATCTTCTCTACCTCTCATAGTCATTTTCTCTCACCATATCTACCATTAATACTCTCTTTCTCCCTTCTCTCCATTCCTCTCAACTTTTCCCTCTACCTTCTCCCTCTCTCACTCTTCTACCACTTATGTTTTCTCTTGTTTTCTCTCTCCTACTCTATCTCTCAATCTCCTTCTCCCTCTCTATTCGTTGCACTTCTCTCACATTTTCTCTCCCCCATCTCTCTCATTCTTCCTCGCTCACCCCCTTCTCTCAATATTTCTCCTTCTTTTTCTATTTCACTCTCTCTAGCAAGAGGTGGGAGAGATTGAGAGAAATGAAGAGAGAGGGGGGGGAATGTGAGCCTTGTTTCATTCAATACCTTACTCTTCTTGTTTATCAATCACTCTGTCTTCCATGCTCTCTCTCAAGGTCTTTTTTATGTCATTCAATCTTCTCTCTCCTTCTCGTACTCCCTTTTTCTTTGATCTCCATCTCCTAGCCTTACTCTCTCCCTCTCTCTCTATCTTTCTCTCTTCTCTTCTCTAACTCTCTCTCCCTTCCTCTCATTGTTTCTCTCTCACTCTCTCTCTCACTCCTCTTTCACTCTCTCTTTTCCCTCCCTCCCTCCCAATTTCTCTCTGTCTCTCTTTTCCTTCTCTCCCTCTTGATATCAATATCTCTCTTTATTTCTTCTCTTCTTGTTTTCACCAACTTCTCTCTTTCTCTCTCACACACCTCCACTTCTTTCCCTCTCATTAACTCACACTCACTTTTTTAATATCTTCTCTCACTGTCTATAACTTGCTCTTTTCCTTCATTTTATTTAACCCCTCTCCCTTATTCCCCTCTCTACTTCTATCTACCTCACTATCTCTAAGTCACATTTCTTTCTCTCATCTCCATTAGTTTGTTCTCACTCTCACACTTTTTTTTCTTATATCTCCCTCACTCTTCTCTTTATAACTCATATTCTCTCTCAATCTCTCTCTCCATATCTCTCACTCACTATCCTTCCCCCTCCTTTCCTTCATCCCTCTCTCTTTAGCTCCCTCCCTCCCTCGATTATTTTCTCTTTTTTAACTCTCCCTCCATTCCTCCTTTCATCCGTCCTTGCCTCTCGCTCTCTCTCTCTCTTCCTTTCTCAATTTTTCTCAATCATCATCCCTCTCTCCCTCACCCACTTTCTATATTATACTCTTATTGCCTCTTATTTTCTCTCCCTCTCTCTATCGCTCTTTCTCTTGCTCTTATCTTTCTCTCTGATGTTTTTCACTTGCTCTATCCCTTGCATTCCATCCCTCTCCAACTCTAACTTTCACACTCCCTCTCCCTTCTATTACTTTCTCTCTCAAATAAAGTTTCTCTTAAACCCACCCCCTCTCACTCTCTTTATCTCACTCTCTCACCCCTCTGAATGTGTCTATCCTCCTTGCTTTTACTTTATCTCTCTCACACACTCTTTTGATTCTCCCTCTCCCTCTCCCTCCATCATTCTCTCAAAAATTCTCTCCCCTTCCCTCCCTCCCTCCCGCTCTCTCAAACACCCTCTCTCTTTCAGACCCTTTATCACTTTCTTTCGCTTTCTCTTTCACCCTTCTCACTCTCTCCTTCTCTAGGTTGCTTTATCTCTCTCTTGCCTCTTCTCCCCCATGTCCTTTCCTCCTTCCCTCCCTCTTTTTCTCTCGCAATCTCTCTCTCCCTCTCTCTTCTCACTCTTTCTCTTATGTCCTCACTTTCTCTTTCTCTCTCTTTTCTTCCTCCTAAAACCTTTCTCCCTCCCTCTCTTTCCCTTTCTTTCTCATTGTTTCTATCTCACTCTCACTCTAACTCCCTCCTTCTCTCTTCTCTTGCTCTCACTCTCTTATTATTCTCTCTCACCCTCAATCCCATTCTTTCTCTCTATATTTCCCTCCCTCTCTCTTTTTTTCTTTCCTCACCCTCCCTCCTTTCCTCCCTCCTTATCTCTCATTATCCAACTCTCTATGTTTTTCTTCCCTCCCAAACTTTCTCCATCTATCTCGTACCTTCAAACTCACTCTCCTTTATCATTCTCTCTCACATTCTACTGAGAGAGATAGTGGGAGAGAATGTGAGAGGTAGGAAGGAAGAAGAGCGGGAAAGAGAAAGATGAGTAGCAGAGAGATGATAAGTGAGAAAAAAATAATATGAGAGAAAGAAAATTAGAGAAGAGAGAGTGAAAGATCATGAGAGAAAAAAGAGTGTATGAGAGATTTGGAAAGAGAGAGACTGAGAGAGTTAGAGTGGGAGAGAGTTAGTGAGAGAGTGAGAGCAAAAGAGCAAAGAGAAAAAGAAGAGGGAGAGAGTCATATAGAATGAGAGAAAAATAAGAGGCAAAGAGCAAGAGATAGAGGGTAAGATATTGAAAGATAAAAGTGGAATAAAAACAGGAGGTAGTGTGAGAATGAGTCAACTCAAGAGAGATAGAGAGTGATGGAAGGAGAGGTGATAGGACTGATGGGAGCAGAAAGAGTTAGAGAGAAGAGAGAGAGGGAGGAAGGTAGAGAAGGGAAGAGAGATAGACCAAGAAAGGAGTGAATTAGAGAGAAGAGTCAGAGTAAATAAGAGAGAGAGAGAGCATGAGAGATAGAGAGCGAGAGAAGGGAAAGATAAGGAGAAAGAGAGACAATGACGGAGATGGGGTTAAGTGAGTGAGTTAGAAAAAAGAAAAGAATGCTAAAAAGAAAGAGACATGAAGGGCATGAGAGAGTTAGAGTGTGCGAGAGAGAATGAGAGGGAGAAGTGAGGGAGTGAGAGACTGAGAGGGAGAGGAGGGATATGGAGAGAGTGAGAGATAGAGGGAGTTCTATAATGAGAAGGAGAAAGAGCAAGATAATGAGAGAAAGTAAAGAAGATAAAGAGAGAATGATGATAGAGATGTGTTAGAGAGATGGAGAGAGATAGAGTTAGAGAGACAGGGGCGTCAAAGAAAGATAGAGTTAGAGAGACGAAGAGGGAGAGTGAGAGAGGGAGTGAGGTTAAGAGGATGAAAGGGAGGCTAGTAGGGAGTGAGGGATAGAGAGACAGAGAGAGGGAGCTCAAGAGAGAGAAATAGAGAGAGGGAGGGAGTGAGAGAGAGATTGAGGGAATCAAGAGATGCAGGGAGAGAGAGAGCGCATGCGAGTGAGTATGGGAGAGGGATAGAAGTTAAGAAGGAAAGGTAGAGAGATAGGGATGGGGAGACAGAGATATGACGAGATAGAAGTGGAGGGAAAGACTTAAAAAGAAATCTGAAGAGAGTAAGTGAGAGGTGGTTTATGATAAGGAGAATGAGACCATGAGGTGGGTAAGAGAGAAAAATATGCCTCCCTCCCTTTGCTTGCTCTCTCTCTGATGCAAATGATAGCATGGATGACAATGACTTGACTTCAAGAGAAGATTTAATTCAAGTTCCATGTGGGCCAATTACTAGATGCCATACAAAGAGGATGAAAGAAGCTCTTAATGGATTAGTCTAGGAGGCTTGGACTCAAGCCAATTCATGGGGATCTAAGGAGAAAGATCCACAAAGATTTATCAACTTATTCCAAGCCCAAGGATAAAGGAGTCAAATTATTATGGCTGGATATTTTGTATTTTTATTGTGTTTTAATAATGGCTTGCATGCCAACTTGATGTAGTTTTCATTTATTTTAGAAGATATTTTATCTTCTCTTTTGTTTTCTTGTAAGCTTTAGCCTATATAAAGGCCTTATGTTAAATGAGAAGGGGACTTCTTATTCTTGCCAAAGAAAAAAACTTGCATTTGGGTTGTCTCCCACGGTTTCCTTAGGATTCCAACGGAACTCTAGGCCATCACCTAAGTTGTTCTTTCCCGACTTATCAAGCGGATTTCCACCCCGTTTGTGGCGTCTTCCATTGTACCAAGTTTCTTTCCTTACATCAAACATAGGGTTGCGGTCTTATACCAACTTTCTTGTTTGCGTTGAGCATTGGGTCAAGGTTTACGTCCATCCATCCATTTTACCGTAGGTTTTGCTTATAATTCAGTTTGTTCTAGCCATGGGACGGTTTTATTGTTTGGTTTCTTACATCACAGAAGAATTTCCATCAATTCTTTTCGGTTTTGGCATGCACATCCAATTTATTAAAAAGAAGATCAATCCCCACGATCCTATCTTGCATATATGCACATCACTCTCTATTACACACAAACATTCTTTTATCTTTCTCCCTCTTTCAACTGGTCTCTCTTGCTATCACTCTCGATCTCTCTCTGTTCCTTTCTCTCATTCTCCCTCACTTGCATTCTCCATCTCTCTCATTCTAACAACCTCATTCTCTCCCATTCTCTTTCTTCCATTTTCCCAGCCCTCTCTTTCCACGGCCTCTTTATATCTCTCTTTATCTCTCTCTCCTTTTTTACCTCTCACAAGATAGAGCTAAGAAGGGAAATAGAGACAATGATATAGAGCAATTGAGAGATAAACGATAGTGAGAAAAGTGAGAGTAAGAGAAGAATGATAGAGAGAGTGTGAGCATGAGAGAGAGAGAAGTGAGAGAGAACCGCTCTCTCTTATCTCTCACTCTCTCACGTAGCCTCCTCCCCCCTCTTTCCATCCCTTCTATTTCTCTCACTTTCTCTATTTTGCTCTATCTCTTTCTCCCTCCCGCATGGATCCCTATCCATCTTTGTCCCTTATCCTTCACTCCCTCACCCATCTCATTCACTCTCTCCATATCTTTTTTTCTCAAACTCTCCCTTTCCTTTTTTATCTTTCTCCCATCCACTCTCTCGCCCCATCCCTCCTCTTCATCCCTCTCTATTGCTCTATCTCTTTCTTGCACATTTTCTCTCTTACTTCATACTCTCTCTCATTTTTTTCTCTCTCAATATTTCCTTCTCTTAAGTCTCTCTAGCTCTCCATTTCTCTCACCATCTTACTCCATCCCACCCTGTGTTTCATTTTATATCTTACACCTTCTACCTGGTTCCTTCAATTCCATCTCCTCTCTTTCCATCCATCTATCTCTTTCTCTGTCACTCTCTCTCTCTCACTCGCCATTTTTCTTTCTCTTCCTTTCCCTCTCTCCCTCTCTCCCTCCCTCTCTTTTATGTTCTCTTGCTTTTGTTCTTCTTCCCTGTCACCTTCCCCCTTTCACATCCCCCCCTCTTCCTCTCTTAGAGAGCTAATGAGAGAGATAGAGAGCTAATGAGAGAGACAAGGAATAGAGAATGTGAAAAAAGAAATGGTAGTTATAATGAGAAGAAGAGAGTGATTAAGAGAAGAGAGATAGGTAGATAATGAGAAAGGTGAGAGAGTAAGTGATAGAGTGTGAAATGTAACTAAAGAGAGTGAAATAGATATAGAGACTAGATGAAAAGGAGAGAGAGAAGGATGGAAAGAGAGATGGAGGGAAGAAGAGAGAAGGAAGGGAAGAGAGAGAGGAGGAGAGGGAAGAGGGGAGAGGGAGAGGGATGGAAAGAGGGAGAGAGAAATAGAGGGATGGAGAGAGGGAGAGGGAGAGCATGAGGGAGAGAAGTGAAGTAAGAGATAAATATAGGAAGAAAGAGGGAGGGAGGGGAGAGGGAGTGAGAGCATGAGAGAGGAAGATTTATAGAGATAAAAATGGGAGAGATCACGAGGTCGATATATTGATAAAGAGGGTGGGTAAGAGGGAGAATAAGATATATAAGGGAGGAAGAGATATAAAGAGTGAGAGAAAAGGCAAAGAGAGTGAGAGAAGAATGTGTGTGAGAGAGATAAAGTAAGAGAAGGATAAAGTGTGAGAGTGTTGGAGTGAGAGAGAGTTAGAGTAAAATTGAGAGAATTAGAGAGTTAAAGTGTGAGGCATAGGAGAGAGATAAAGAGGGAGAGAGAATGGGAGAAAGAAAGAAGAGGAAGAGAATGAGAGCCTCCCTCTCACAATCTCAAAACCTCTCTCATTCAAACCATGGTTTCTCTCTCCCTCTCCCATTATCAAGAGAAATAGGTAGAAGAGGGTGAGAGAGAGGTGAGAGAGATAAATTAAGAGAAAGAGAGAAGAAGAGAACATAAGAGAAAGAGAGAGGGAGGAGAAGGTAGAGAAAGGGTAAGAGAGATAAAAAGATAAAGAGATAAAGATCTAGAGAAAAAGAAGGATTGAGACAGACATTGAGATATGATAAATATAGAGGGTGCAAAGAAGAGAGAGAAGGGTGAGGTATCGCAATCACTTTATCTACTCTGTCTTCTCCCCATCCTTGACACATCTTATTTGCTACCCTCCCTCTCTTCTTCTCTCTTCCTCTCCCACTCCCTGTCCCTCTAGTTTTCTTGTATCTCTTTCTTACTCGATTCCCTCTCTTTTCTTCCCTCACTCCATTCTCCTCACCTCACAATCTCCCTTCACATACTACCTCCATCTCTCTCACTCTTGCACTTCTCTCTCACTTTTGATATTTCTGTCACTTTCTGTCACACTCCCTTTTTCTCTTTCTCTCTCTTACCTCTCTCTTTTTTTCTCTAACTCTCATGTTAGAAATATCTCACTCTAACTCACTCCTGCACTTTTTCTCTCCCTCCCTCACTCTCTCTCGTACTATCAACCACTCTCTCTACCTATCTCCCACTTTCTTTTTCTCACTCTCACTCTCTTTCACTCTCTCTTATTTTTTCTCTATCTCTCACCCTCTTCCTCTTCTTATACCTTGCTTTCTCCCTGCCCTCTTATACCACACTTTCTCCAATCCTTATTACTTTATATTGTACACATTATCTCTTATTTCTCTCCCCCTCCCTTCCTGTCCCTCTATGTGTTCACTCTCTCTCCTCTCCCTTCCCCCTTCTTTTAAATCTTTCTACCTCTCACATAATACAGATAGATATTCAACAAAAAAGAGAGAGAAGGATTGGAATGGAGAGAGTGAGGCAAGGGAGGAGAGAGGGAGGGCGATAGTGAGAGAAGGGAGGATCATAGATATTGTGAGGGGAAGAGAGCAAGAGGGAGGGTGGATAGGGGAGCACAGAGTAGAATGGGTAGATCTCTCACTCTCTTCCTATCTTGCTTTAGCTCATCATCTTCTTCTCTCTATCCCTCCCTCACTCACCTCCTATCTCCCTTTTGTATTTCTCTCTCTCTCACTCACTCTGTTTCTTTTTCTCTTCTATCCTATATTTCTCCCTCCTACACCTTCCCACTCACTCCCTCCTCTCTCAACTCTTTCTCTCTACTCTCTTACTCACCTTTCTTACTTGATCTTTATCTCTCTATTCTAATTCTCTTCTCTCACACACTCTCTAAATTTCTCTCCTCTCCCCTTCTCTCTTTTACTCTTTATCTATATCTCTTTATCTCTCTTTCTACTTCTCTTCTTTCTATTCCTCCCTACCTTTCTGTCCCATCATCCCTCCCTGTGTTTCCCTACCTGCCTCTCTCCCTTCATTGTTTCCTCTCTACCTTATCGTTTGATTTCTCTCTCTTGCTCTGTTGCTCTCTCACTCTTCCTCTCTCTCTCTTTTCTTTGCTATAAAAATCTCTCACTTTCCTCTACTCTCTCCCTCCATCGCACACACAAATAATTTATTTTTATATTGCTCTAAGGAGAAAGGGGGATAGAAAGTGAGAGAGACAATGAGAGAGGAGGAAGAGAAAGATGAGAAGAGTTATAAAGAGAGAGAGAGTGAATCAAAATTAGAGAGTGATTAAGAGAAAATAAAGGTTGATAGAGAGTGAGATAGGATCACTCTCTCTATCTTCACTGTCTCTCACATTGTCTTCCTCTCACACACACTCTCTAATTGTTTGATATCATTGTCTCTCCATCTTTCTCTCTCTCTGCCCCTCTCACTCTCCATCTCACTCTCTCCCTGTCCCACTCTCTCCGTTGCCCCCTCACTCATTCACTCTCTCACTCATACCACGAACTTCTCTAACTCTCTCGCTCTTCTCTTCCTTCCTCCATATATATCTCTCTCAAAGAGCACGAGTGAGAGAGAATTAGAGAGAGTGAGAGAGATAGAGAAAAAGGAAAAGAGTAAGTGTGGGTGGGAGAGGATAAAGAGTGTGGTGGGAGAGGATAAAGAGTGTGGTGGGAGAGGATAAAGAGAAAGATATATAAGAGAGTGGGACTGAGAGAGTTATATGTCTGATGCATCTCTCTCTTTTAGTCTATTCCTCCCTCACACTACTCCCTCATACACTCTCAACCTCAGTTTAGCCCTCTCCCTCTCCCACTCCTGTCTTTCTCCCTCTCTATCACTTGCAGTCTCTCTTTTTCTTTCTTTTTCTCCCTCTCTGACCATCTCTCATTTCTTTGACTTTCTCCCTCTTCATCACTATCACATTTCCTTTCCCTTTCTATCTCTTTTCTCTTATATCCTCCTCTCTCACTCTTTAATGGTACGAGAGAGAGGGAAGAAGAAAGATGATTAGAGTAAGGAAGAGATTGGGAAGAGAGAGAGAGAGAGCGAGAGCATGTGAGTGATACTCCATCCCTTTATCTCTCTCCCTCTCTCTTGTGATATCATCTATACTTTATCTTTTCTCTCTTGCTCTCTCTCACCCCTGCCTCTCTTGCTTTCTCCCCTCTCCCTCTCTTTTACTCAATCTTGCTTATGTTATCTCTCTCTTTCTCACATTCTATTGCTTTCACTCTCTCTCTAACTCTCTTTCTCACCCACCTTGCTCATTCTTTTACCCTATCTCCTTTCCTCTCTAGAGAGATACAAAGAATAGTTAGAAAGAGAAAAAGAGAGAAGAGGAGTAGGATATCACTCACTCTTTCTTACATTGCTTTATATTCTCTCTCTCTCTGTCTCCCTATCTCTCTTTGTTATCAATCATCTCTTCCCCTTCCTGTCATTACCACCTTCTCTCACTCACTCACTTCCTCTCTCTCTCACCCTTTCCATCACTATCACCTCACACACACTCTCTCTCATTCTTCTCTTACACTCTCCCTCTCTCTCACTTGCTCTATTACTTTCTCTCACTCTCACTCTCTCTTTCTCATTCTCACTATACCAATTTTTCTTGCACTCTCTCTTTCTCACTCACTCATTTTCCCTCACTCCCCCTACCATCTCTATCTTATATCTCTCTTGTAATATCACGGGAAAGGAGGGATGGATGGAGAGGAAGAAGGAGAGCAAGAGAGACCAAGAGGAAAAAACATAAAGAGAGATAAAGAGAGTGATAACAAAGTGAGAGAGGTAGGGTTTAAAATAGATTGAGAGGAGGGGGATAGTGAAAAATAGAAGAGAATAGAACAGTGAGTGAGAGAGAGATGGGGGATCATCCTGTTTATCTTTCCTTCTCTCCACTTGTTCCCACTCCCTCTCTCTTTCTCTCTCTCACTCTCTCTCACTCTGGATCTCTCACTACCTCTCCATATTTTTCTCACTCTTTCTATCTATCTTTGTCCATTTCTCATTTTCTCTCTACCTCTCTCTACCTCTCTATCCTTCTCCTCTAAATAGAGAAAAGAAGAGAGGAGAGGTTGATAAATCAATGGAGAGAGAAGACTGAGTGAGAGAGTAAGAAAGAGTGTGGGATAGAATAAGGAGAGAGAAGAAGAGATTAAAGGGGAAGAAATGAGATGAAGAAAGGCAAAAAAGAGATGGAGGAGGGTGTGAGGGAGGGGGAAATGAGGAGAAAGATTGAAAGGGATATATGTAAAAAGAGTGTGTGAAAGAGTGAGAGAACAAGTGTGAAAGAGTGAGAGAACAAGAGAGAGAGGGGGAGGTAGAGAGGTATATACAGAGAATAAAGATTCACTCTCTATCTCTCAAAATTTCTACATATCTTTTTTCTTGATCTCTCACTCACCCTCTCTTTGTCCATTCTCTATCTTCCTCACTACCACTCTCTATCTATCTCAATCTCTTGCTCTATTTCTCTATCATGTTTTCTCTTATTTTTTTCTTTCTCCCTCCATTAAAGTTTCTCTCGCTCTACTCTTCTCTCTCTTTCTCTCTGACTTTATATTTTTTTCTATCTCTCTTGAGAGGAAGGAGGGATAGAGTAAGAGAATGAGGAGGGTGGTTGAGAAAGAGAGAGAGAGAGAGATAGCACAATGGGGATTGAGTAAAAGAGAGAGAAGGGGGAGAGAAAGAGCTAGAGACGGAGGGGTGAGAGAGAGCAAGTGACTGAAGGGGGTACGAGAGAGCAAGAGACTGAGGGGGGTACAAGAGAGCAAGTGATAAAATGAGAAAGAACAGGTTGATAGCACAAGAGAGAGGAGAGAGTGAGTATCACTTACATAATCTCTTTCTCTCTCTCTCCTCTCTCTCTCCCCCTCTCCCTCTCTGTCGCCCTTTTCTCCATCTCTCTCTCATATAATGAAAGAGTGAGAGAGGAAGATTTAAGAAAAGTGGGATAGAGAGGGAAAGGAAAAGTGAAATGATGAAGAGGGAGAAAGTCAAAGAGAAGAGTGATGGTCAGAGAGGGAGATGAAGAGAAAAAGAGAGAATGAGGGGCGAAGAAAGAGAAAGAGAAAAGATGGAGAGGGAAAGAGCTCGATTGAGGTAGAGAGTGCATGTGAGAGGTGAGAGGGGCATGAGTGAGGGAGAGAATAAAAGATAGAACAAGAACGAGAGATATAGCCCTCTTTCTCTTTCTCTCTCTTATATAACATCCTCTTTATCCTCTTCCACCTCCTGTTACTCTTTGTCTTTCTCTCTATCTCCCTTATTTTCTCTCTAATTCTCTCCCTCACTCATGCTCTTTGAGAGAGATGGATGGAGAAAGAGAGAGAAGAGTGAGAGAGTTAGAAATGTATGAGGGATAGAGAGAATGAGTGCGGGAACAAGAGAAGAGTGGGAGGGATAGAGAGAGAGAGAGGAAAAGAGCAAGAGAGATAATGTGAGAGAGAGATAAAGAAAATGGAGGTGAGAGAGCGAGAAGAAGGCTCGGAAGGAGAGAGGGATGAAAAGATAGGGAAATAGATGGAGGGATGAAGGTTGAGATGAGACAGATAGAGATAGGGATGAAAAGAGAGTGAGACAGATGAAGAGAGAGAGAACATGAGGGAGAAAGAGCAATGAGAGATACGAAGAAGAGAAAGAGAACATGAAATAAAAAGGAAAAATATAGAGATTGAGAGAGAAAGAAAGAGATAGAATGAGAGAAACATGAGGAAAATAGAGCAAGAAGAGCAAAGGAGAGAGAGAGAGTAGAGAGAGAATTGAAGAACGAGAGGAATGGGGAAAGAGAGAATGAGAGAAAGAGTGAGAGGGATATAAAGAGAAAGATGTATTGAGAATGAAATGAAACAATGAGAGAGAGAGTGCATGAGAAAAAAGACAATGAGAGAGAGTAAAAGAAATAGAAAGTGACCCGTCTCACTCATTTTCAACCATTTCTCTCTCTCTCTCTCTCACCCTCACTCTCTCTTTCTCCTTCTTTCACTTTTTAACCCTTTTATTATTCTCAATTCCTCCCCCTCTCTCATCTCTCCTTAATCTCTCACTCTCTTTTCTCTCTTATTCTCTCTTCTTTCTCTCTCTTTTCTCTCTATATCTATCACTAACTCCTACACTTTCTCTCTCCCTATATCTCACTATCTCTCCCACTATCTTTTTTGACTCCATCCTACCTCCCTCCCTTCCTTCCTTCTTTCCTTCCTTCCTTCACTCTCTTTCTTCTTTTAACACTCCCTCTCACCCTCACTTCTGTTATATTTATCTCATCATCTCCCACTCTCTTGTTCTCTCTTCTCTATAACTTTCTTTATCTTCTCACTTCTCTATATGTTCCTCTCTCACTCCATTTCTTCTTTGTATTTTTATCTTCTCTCCTCTTTCTTTATTCTTTGCTCTCTCTTTGCTGCCTTTCTCTTCCAAATGTCACTCTTTCTCTTCCTAATCTCTTTAACTCTATCTATCTCCCTCTCTCCCTCTCTACTTATCGCTCCTCTATCTTAATCTCCATATATCTCCCTCCCTCCCTCTCTCCCTCTCTCCATGTCCTTTCCTCTCTCTTCATTTTCTAGTGCATCTCTCTACATCCCACTCCCTTTGACCCTCTGCCTCCCTCTCCATCTCTCTCTTTCTTACCCGCTCATCAAACTTTCTCTTGTACTTCCCTTCTTTCTCTTTTTTATTCACACATACTCTCTCGCCCTTTATTTTTCACTCTTGTTCCCTTCCTCTTCCCTCTTTTTACCTCTCCTTCTCTCTCTCCCTCTCTCACTCACTAATTGTCTATATCCATCTCTTCTATTCTCTCTTTCTCTATCTTCTATATCCTTCTCTCTCATGCTCCGACCCTCTCTCTTTCTCTCTCTTTCTCACAAGAAGGTAGGGAGAGAGAGATAAGAGAAAAAAAGATAGAGAGGGAAGAGGAGAGAAGAGAGCACACATGAGAGGTAGAAGGGTAGAGAGATAAGTTAGAAGAGAGAGAGTGAGTGAATGAGGGAGAGAAATTGTTGATACGAGAGAGAGCATGAAACCTCTTCCTCTCTTTATTATTATCTCTCTCTCTCACTCTTCCATTCTCCTTTCTTTCGTTCTTCTGTTATTGGGTGGGAGAGGAAATGGAGTGACAAATAAGATAAAGAAGAGCGAGATAGGCTGATCCTCTCTATAAAACTCTCTGACTCCTCTCTCTCTATTCTCTAACATTGATCTTTATCTACCATACTATCTCTCACTCTCTTTATTTTTCTCTCATTCTCCCCTCTCACTTTCACTCCTTTTCTATTTCTTATAAGGGAACCACACCATGAAAAGAGAGGAGATGAAATGGTTTATACTAATACATTTTTCACAGGTGCTTGCTAAGCCATCCTCCTGGGGAATGGTTCATCATTACTGCATGTGATAGGCTGTTCCAAACTTTTCTATTTTGTTGGTAGAGTCGTTATAATAAACATTTTTTTTATGTATATTAGAGTCCTAGGACAGACATTGTAGTAGAAATAAAATACGAACATGGGTTTTGAGATGCTTGAGTTGTGGAATTACATGATGGGGACAGGAGAAAATGCTTATGTCCTATTTTATAATTATGCATTTTGATATTAATGTATATATCTGGGTACAAGTGTGTATATATGCTGAGTTTGACAACAATTTTTCATTTTTTTGGGATATGTTGCTGAAATGAGAGAGTTTGAGTAGATTGATAGATTAGAAAAGCGAGAGTGAGGGATAGAGGGGAGAGAGGGTGGGGGGAGGGGGAAATGAGAGATAAAGATATAGAGAAAAACATAGAGAGAAATAAGGGAGTGGGTGAGAGAAAGAAAGATAGAGCAAGAGGCACAGATAGATAGGGAAGATCAAGGAGAAACATGGGGAAGGAGGGAGAGGTAGGGGACAGAGAGACAAAGAGAGAGTAGAACTAATTGAACTGTGATAGATTAAAGAAGAGAGATGGTGAGAGCTAGAGGGAGAGAGAAAGCAAGAGAGATTGAGAGCTAAAAATATGAGAATAAGAGAAGAAGAGAGATGGCGGGTGAGAGATAGTGAGATTGAAAGAGAAAGAAAAGGTAAATGTGAGAGAGAGAGAGAGAGAGAGGGGGAGAAGGAGAGAAAGCAAGAGAGATGCCTCAGTGATTTCCCTCCTTGTCCTCCCTTTTTTCACCTTTCTGTCTCCCTCTCAATTTCTATCACTCTTATGTCTTTCTTAGTCGCTCTCTCGAGCTCTCTCTCTATCTTCATCTTCTTTTATCTATGTAGTTTGATCCCTCACCCTCTGGTCCATTAATTTCCTTGCTCTCTCTCCTTGTTCCTCTCTCTTGCATGCTCTCTCCCTCTCTTTTAATCTCTCACTCTCTTTTTGTTACTTTCTTTCTCTCTCTCACTGTCATTCTTGATATCTCCATCTTCTCTCTCTCTCTCCACCCACCACACATTCTCTATTATGCCCCCTTCTCTCACTATCTCACTCTTATTCACTCTCTCACTTCATCAATACCACCTGAGTTTATCTCTACTTCACTTTTTTCTCACTTTTACCTCCCTAACTCACACAAACACTTTATCCCCTCTAACTTCTCTCTATCTCATTTTCTTCCTCTCCCTCATTCTCACCTTCACTCTCCCTTACTCTCTCGTGATATCTCTCTCTATCTCTCTCTCTCGATCTCTCTGTATTCCTTTCTCTCATTCTTCCTCCCTCACTTGTACTCTCCATCTTTCACATTCTAACAACTTCAGTCTCTCACACTCCCTTTCAACTTTCCTCCCCGCCCTATTTTTCCACTATCTCTTTATCTCTCTCTCTCTCTTTATCTCTTTCTCCCTATTTTTACCTCTCACATGATAGAGCTAAGAAGGAAGATAGAGACAATGAGATAGAGCGATTGAGAGATAAAAGATAGCAAGAGAAGAGAGAGTTAGAGAAGCCAGATGGGGGGTTATGGAGGGAGGGAGAGTCAGAGAGAGTGGAAGGATAGAGAAGAGAGAGAGAGAGTAAGAAAGAGGGAAGGAGAGACAATGAGAGAGAGGGGGAAGGGAGAGGAGATGGGAGGAGGGAGGAGAGAGAGTGTGAGAGAGCTAGAAAGGGAGAGAAAGAATTCAACTAGTGTGAGAGAAAGAGAAAGGAGGCTAAAGAGAGTAAGCAAAAGAAAGACTGATAGAGAGAGTGAGAGAGTGTGAGAGAGAGAAGTGAGAGAGGGAGTGAGGGAAGGTGCAAGAAAGAAAGCTAAAGAGAGTGAGAGAGAACCTCTCTCTCTTATCTGTCACTCTCTACTTTTGCTCTTCTCTCACACCTTCATGTACTCCCCCTCTCTCCATCCATTCTATTTTCTCCCACTTTCTCTCTTTTGCTATATCTCTTTCTCCCTACTCCATGTCCCTTCCCAATCCATCTTCTTCCCTTATCCTTCACTCTCTCAACCATCTCATTCTCTCTCTCCATATCTCTTTTTCCCACACATCTTTCTTTCCTTTGTTATCTTTCTCTCATCCACTCTCTTGCCCTATCCTTCCTTCCCTCCATCCCTCTCTATTGATCTATCTCTCTTATGCACTTTCTTCTCTCTTACTCTTTACTCTCTCTCAAAATTTCCTTCTCTTTTGTCTCTCAGTTATCAATCTCTCTCGCTAACTTACTCCATCTCTCCCTCTGTTTTGCTTTATCTCTTACCTTCTACCTTCTTTCTGTACCTTTCCTTCCTTTAATTCTATCTACTCTCTTTCTATCGATCCCTCTTTTTATCTTTCACTCTCTCTCTTAGCTTCTCTCCTCTCTCTCACCCCCAATCTTCTTTCTCTTCCTCTCCTTCTCTCGCTCTCTTCCTCCCTCTCTCTTATCTATTCTTGCTTTTGCTCTTCCTCCCCATCCCCTACCCCTTGTGCTTCTCTTCCTCTCTTAGTCACTTTTCTCTCTCCCTCTTCTCACTCTTCCCATGTCTTTCTTTCATTCTTGCTCTCTCCATCTCTCCTTTTATCTCTCTTAATCTTTCTCTTTCCTCTTCTAGCTCTCCAGCTATCTTTTTTCCTCTTTAATCTCTTTCTCTCACTCACTCTCACTCTCCATCTCTCTCTCTTTCTATTTTGTGCTATCTCACATGCTCTCACTCTCACTCACAATCTCTCCAGCTAGTTATTTCTTTGTTGCTCTCACTCTTTCTATCTTTTACGTCACTCACTCTTCTCTCTCCCTCTCGCTCACTCTCTCTTTCCATATCTCTCTCTTATGCTTCCTTTCTAGTACCCCTTCTTTTTTTAACTTCCCTCTCCCTCCCTCTGCCTCCCTCCCTCTCACCCTCTCTCTCTTTTTTTCAGTTCCCCTCTCTGAATCCCTCCCTCCCTCCCTTCCCCTTCTCTTACTCTATCATTCATTTGCTCTCTCAATCTCTCTCTTTCTCACTCTCTCTCTCTCTCTTCTCTTGCTCTATCTTCTCCTGCTTGTTCTTTCCTTCTAACTATTCTCTCTCTCTCTTTGCTCTCACTTTTATTCCCACTATCACTCCCCTCCCTGCTCTCAATTTTTTTCCCCACAATCTCTCCCTCTCTCTACCTTTGTCCTTCTCATTATCCTTTCATCTCTCTCACTCTCACTCATACTCTCTTGCTCTCATTCCCTCTCACATCTTTCTCTCTCCCTCTCTATTACTCCTCTCACTCTTCTCTGTCTCTCCCCTTCCCTTGGTCTTTCTTGCCCTCCCTATTATTCTCTCTCCCTTTTTCTAACTCTCTCCACTTTCTCTATTACCTTGGTCTCTATCACACACACTCTCTCTATCACACACACATTCTTCTCATGCTCTCTAATTTATCTCACTTATGCTGGTTGTGCTCTCTCTAGTTCTCTCTCCCTCACTCCAACTCTCTCTCTCTCTTTTACTCTCAACTTCTTGCTCTTGACACCTACCTTTTCCTCTCTCACTAATTTTTTCTAGCTTTTTGTCTCTCCCTCTCATATTCTAGTGTCTCTCTTTTCATCCCTATCTCTCTCCCCCTCTCTCAACCTCTCCCACTTTCTTACCCTTCCTCTTTACCTTCCTTTCTCTATCTCTCACCCCCTTCTTTCTACCTTCCTTTCTCTCACTTTCTCTTTCCCACTCTCTCACTCACTCTCTCCTCTTCTCTTTCTCCATCTTTCCTTCCTCTTTAACTCTTTTTTTCTCTATTCTCTCTCTTCTCTCAAAGTCATTTTCTTTATGTCCATCTTTCTCTCGCCTTCTATTTCCTCCCTCCTTTCCTCGCTCTCTCACCCTCACTCTCTCTCCTCCTTCTCTCAGTCTCACCCCCTTTCCCTCATCTTATTCTTAAATCCTTTCTTGGTTCTCTCCATTAATCTCTTTCACTCTCTCTATCTTTTATATTTCTCTCTTTTCTTTCTCTATTTTCTATCGTTTTATATCTCTACTTTCCATTAATCTCTTTCACTCCCTCTCTCTTTATCTCTCTTCTATCTCGCACTACCTATTTCTATCTATCTCACTCTCTTTCTCTTACCCTTCCTCTATACATGTCCTTTCCTCTCTTTTCCATTCCTAACTCATCTCTGAAAGTCCCACTCAATTTGACCCTCTACCTCCCTCTCTCTCCCTCTGTCTCTCACCCGCTCATCAACTTATCCCTTGTACTTTCCTTATCCCTTTTTTCCCTCACTCACATACTCTCTCTCTCCTTTCCTCTTTTACTCTTGATCTCTCCATCCTCATTCGCTTTATCTCTCCTTCTCTTTCCCTCTCTCACTAACTAACTCTCCCTACTCATCTCTTATATTCTCTGTCTTCTCTATCCCTCTCTCTCATGCTCACTTCCTCTCTCTTTCTCTCTCATTCTCACAAGAAGTTAGGCATATAAAGAAAAAAGAGAAAAAGGATGGAGGGAAGATGAGAGAAAAGAGCACATGTGGGAGATAGAGAGGTAGAGAGATAGATTTAGAAGAGTGAGAGAGTGAATGAGTGAGGGAGAGAAAGGTTGATGATACGAGTGAAAGCATATCTCCTACTCTCTTTTTTATTCTCTCTCTCTCTCACACTCTTCCACTCTCTCTTCTCTTGTTCTTCTCCCATTGGGAGGGAGAGGAGGTGGATGGATGGATAATATAGAGAAGAAAAGGATATGTTGATCTGATCTATCAAACTCTCTTTCTCCTCTCTCTTCCATCTTTCACATTGTTCTTTCTCTACCACAAAGTCTCTCACTCTCTTTATCTCTCTCTTTCTCACCACTCTAACTTTCAATATTCTCTTCTATTTTTCCCACTCTCTATAAGTGTATCGTTTTCACATTCTCTCTCCTCTCTCTATCTTTCCCTCTCTACACTTATTATCTCCCTTATGAGAAGCGAATGAGAAGAAAGCTCTGACCCTCTTTTATCCCTATCTGCTCTCAATCCTTTTCTCACACTCTCTCATTATTTATATCATCTCTCTATCTTTATATATATCTTACTCTCTTGCTTATTCTCACACTCCTTCCCTCTCTTTATCACTTCTCTCACTATTATCCTCTCTCCATTCTTCGCTCCTCAGCCTTGCTCTCTCTCTCCCTCTCCCACCCTCTCTTCTCTACTGACCATCTCTATTTCTCTCTTCGCTTTTCACTCACTCACTTTTTATCTCTCCATGTCTCTCCTTTTTACTCTCTCTCTCTCTCGTTACTCTCCCTCTATCTCTCATCCCATGAAATAGATGGAGGGAAGGAGACTAGGAGAGCAAGAGACACTGAGAGATACAAAGAGCATGAGAGAGTTAAAGTGGGACGGAGTGAGATGAGAGAGAGAGAGAGACATAGAGAAAGGGTGCCGGAGAGAAGGAAATAGAGACATCAAATGAGCAATTATTTGACAGGGTGTAAGAAAGAACAACAAATTGTGAAACCGAGCAAAGGAAAGATAGAGAGAAGGAATAGAAAGTGGGAAGAAAAAGAAAGAGAAAGGGAGGAGAGAGAAGGTGGGATAAAATAATGAATGAGAGATAGAGAATGAGAGGGAGCATAAGGGAGAGAAAGTGAGAGGAATTTGAAAGAGGAAAAGAGCAAGAGGAAGAGCAACACTGAGGGAGGGGGATAGAGAGATAAAGAAAGATAGAGAATGAGAAATACTGAAAAAGAGGAAGGGAGAGAGAGAAAGTAAGAGAGAGAATGTGAGAGATAAAAAGAGCTAAAGATAAAGAAAGCAAGAGAGACGAGAAAGAGAGGGAGGGAGGGAGAGAGTGAGAGCGGGTGAGAGAAAGAAAGAGAGAGAAAGAGAGAGCATGAAACTAAAAAAGGAATAGGGAGAAAAAGAGAGAGGGAGTAGTTGAGAGATATTAAGAGAGGGAATGAGTAACTAAAAGATAGAAAAGAGAGAGGGAGCATGCAACATAGTGAGTGATAGAAGGAACAAGCAAAGATACTCTCTAATGAGGGGGAAGAGAGATACTCTCTAATGAGGGAGAAGAGAGAGGGGGGGAAGAAGATAGAAAGAAAGTAAAGAAAAAAGAGAAAGAGAGAGGGAGGAGGAGCATGAGAGAAGAGAATGGAGAGAGCTATATCACACTATTTCTTTTACCTTGGCCTTTCCCTCTCTCCTTTCTCTCTTAATATATTTCTCATTATCTCACTCTACGTTTCATCAAAGTCTACCTCTCTCTTGCCCTCTCTATTATATATGTCTCTTCTCTCTATCTAAGTGTTCTATCTTCCTCCCCCTCTCCCACTCTCTCTTCTATCTCACTATTTATCTCCCTCTCTCAATCGCTCTTTATCTTGTACCATCAGCCTCTTTCTCACTCTCTCTTTGACCACCCTCTACCTCTCCCACTCTCTCACTCTCTTTTCTATCATTCTCTATTTTAATCTCTCTCTTTATCTCTAGCAAGAAAGAGGGAGGTAGAGAGATAGGGTACCAGAGAGGAGGGAGAGAGAAAGAGTGAGAGAGTGAAAGAAGAGTGAGAGTTACAAAGAATGAGAAAAAAGGGGCATGGAAAGAGAGATAGC
>NEWO01000355.1:439080-456033 GCA_003013225.1 Phalaenopsis aphrodite | reverse complement strand
CCCTTCTCTCCCTCCCTCCCTCTCTCTCACACACCCTCTCTCTTTCAGACCCTTTATCACTTTCTTTCGCTTTCTCTTTCACCCTTCTCACTCTCTCCTTCTCTTGGTTGCTTTATCTCTCTCTCTCGCCTCTTCTCCCCCATCTCCTTTCCTCCATCTTTCCCTCTTTTTCTCTCGCAATCTCTCTCTCCCTCTCTCTTGTCACTCTATCTCTTCTGTCCTCACTTTCTCTTTCTCTCTCTCCTCTTCCTCCTTAAACCTCCCTCCCTCCCTCTCTCACCCTTTCTTTCTCATTGTCTCTCTTTCACTCTCACTTTAACTCCTCCTTCTCTCTTCTCTTACTCTCACTCATTTATTATTCTCTCTCACCCTCAATCCCATTCTTTCTCTCTCTATCTCCCTCCCTCTCTCTTTTTCTCTTTCTTCACCCTCCCTCCCTTCCTCCCTCCATATCTCTTATTATCCCACTCTCTATGTTTCTCTTCCCTCCCTAACTTTCTCCATCTATCTTGTACCGTCAACCTCACTCTCCTTTATCATTCTCTCTCACATTCTAGTGAGAGAGTAGTGGGAGAAAATGTGAGAGGTAGGAGCAAGCAAGAGAAAGATGAGCAACAGAGAGTTATGATGAGAGAGAAAAAAATAATATGAGAGAAGAAAATTAGAGAAGAGAGAGTGAAAGATCATGAGAGAGAAAAGAGTGTATGAGAGATTTGGAAAGAGAAAGACTGAGAGAGTTAGAGTGGGAGAGAGTCAGTGAGAGAGTGAGATCAAAAGAGGAAAGATAAAATGAAGAGAAAGAGAGAGTCATATAGAATGAGAGAAGAATAAGAGGCAAAGAGCAAGAGATAGAGAGAGATATTGAGAGACAAAAGTGGAATAAAAATGGGAGGTAGTGTGAGAATGAGTCAACTCAAGAGAGATAGAGAGTGATGGAAGGAGAAGTGATAGGACTGGTGGGAGGAGAAAGAGTTAGAGAGAAGAGAGAGAGGGAGGAGGGTAGAGAAGGGAAGAGAGATAGACTAAGAAAGGAGTGAATTAGAGAGAAGAGTCAGAGTAAATAAGAGAGAGAGAGAGAGCATGAGAGACAGAGAGAAAGAGAAGGGAAAGATAAGGGAAAAGAGAGATAATGAGAGAGATGGGGTTAAGTGAGTGAGTTTGAAAAAAAATAAAAGAATGGTAAAAAGAAAGATATTGAAGGGCATGATAGAGTTAGAATGTAAGAGAGAGAATGAGAGGGAGAAGTGAGGGAGTGAGAGACTGAGAAGGAGAGGAGGGATATGGAGAGAGTGAGAGATAAAGGGAGTTCTATAATGAGAGGGAAGAGTAAGATAATGGGAGAAAGCAAAGAAGATAGAGAGAGCATGATGATAGAGATGTGATAGAGAGATGGAGAGAGATAGAGTTAGATAGAGAGGGAGAGGGAGTCAAAAAAAGATAGAGTTAGAGAGACGAAGAGGGAGAGTGAGAGAGGGATTGAGGTCAAGAGAGTGAAAGGGAGGCTAGTAGGGAGTGAGGGATAGAGAGATAGAGAGAGGAAGCTCAAGAGAGATAGAGAAATAGAAAGAGGGAGGGAGAGGGAGAGAGATTTGAGGGAATCAAGAGATGCAGAGAGAGAGAGAGCATGCGAGTAAGTGTGGGAGAGGGGTAGAGGTTTAGAGGGAAAGGGAGAGAGATAAGTACGGGGAGATAGAGATATGGTGAGTGAGAAGAGGAGGGAGAGACTTTAAAAAAAAATCTAAAGAGAGTGAGAGAGAGAGAGAGATGGTTTATGATAAGGAGAATGAGACCATGAGAGGGGTAAGAGAGAAAGATATGCCTCTCTCCCTTTGCTCACTCTCTCTTTGATGCAAATGATAGCATGGATGACAATGACACGACTTCAAGAGAAGATTTAATTCAAGTTCCATGTGGGCCAATTACTAGATGTCGTACAAAGAGGGTGAAAGAAGCTCTAAATGGATTAGTCCAGGAGGCTTGGATTCAAGCCAATTCATGGGGATCTAAGGAGAAAGATCCACAAAGATTTATCAACTTATTCCAAGCCCAAGGATAAAGGAGTCAAATTATTATGGCTGGATATTTTGTATTTTTATTGTGGTTTAATAATGGCTTGTATATCAACTTGATGTAGTTTTCATTTGTTTTAGAAGTTGTTTTATCATCTCTTTTGTTTTCTTGTAAGATTTAGCCTATATATAGGCCTTATATTAAATGAGAAGGGGACTTCTTATTCTTGCCAAAGAAAAAAACTTGCATTTGGGTTGTCTCCCACGGTTTTCTTAGGATTCCAACGGAACTCTAGGTCATCGCCTAAGGAGTTCTTTCCCGACTTATCAAGCAGATTTCCACCCCGTTTGTGGCGTCTTCCATTGTACCAAGGTTCTTTCACTTCTCTCTCCCGTTTGATGGAGATGTAGGAGAATAATAATAGAGAGCATAAGAGACGGCGAGAGTGAGGTAAGTGGAAGAATGTGAGATAGGGAGAGAGAGAAGTGAAAGAAGAATGGGATAAAGAGAGGGGAAAGTAAAAGAGGGAGATAGAATGTGCAAGAGAGAGAGAAAAAGCAAAAAGAGTGATAGAGAGGGAATGGGTGATAGAGAGAGAATGAGTATCTAAAAGATAGAGAAGAGAGAGGGGAGAGGGGGCATGCAATAGAGTGAGTGATAGAAAGACCAAGCAAAGATACTCTTTAATGAGGGGGAAGAGAGATAATCTCTAATGAGGGAGAAGAAAGAGGGGAGAAAGAAGATAGAAAGAAAGTAAAGAAAAAAAGAAAGAGAGAGGGAGAGAGTGAGAGAGGAGAGAAAGAGAGAATGAGAGTGAAAGAGAAAGAGAGAGAGAGAGGGAGGAGCATGAGAGAAGAGAATGGAGAGAGCTATATCACACTCTTTCTTTTACCTTGGCCTTTCCCTCTCTCCTTTCTCTGTTGATATATTTCTCATTATCTCACTCTGCCTTTAATCATAGTCTACCTCTCTCCTGCCCTCTCTATTCTATATGCCTCTTCTCTCTATCTAAGTGTTCTATCTCCCTCCCCCTCTCTCCCACTCTCTCTTCTACTCACTATTTATCTCCCTCTCTCAACCGCTCTCTCTCATACCATCAACCTCTCTCTCACTCTCTCTCTTACCACTCCCTATCTCTCCCTCTCCCACTCTTTCTCTCTCTTTTATATCATTCTCTATTCTAATCTCTCTCTTTATCTCTAGCAAGAAAGAGGGAGGTAGAGAGATAGGGTACCAGAGAGGAGGGAGAGAGGAAGAGTGGGAGAGAGAAAGAAGAGGGAGAGTTACAAAGAATGAGAAAAAAGAAAGGGTTATGGAAAGAGAGCTAGCGAGAGAACTCTCTCTCTCACTGCCACCCTCCATTTATCATTCACTCAAACACTCTCTCACTCTCACACTTTTTAGCATCATTTCTCACTCTCACCCTCTTTTGCTTTCTCTCTCTCCTTTCCCATCTTCTCACACACTCTCTTTCCCTTTCTCATGCTCCCCTTATCACTCTTCTCTCTCTCCCTCTAACCTCTTCCTTACCCTCTCCACCTCAAAAAGACAGAGAAAGACCCTCCATCCCTGCCTCTCACTCTGTCCCTCCATCTCTCTCTCGTTCTTTTGTTATATCTCTCTATTAGCGAAGAAGAGAAAGAGAAAGAGATAGTAGAGAGAAAGAGAAAGAGAAAGACAAAGAGAGAGAATAGAGAGAGCATGTGAGTGTCTCTCACTTCCATTTCCATTATCTCTCTTTAACTCTCTCTCCTTCTTTCTAGAGAGCAAAGGGAGAAACAGGAGGAAGGGGAAAGCGATGAAGAATGAGAGGGAGAGTGAGAGGAACACAACAAGATTGATGGAGAGATAATGAAATGAAATAATGAGAGAGAGTGTGTGTGCAAGAGAGAGGCAATGAGAGAGAGTGAAAAAAGAGAAAGTGACCCTATGTCACTCTCTATCAGGCTTTATTTTCTCTCAATTACTTTTCTTTATTTATTTATCCCCTCCTCTCTTTTCATCTCTCCATCCCTCCTCTCTCATTGTCTCTCTCTCAATGTTTCTCTCTTTTTCTCCATAGAGATAAATAGAGAGAGTGTGTGTGAAGGATGGAGAGTAAGAGAGGAAAGTTAGAGATAGGGTGGAGAGGAAATGATGAAGGGAGAGAGGGAGGGAGAAAGAGAGAGAGGGTAGAAGGGATAATGAGACGGGGAGGAAGAGAGAAGATTAAAAGAAAGAGGGATAGAGAGAGGAAGATGGATAAAGAAATAAAGACAGAACCAAAAGAAAGGCGGTAGAAAGATAAGAGATAAGAAAGCAAGATCAAGTGAGAAAATAATGAGAGAGAGATTGATTGAGGGAGAAAGAGTGAGAAAGTGCAAGGGAGAAAGATATTGATAGAGAAAGAGAGATTGCAGAAGAGATAAGAGAGCGAGAACTAGAGATAAAGAGTTAAGTGAGATGAAAAAAGAGATAGAGAGACAGATAGTGAGAGAGAGAGAGAGAATAGATGGGTGAGATAGGTTAATAGTTTGAGAGAGAGAGACTGAGTGACAGAGAAAGCAAAATAGAAGAGGAAAGTTATTGATATTAATATTTCACTATTTCCCTCCCTCTTTCTTTATTCTACACTCACTTCTTTCACTCTCCCTACCTCTGTCCCACTTTCTCTTTCTCACTCTCTTTACCTCTGTCCCACTCTCTCTTTCTTCCTTTTTTCAGTTCCCTCTTCCATGCCTCCCTCTTTTCTCCATCTTTCTCTCTCTCTCTCTTCCTCTCCTTTTATCCCTCTTATTCTATCTTTTGTTCTCACTCACCCTCTCTATAATTCTCTCAATCGCTCTCCCTCTCTCAATCCATCTATTAACATGCCTCTTTCTCAATCTCTCTTAATTTATAGATGCTCTCTTCTTCTTTCTCTCCCTCCCTCTTTTTTTTCTCTCATGATCTCTTTGCTCTTACTAGAGAGAGCAAGAGAAAGTTATAAAGAGGCAAATAGAGAGTGCTAGAGAGACAGAACAAGATAATTAAGATAGAGAAAGGAAAAGAGAGTGAAAGAAGGATGGAGAAGGAGAGAGAGATAACAGTATTAAGAGATAGTGAAAAAGAGAGAGTGGGAGAAAGGGAGTAAGGGGAAGGGAGTGGGAGTATGAATGGGGGGAATGGGGCAGAGACAATAGTTAATCCAATCATCTCTCTCTCACTCATTCTCTATTTGTCTATATCTCTAGAGGGTTATTGAGACAAGAAATTGAGAGAGTGAGTGAGAGAGATAGGAGGGTGGGAGTCTTATAGAGGGAAAGGGGGAAAGAGATATATAGATCCACAGAGAGATGAGAGAAAAAGAAAGAATGAATGATAGCAAGGTAGAGAGAGTGAAAGATGAATTGGCAAGAGAATGAAGAGAAGGGAGAGATATATCATGAAAGAGACAGAGAGAGTGAAAAAAAAATGAGAATAGAGAGATATAGCAATAGGGAGAGAGAGAGATGGAGGGATAGAAGGATAGGCATGGATGGTGGTCTGTGAGGTGGAGAGAGCAAAAGAGAGGTAAGAGTGAGAGAGAGGGATGGGGAGAGAGAAAGAGAGGAAGAGGGAGAGAGATGAGATTGAGAGAAAGTAGAAGTGAGTGATATCAAGAGTGAGAGAGAGTGAGAGAGAGTGAGATAGAGCAAGAGAGAGAAGCAGAGAAAAGAGGAGTGAGAAAAAGGGATATAGAGAGAGAAAGTGATAGTGAGGTAAAAAAGAGAGAAAGATGGAGAGATAGTGAAAGAAAGAGGGAGCTAGGTAAATGTAAGTGGGAGGGTATAATAAGAATGGCAGAGTGAGCAGAGGGATAGCAATAGAGAATGAAAATGAGATAGAATCAGAGTGAGAGAGAAAGAGAGAGAGAGTTAGATAATGAGAGAGATAGAGAGTTTAGGTAGAGAGAGAGGGAGGGAAGAGAGTGAGGGAGGGAGAGAGTAATGAGAAGGGAATCTTGAGAAAGAGAGAAGAGGGGATTGAGAGAAAGATGGGGAGGAATAACAAAAGCAAAAGAGGGCACCAAGAAAAGAGAGTGAAGAAAGGGAGACAGAGAGAGCTAGAAATGAAGCTAAAAAGATTGAGAGTGAGAGGGATTAGAATAGAAAATGATAGTGAAGAGAGAGAAAGAGTGGGAGAGGTAGGAGTGCTAGAAGGGAGAGAGCGAGAGAGAGGTTATGGTATAAGAGAAAGATCGATTGAGAGAGGGAGATGAATATAGGGAGAGAAGAGAGTGGGGACAGAGAGAGGGAGGGAAAAAAAAGCTTTGATAGAATGAGAAGACAGAGATAGAGAATACAGAGGGCAAGAGAGAGGTAGAGAGTGATAAAGATAGATTGAGATAATGAGAAATATATCAAGAGAGAGACAAAAAGTGAAATACAAAGGTAAAAGAGAAAGTGAGAGTGTGATATAGCTCTCTCCATTCTCTTTTCACATTCTCCTCCCTCTCTCTTTCTTTGTTACTCTCACTCTCTCTTTATCTCTCTCCTCACTCAATCTCTCTCCCATTATCTCTTCCCTCACTCTCTTCTCTATCCTTTTATTTCTACATTCTTTCTATCTTCTCTCTTCCCCTATCTCTCTTCCTTCCCTTTAGAGAGCATCTTCACTCACTCTCTCTTATGCTCACTCCTAATACTCTCTTTTCTCTAACTCTTTCTCACACACTCTCTCTTTCACTCTCCCTCTCAATTTCATGGTTCTCATGATTTATCTCTTTATCTCTCTCACCTTCTCTCTCTTGCTTTCTTAGTCCCTCTCTCTTTCTCACTTCTTTTTTCCCTTTATCTCTAGCTCTATTTATCTCTCACAATCTCTGACTTTCTCTTTCTTCCCCCTCTCTCACTATCTCTCATTCTCTCTATTTCTTTATGTATCTCTCCCCTCCCTCACTACTGCCCCTCTTCATGCTCTTTTTCTCATTCAATCTCTCTCACTTTCTCTCCCTCAAGTTCTCCCCCATTCATTATTTTCTCTCACCCTCTCTCTCCTTTCCCTTTATCTTTCTTTCTCTTCTTTCTCTCTTTCTTGTGCTTCTTTCTCCCTCTTTTGCCTCACATTCCCCCTTCTCTCTTTTATTGCCTGAGAGAAGAGGGGGAGTGTGACAAAGAGTGGGAGAGATAAAGTGGAGAATTGAAAGCGAGGGTTAGCTTTCTCTCTCTCTCAAATGCACACATTTCTCTCCTTCTTTCAACTCCTCTATTCTCTCTAATCTCTCCCTTTCACTCCTTTCAATTACTCTCTCTCTTCACTTGCTTTAATTCTTATCCACACTAACTCTTTCACATTCTTCCTCTCTACCCACACTTCTCTCCCATGTACACACACACACTCTCTCTCTTACTTTCTCTCTCACCCTCAATCCCTCCCTCTCTTCTCTCTCTCTCTCCCCCCTCTCTACCTTCCTCATTCCATTTACCTTCTTGCTATTCCTCTATCACATTATCTCTCCATCTCCACCTTTGTTAGCATCTTAGCCTCCCTCCACTTTTAACTCTCTCCCACTCTAAATCTCTCCAATACTCTCCTATAATCTCTCACTCTCCTTTCTCTTCCTCTATGCTCTTTTTCTCTATCTTTTTCTCTTGCTTTGTCCTCCCTTCCTCCCTCCCTCTCTCCTACTTTTCAAAGGAGAGAGTGGGAGACAGATGAGAGAGACATAGAGAGAAATATAGATAGATCTCACTCGCTTTCTCTCTCATGTTCTCTTTCTTGTAATTTCTCATTATATTCACTTCACTAACTCTCCTATCTCTTTGTCACACTCTCTCTCAAAATATCAACATGTCACTCTCACCACTCTTATATCTTGAGATACAGAAAAATAGAGATATCAAGGGTGAGAGAAGCAAGGGAGTCAGAGAGAGAGAGCGAGAGGGTGTGGGAGATTAGGTGAGAGAAACAAGTTAGTAGTTTAGGGATAGAAAGAAAAGAAGAGACAAGATAATAAAAGATGGGGAGAGAGCATAATGAAAAAGAGATTGAGGAAGCAAGAGAAAAAAAATTTAGAGAGAGAAAGATTAAGAGTAAGAGAGAGAGAGATAGAGGGGAGGGTAGAATAAAGAGAGGGAAAGATAGATAGTTAGATAGGTAGAACAAGAGAGATTGAGATATATATAGTGAGGGAGAGAGAATGGATAGAGAGGGTGAAAGAAAAATCAAAATAGAAAGATAGGTTGATAATCTGAGAGAGAGAGATGAAGAGAATCAAGATAGAGAGTAATATCTCTATTCTCTCTAACCCTCTCTACCTCCCCCTCTCTCTCTCTACCTTGCTTTCTCTCTATCTCTCTCTTTTGTGCACTCTCTCTACAGCGATCCCACTCTTCTTTCTTCCTTTTCCCCTCCCTTCCTCCCTCCCTCCTCCTTCTCTTTTATGTTTTTCTATGTCTCTCTCACTCCTTTGTCATCTCTTATTCTCTCTATTTGTTCCCTCCCACGCTCTCTATAACCCTCTCACTTAGTCTCCTCTCTATTGATTTATCAATATGTCTTCTCTATTTATATCTCTCTATTTAGATGCTCTCTCCTTCTTTATCTCCCTCCCTATCTTTCTTCTCCTTTTCTTCTTAACTCTCACTAGAGATAGAAAAAAAGAGATGAGAAGGATAGAGAGTTAGAGAGAGGTAAAAAGGAAGAGAGAAATGGAGGAAGATAGAGAGAGTGAGAAAAACATGAGGGGAGAGATAGATCCAGAGTGAGAGAGAGTGATAATGAGAGAGTGAGAGAGAGGCAGTGGGAACAAGAGAGGGAGAGATGGGAAGATAATCAGGTTGATCCCCCATCTCTCTCACTCACTCTCTATAACAATTTATCTCTCTTGTGAGAGAATAAAACTGAATAGAAATTGGAAGAGTGAGTAGGAAAGAAAGATAACTGTGGTAATGAGTTTCAAATAGAAAGAAAATGATATATAGAGAGAGTAAGAGAGAGATAAGATAATGACAGAGAATGAGATATAACAAGGTAGATAGTGAAAGAAGGAGAGAGAGAGATAATGAGGAGGGAGAGAGATATCAAGAGTGAGGGAGAGGAGAGAGTGAAAGAGAGAATGATTATAAAAAGAAATATTTATTGATCGAGAGAGAGATGGATGGATAAAATATTTGGAGGGATGAGTGTCCCTCTCTCACAGGTAGAGAGAGTGGGAGAGAGGTGAGAGAGGGATATGAGTAGGGAGAGGCAGAAAATGATAGAAGAACAATGAAATTTAGGAGAGAAAGACATCAAGAGTGAGAAAGCGATGGATAAAGAGAGCGGAGTAAAAGAGGGAGATAGAGAAGGAGAGTTGAAGTGAGGGATAGAATGAGATAATAAAAGAAAGAGAGAGGTAGAGAGAGAGGTAAGAAAAGAAAGCAAGGGAGCAAGAGTGAGAGACTTAGAGAAGAGTGGAATTACATAGATGTGATTGAGAGAGATAAAAAGAGAATAAGAGAAAGAAAGAAGTATGGGAGAGAGAGTGAAAAGGGAGCATGAGAGAATGAGACTGAGAGATCGAGAGGGAGGTTGAAAGAGAATTGTGAGAGAGAGAATGAGAGAACGAGAGACAGAGAGGTAGGATGAGCTGGAATTGTGAGTGTGAGAGAGCGAGATTGAGAGAGAAGCGATGGAGTTAGAGAGCATGAGAATGAAGGATAGAGAGGGAGTGAGGGATATTCTCTATTCTTTTTTCTCTCACTATCTTTGTCTCTTTCTCTCACTCTCACTCTCACTCCCTCTTGTTCATTGTTTGTGATTATTTCTCCATTTTATTTCTCTCTTACCCTCTTCTCTCTCCCACCTGATCTTTCACCTCCACAATAACTCTCGTTCGCTCTATTTATCTCACAACTTCTATCTCACTCCCTATCTCATTTACTCTCTCCCCCTCATGTTCTCTCTCATTTATTCTCTTTCTCCTTCCCTCCCTCAGTCCACCATCCCTATCTCTGACACTCTTACTCTTCTCTCTCTTATTATTCTCTTTCCCTCTCACACTTTCTCTCTCTTCTCTCTCTCACTCCCCGATCTCTGTATCACCTTCCATCTCTCATTCACTTTAATTAGAAGGTGAGAGAGTAGAAGGGTCACATCCTAATTCTATCCCTCTCTCTATCACTCTTTATGTTATGTCTCTTACTCTCTCCTTCGCTATTCCCCGTCTCTCTCATTTCCCCTCACTCTATCTATCTATTTCTCTCCCTTCTCTTTCTTTCCCTATTTAACTTTCTTCCTCTTACCTCACTTCCCACGTCTCTTATGCTCTCAAATATTTTTATCCTTCTCCTCTGCTCACTCTTCTCTATATCTCACTCTCTTTATTTCCTTCTCTCTCTCTCACTCTCTCCATCTCTCTCGCTCTCACTCTCTCCATCTCTCTCGCTCTCACTCTCTCACTCTCTCACTCTCTCTCATCTCTCTCATAGTCACATTCTACCTCTCTCTACATTGCCCTCATACTGACTCTTTTCTTTCTCCCTTATTTTTGTTATCTCATTCTATCTAACTCTTTCTCTAACACCCTCAACACATTGTTGATATTCTCTCTCACACTTTCTCATTTTTCGTCTCTCACATTATAAAGGTAAAATGAGGGAGCTAAAGAAAAAGAGAGAGATGCTGCATATTCTCTCTCTAGTGAGTGAGTGAGTGAGAGAGGGAGAGATAGAGATAAAGAGAAGGAAGGAGGGAGATGCTCCATAAACTTCTCTCTCGTACTTTCATGTCTCTTTCTCTTCTCTCTCTTTCTCACGTTCAATCTATTTCACTCTTGATATCTCCCTCTCTCTTCCCCTCTCTATTCTCTCTCTTTCTCTCTCCCTCTCACTCTCATTATAAGAGACAAGTGTAAGAAAATATAAGCAAACGTGAGAGAAGAGGAGAGAGAGAAAGAGAAAGTGAGACAATGTGAGGTACAGAGAGTGATGTGTGTGTGAGACTGAGAGAATTTGAGTGAGTGAGAAAAAGAGTGAGAGAGATAGAGAGTGAGAACTCATTTTACTCTCTCATGCTCTCTCTTTTCTATATCTCTCAAATTATCAGGTCTCCCTCCCCATCTATTCCAACGAGATAGAGAGAAAGGGATATTAAGAGTGAGTGAGAAGCGAGAAAGTGTGAGAAGAGGGAACAAGAGAGAGGTAGGGAGAGTGAGAGAGAGCAAGAAAATGGAGGTAACAAGAGAGGGACAAAGATAGAAATGAAGAGTGAGAGAGAGAGAGATAGAGAGGCGATACGAGGGTTGAAGGAAGATCATTTATCATTCTCTCACATCCGCACTCCCTCATTTGCTCACTCACTTCCACTCTCTCTCCTCCCTCTCTTGGTCACTCTCTTTCTTTCTCTCTCCCTCTTACACTTTCTTTCCCTTTCTTTCTACCTCTTTATCCATCTCTCTTACAAATTTCACTCTCCTATCCACATCGAATCTCCCTCCCTCTCTTCTTTATCAGTTTATATTTCACTTTCTCTTTTTCTACTCCTTCTCTTTTTGCTATCACACTTTTGTTATCTCGCTCTCACCCTAGCTCTCCCTTCCTCACTTCATCCATCTCTCTCTCTTTTAATCTCTCTCTTCTTCAACATTATAAAATAAAATGTGAGTAAACTTCATTCACGCTCTCTTTAAAACTATCAACACCTCTTTCTTTCACTCTCTCCTTCTTTCTAATAAGCGATAAAGGGAGCAAGAGCAAATAGGAGAGAGATAATGAGAAAACCCTCTTCTCTCTCGCTATATCTATCTGTCTCCTTCTCTCACACTCTTGCTCTCTCTCTTCAACTCACTGTATCTCTCTCTCCATTTATCTCCCCCATTCGCTCTCCCACCGTCCCTCCCTCCCTTCCTCACTCTCATGCCCTTCCTTTAGAGGGAGAGAAAATGAGAAAGAGAGAGAGATAATCAAAGATAGAGAATAAGAGAGAGAGTGTGTGAGTGCTCTCCATCCTTCAACCCATCTCCCATCCTCTCTCTCGCTTTCTCTCCACCCACTTTCTATCTCAATCTATCCATCTCACTCTTTCTTCTAGTCTCTCTCCCCTTCTTTTGCACTTTCTTTTTCTCTTCCTCTCTCTCTCCGTCATTCATTTCTCACTCTCTCTCAACTTCATTCGTTTCTCACTATATATATATCTCTCTTTCTTTCTTACACTCTTTTCTATCTATTCCCTTTTTCACTCTCACTCTCTTTTTCATTCTGCCTCTCAATCTCCCTCCCTCTAATCTCTCTTAGTATCTCTCTCTCACACTAATTTTTCTCAGTTATACTTTCTCACTCCATCCATCTCACGCTCTCTCTTCTCTAACTCTCTCTACTTTTCACTCGTTTTTCTATCTATGTTCTTTTGAAGAGTGTGAAAGAGAGCACTGTCGGAGAGAAATTCAGAGAGGGAGCATAAGAGACGAGAGAAAAGGAGCTCTACATCTATTTCTCTCCCTCTTTGATTTCCCATCTCTCTTTTTCTCTCTTTCTATGTCCCAGCATCCTTCCTTATCTCTTTGTCCCTCCATATCTGCCACCTCTCACTTTCTTTCTCCCATTATACCCTCTTTTCTCCTCTCTCTCTCCCCTCTTTTACCAACTTGCTCTCATTTCTCACTAATATTTTTCTCTCTCTTCTTTATCTCTTTCTCACTCTTATGACTCTTACTATTCTCTCTTTTCCTCTCTCATACCTTTCCCCCACTCTCTCTTTTTCCCTCATTCCCACTCCCTCCCTCCCTCCCTCCCCTCTTCTCTCCTCTCACTTTTTTGTATCTCTCTCTTCTAACCCCTCCCTCACTTCTCGCTTCTCTCACTCTCTCCTTTCTCCATCTATCACTCTCTCTCCATCTCTTTAAATGGAAATATAGTGATAAAGGAGCCACAGAGAGAGAGCTAGAGAGGGTGAGTGAGAATGAGAAAAGATGGGGGTAGAGAGAGAAGAGGTGAGAGGGGAGGGAGAGAGAAAGTATAGTCAAAGAGAGGGAGGGAAGGAATTAGGAAGGGAGAGAGGAACAAAGAGAAAGATGGAGTGTGGGAGGGAGAGAGTGGAGGGAGAGAGGGAAAGAGAGTCAGATAATTAAATTGGAGATAGAGATTAAAACTAAAGAGAGAGTGTGTGAATGGGATGGAGTGGAGGGATAGTGAGATATGGTGATATATAAATAGATAGAGATAAAGTGAGATAGAGACCAGGGGAAAAGGGGGGGGGGGGGATTTGTGCGAGTGAGTGAAGAGAAAGGGAGAGAGAAGAGAAAGAGCAAAAGGGAAAGAGAAGGAGTGAGAGAGGGAGAAAGTTAGAGAGATAAAGACACAAGGAGGGGAAGAAAGGAAGAGAGAGAAAGATGCAAGGAGAGGGAGAAAGGAAGAGAGAGGGTGACTGATAGTGATGACAAGAGAGATAAATGTAAATTAGAGAGATAGACAGGAAGTGAGATATCTCTCTTTGCCTCTAAAGTATTCTCTTCTTCTCTTGCTAATCTCTCTTATTATCTATCTCGCTTTCTTTTTCTTCCTCTCTCTCTCTTCCCAATATTTACTTTTTTTCTTTCTCACTTTATCACCTTACTCTCTCTCTTCTTTCCCTCTTTCTATCTTCCTCTCACGTTTTCTTCTCTCGCACTCCTTATCTCTCACTTTTCTATCTCTATTGCACTCTTGTTCACTAATCAAACTCTCTCTTATACGCTCCTCTCTTTTTTCTCATTCTCTCACTAACAGCCTTACTCCTTCCCTCCCTCAATTCCTCCCTCTCTCCTCTCTCTCTGTCACTCACTTGCTCTCTTCCAGGCCCTAATTCTATCTCTCTCACCATCTCTTACCCTTCATCTGTCTCTAGTTTTCCATAACTCTCTCTAGATCTCCAAATCTCAAACTCACCCTCCTTCCCTCTCTCTCTCTCACTCCCTCTACCTTCTCTCTTTATCTTTATCTTCTCTACCTTCTTTCTCTCACTCTTCTATTTCTCTCTTTCTCTTTCTTTCTCTCCTACTCATATCATCTCTCTTCACTCTTGCTCTTTCCCTCTCCCTCACTCCATTTCTCTCCCACATGCCCTCTCTCTTTATTTATTCGAATTTCTCCCACTCTCTTCTCTTATTTTTTCTCTCCCTCTCGTTGTCTCACTCTTTCTCTCTCCCTCTTCACTCTATCTCTCCTTCTACCTCTCTCCTTATTTCTATCGCTCATTCTCTATCCCTCTCTCTATCTTTTCACTCTCACTTATGGTCTCTCCATCCTCTCTAACATTCTTCTCTCACGACCACCCTCTATCCCTCCCTTACTCAATTCCTATCTCTTTTTCTTTCATTTTTTCTCTTTCTCTCATTCTATATCTATCACTCTTTTCTCTCTCACTCTTGTTTAATATTTCATCCCTCCTCTTCTCCTCGTATTCTCTACCTCTCACAATCATTTTATCTCACCCTATCTACCACTAATACTCTCTTTCTCCCATTTCTCCATTCCTCTCAACTTATCTCTCTCCCTTCTCCCTCTCTCTCTCACTCTTTCTAAGACTTATGTTTTCTCTCTCCTGCTCAATCTCTCAATCTCCTTCTCCCTTCCTATTCGTTGCACTTCTCTCTCACATTCTCTCTCCCCCATCTCTGTCATTCTTCCTCGCTCACCCCCATCTCTCAATATTTCTCCTTTTTCTATTTCACTTTCTTTAGCAAGAGGTGGGAGAAAGAGTGAGAGAAATAAAGAGAGAGGTAGGGAATGTGAGCCTTGTTTCATTCAAAACCTTACTCTTCTTGTTTATCAATCACTCTGTCTCCCATGCTCTCTCTCAATCCCTCAACCGCTCTTCTTCACTAATAGAGATAATAAGAGAGACATTGAGGGAGTATGATTGAGAAAGTGAGAGAGATAGAGATAGTTGGAGAGTTAGAGAAATGAGAAAAAGAGAGAATGAAAGATAGTGAGGTAGAGAGAGATACAAAAGGAGGGATAAGAAGATAAAATAGAGAGAGATAGAGAGCAAGAGTAAAAGAGGTGAGGAAAAGTGAAAAGTGAGAGGAAAAGCAAAAGAAAGAATGATAACGATAAAGAGATTGGGAGATATGTGCGGAGAGAAAAGGAAAGAGACAGTGTGAGAATGATTGAGGAAGAAGGAGAGAGACATGATGAGAGAGAAAATGAGAATAGAGTGAGAGAGTGGGGAGAGATGGAGAAAGAGGGTTTGGGTGAGATGTATGGAAAGAGGTTGATAGTATGATAGAAATAGATTGAGAGAGAGGGAGGGAGAGTGATAGAAAGTAAGAGGGAGGGTGGAAGAGAGACAAAAAGCAAAAGGGAGGGAGGGAGAGTGAGAGAAAGAAAAATAGAGAGAGAGAGAGAGAAATAGTGAGAGAGAAAGAGAGAGCATGAGTAAGGGAATGAGGATCATATTTTATTACTCTTCTCTCTTGCTCTCAGTCTATCAATCTATCCCTCTTGCACTCTTGCTTTTCATACTCTTTCTTTATTTCCCCATGCCACCCAACCTCCTTTTTCTCCCTTCCTCACCCTCCTTGCTCTAACTTTATCCCTCTCTATCTCTACCATCTCGATCCCTCTATTCTCTTACTCTATCTCATCCTCTGGTTGTCTTTTTTTCTCTCATTCTATACCTGATAACGAAGTGAGAGAAAGAAGGGTTTGAAATAGAGGGAGGGTTTAAAATGCAGTGAGTTAAGAAGGGAGATAGTGAAAGATAGAAGAGAATAGAAGAGTGAGAGAAAGAGTAGTAGATAGAGACTAGGATAGGAGAGAGAAAGATAGGGAGAGATGGGGGAGAGAATACCAAAAAACATGGGGAAGAATGGGAGAGAAATAGAGTGAGATAATGAAAGAGAGGGAGAGGGAGAGATAAAGAGCGAGGGAGGGTGTTAAAGAGTGAGTGAGAGAGAATGAGAGAATAAAAAAAGGTGATATCAAATGAGGGGAGAGAAGATATTTAGTAAGAGAGCAATGTGGGGAGAGGTAGAATGTGACCAAGAGAGAGGCAAGAGAGATAGGGAGAGTGAGAGAGAGACGAGCAAGCGAGAGAGATAAAGATAGTGGGAGAGAGAATGAGAGTGAGATAGAGAGAAAAGGGAGATGGAGAAGTAGGAGAATAATAATAGAGGGCATAAGAGACATCAAGAGTGAGGTAAGTTGAAGAATGTTAGATAGGGAGAGAGAGAAGTGAAAGAAGAATAGATAGAGAGAGGGAAAGTAAGAGAGGGAGATAGAATGTGCAAGAGAGAGAGAAAAAGCAAAAAGAGTGATAGAGAGGGAATGAGTGATAGAGAGAGAAGGAGAAATAAAGGCTCTATGCCTTCCTCTATCTCACCCTTCTAAAAATAATGAGAGTGAGATAGAGGGTGAAAGAGAGATGAGAGAGTGCTAGAAAGAAAAGAATCGGAGAGAGAGAAGAGTAAGAGTGAAAGAGGGAAGGTTAGTAGAAAGACATAGGGAGGAAGAAAGTGAATAAATGAGAGAGAACATGAGGGGGGAGAGAGTGAGTTAGATAAAAGGAGTGAAAGAGAAATTAAATTTGAAGGTGAAAAATCAATAGGGAGAGAGAAGAGTGTAGGAAAGATATAAAGAAGAAAATTAATAAAAAACAATGAGATGGAGGGAGTGAGAGTGAGAGAAATAGTGTGAGAGAAAGAGAGCTACAGGTAGAGGGAGAAAGAAAAGCTAGAAAGAGCTTGGGGGAGAGAAAGGAATGGAGAGCGAGTTAAATCAAGAGAGCAAAAGAGAGATAGAGTGAGAGAACAAAGAAGGATAGAGATTAAGAAGGAAAGTGAGAAAAAGTGAAAAACAGTGAGAGATAGAGAGCTTGATTAAGATATAGAGAATCGAGAGGGAGGGAGAGAGGGAGAATGATAAAGAATGAGTGAGAGGGAGAGACTGAGCAAAGATGCTCTCTAGAGGGAAAGAAGAGAGAAGTATGAGAGAAAGGAAGAATGAAGAAGGATAGTTAATTCTTTCTCTCTACATATCCTTTTTC
>NEWO01000355.1:393468-412560 GCA_003013225.1 Phalaenopsis aphrodite | reverse complement strand
CTTTTTCTCCCTTCCTCACTCTCTCTCCCTCTAACTTTATACCTCTCTATCTCTGCCCCATCTCTATCCCTCTATTCTCTTACTCTATCTCTTCCTTTGGTTGTCTATTTTCTCTCATTCTATGTCTAATAACAAAAGTGAGAGAAAGAAGGTTTGAAATACAAGGAGGGTTTAAAATAGAGTGAGTTAAGGAGGGAGATAATGAAAGATAAAAGAGAATAGAAGAGTGAGAGAAAGAGTAGTAGATAGAGACTAGGAGAGGAGAGATAAAGATAGGGAGAGATGAGGGAGAGAATACCAAAAAACATGTGGAAGAATAGGTGAGAAAGAGAGTAAGATAATGAAAGAGAGGGAGAGGGAGAGATAAAGAGGGAAGGAGGGCGTTAGAGAGTGAGTGAGAGAGAATGAGAGGAAGGAAGAGAGAGGCAAGAGAGATAGCGAGTGTGAGAGAGAGACGAGCAAGTGAGAGAGATAAAGATAGTGGGAGAGAGAATGAGAGTGAGATTGAGAGAAGAGGGAATAATAATAGAGAGTATAAGAGACGTCGAGAGTGAGGTAAGTGGATGAATGTGAGATAGGGAGAGAGATAAGTGAAAGAAGAATGGGATAAAGAGAGGGGAAAGTAAGAGAGGGAGATAGAATGTGCAAGAGAGTGAGAAAAAGCAAAAAGAGTCATAAAGAGGGAATGAGTGATAGAGAGAGAAGGAGAAATATAGGCTCTATGCCTTCCTCTCTCTCACCCTTCTAAAGATAATGATAGTGAGATAGTGCGTGAAAGAGAGATGAAGGAGTGAGAGAAAGAAAAGCATATTAGAGAGAGAAGAGTAAGAGTTAAAGAGGGAAGGTCAGTTCAAAGATGAAGGGAGGAAGAAAGTGAACAAATGAGAGAGAACATGAGGGGGAGAGAGTGAGTGAGATAAAAGGAGCGAAAGAGAAATTAACTTTGAAGGTGAAAATCAGTAGGGAGAGAGAAGTGTGTAAGAAAGATATAAAGAAGAAAACTAATAAAAAAGGATGAGATGGAGGGAGTGAGAGTGAGAGAAGTAGTGTGAAAGAAAGAGAGCTACAGGTAGAGGGAGAAAGAAAAGCTAGAAAAAGCTTAGGGGAGAAAAAGGAATATGGAGTTAGATAAATCAAGAGAGCAAAAGAGATAGAGTGAGAGAACAAAGAAGGATAGAGATTAAGAAGGAAAGAGAGAAAAAGTGAAAAACATTGAGAGAGAGAGCATGATTAAGATATAGAGAATAGAGAGGGAAGGAGAGAGGGAGAATGATAAAGAATGAGTGAGAGGGAGAGACTGAGCAAAGATGCTCTCTAGAGGGAAGGAAGAGAGAAGTATGAGAGAAAGGAAGAGTGAAGAAGGATAGTTAATTCTTTCTTTCTACATATCTTTTTTCCTGATCTCTCACTCACCCTCTCACGGTCCATTCTCTCTCTCCCGCACTATCACACACTCTCTCTCAAACTCTTGCTCTATCCCTCTATCATGTTTTTTCTGATTTTTTCTTTCTCCCTCTATTAAACTTTCTCTCGCTCTACTCCTCTCTATCTTTCCCTCTTTCTCACTATTCTTTCTATCTCTCTTGAGAGGAAGGAGGGGTAGATTAAGAGAACAAGGAGGGTGTTTGAGAAAGAGAGAGATATAGCACAATGGGGATTGAGTAAAAGAGAGAGAGGGGGAGAAAAAGAGCTAGAGACAGAGGGGTGTGAGAGAGTAAGAGATTGAGGGGCTACAAGAGATCAAGAGAGAAAATGATAAAGAGCAGCTTAATGGCACAAGAGAGAGGAGAGAGGGAAAGAGATAGAGAGAGAGGGAGTATCACTCACATACTCTTTTTGTCTCTCTCCTCTCTCTCTCTCCTTCTCCCTCTCTGTCACCCTTTTCTCCATCCCTCTCTCAAATAATTAAAGAGTGTGAGAGGAGGATTTAATGAAAGGAAGAGGCAGCCTTGCCATTATTCTTAATTCACTTTCCTTTTCTCTCTATTCCTTCTCTCACTCTCTCTCGTCTCCTTGATTTGTCCTCACTCTCTTTTTCCTATCTTGTTAGCTCTCTGTCTCTCTCTCTCTCGGTCTTTTTCTCCATCACTTTCACATCCCTCTTCCTCCCTTTCTCTCTCTAACCCCCTCTTTTTTTTCTTTCTATCCTTCTCTCATCCTCATTCCCTCTTTCTCTCTTACCTCTATCTCACCTATCCTTTTGGCCCTCCTATCACTCTCTCAAGGTCTCTTTTACGTCATTCACACTTCTCTCTCCATCTCTATCATCTCCATCTCCTAGCCTTACTCTCTCCTTCTCTCTCTAACTTTCTCTCTTCTCTCCTCTAACTCTTTCTCTCCCTCTCTCTCATTGTTTCTCTCTCACTCTCTCTCTCACTTCTTCTCTTTCACTCTCTCTTTCCCCTCCCTCCCTCCCAATTTATCTCTGTCTCTCTCTTCCCTCTCTCCCTTTTGATATCAATATCCCTCTTTATTTCTTCTCTTCTTTTTTTCACCAACTTCTCTCTTTCTCTCTCACACACCTCCACTTCTTTCCCTCTCATTGTCTCACACTCACTTTTTTTCTCTCTTCTCTCACTGTCTATAACTTGCTCTTTTCCTTCATTTTCTTTAACCCCTCTCCCTTTTTCCCAACTCTATTTCTATCTACCTCACTATCTCGAAGTCACATTTCTTTCTCTCATCTCCATTAGTTTGTTCTTACTCTCTCACTTTTTTTTTCTTTTATCTCCCTCACTTTTCTCTTTATAACTCATTTTCTCTCTCAATCTCCCTCTCCATATCTCTCTCTCACTCTCCTTACCCCTCCTTTCCTTTATCCCTCTCTCTTTAGCTCCCCTTCCTCCCATGGTTATTTTCTCCTTTTTAACTCTCCCTCCATTCCTCCCTTCATCCGTCCTTGCCTCTCTCTCTCTATCTTCCTCTCTCAATTTCTCTCAGTCATCATCCCTCTCTCCCTCACCCTCTTTCTATCTTACACTCTTATTGCCTCTTATTTTCTTTCCCTCTCTCTATCGCTCTTTCTCTTGCTCTTATCTTTCTCTCCGATCTTTTTCACTTGATTTATTCCTTGCATTCCATGCCTCTCCAACTCTAACTCTCACACTCCCTCTCCCTTCTATTTCTTTCTCTCTAAAATAAAGTTTCTCTTAAACCCACCCCCTCTCACTCTCTTTATCTCACTCTCTCACCCTTCTGAATGTCTATCCTCCTCACTTTTGCTTTATCTCTCTCACACACTTTTTTCTCTCTCTCCCTCTCCCTCCCTCATTCTCTCAAAATTTCTCTCCCCCTCTCTCCCTCTCTCCCTCTTTGTCACCCACCCTCTCTCTTTCAGACCCTTTATCACTTTCTTTCGCTTTCTCTTTCAACCTTCTCACTCTCTCCTTCTTTGGTTGTTTTATCTCGCTCTCACCTCTTCTCCCCCATCTCTGTTCCTCCTTCCCTCCCTCTTTTTTCTCTCACAAGCTCTCTCCCTCTCTCTTCACACTCTTTCTCTTATGTCCTCACTTTCTCTTTCTCTCTCTAGTGTTCCTCCTTAAACATTTGTCCCTCCCTCTCTCACCCTTTCTTTCTCATTGTCTCTCTCTCACTCTCACTTTAACTCCCTCCTTCTCTCTTCTCTTGTTCTCACTCTCTCATTATTCTCTCTCACCCTCAATCCCAATCTTTCTCTCTCTATCTCCCTCCCTCTCTCTTTTTCTCTTTCTTCACCCTCTCTCCCTTCCTCCCTCCTTATCTCTCATTATCCCACTCTCTATGTTTCTCTTCCCTCCCTAACTTTCACCATCTACCTCGTACCTTTAACCTCATTCTCTCTCACATTCTAGTGAGAGAGAGCGGGAGAGAATGTGAGAAGTAGGAAGGAAGAAGAGCAGGCAAGAGAAAGATGAGCAGCAGAGAGTGATGATGAGAGAGAAAAGAATAATATGAAAGAAAGAAAATTAGAGAAGAGAGTGAAAGATCATGAGAGAGAAAAGAGTTTATGAGAGATTTGGAAAGAGAGAGTCTGAGAGAGTTAGAGTGGGAGAGGGTTAGTGAGAGAGTGATAGCAAAAGAGGAAAGAGAAAAGAAGAGAGAGAGAGTCATATAGAATGAGAGAAGAATAAGAGTCAAAGAGAAAGAGATAGAGAGTGAGATACTGAGAGACAAAAGTGGAATAAAAATGGGAGGTAGTGTGAGAATGTGTCAACTCAAGAGAGATAGAGAGTGATGGAAGGAGAGGTGATAGGACTGATGGGAGAAGAAAGAGTTAGAGAGAAGAGAGAGGGAGGGAGGAAAGTAGAGAGGGGGAGAGAGATAGAGCAAGAAAAGGAGTGAATTAGAGAGAAGAGTGAGAGAGTAAATAAGAGAGAGAGAAAGAGCATGAGTGATAGAGAGTGAGAGAAGGGAATGAGAGACTGAGAGGGAGAGGATGGATATGGAGAGAGATGGGGTTAAGTGAGTGAGTTAGAAAAAAGAAAGGAATGGTAAAAGAAAGAGATATGAAGGGCTTGAGAGAGTTAGAGTGTGCGAGAGACAATGAGAGGGAGAAGTGAGGGAGTGAGAGACTGAGAGGGAGAAGAGGGATATGGAGAGAGTGAGAGATAGAGGGAGTTCTATAATAAGAGGGAGAAAGAACAAGATAATGGGAGAAAGGAAAGAAGATAGAGAGAGCATGATGATAGAGATGTGTTAGAGAGATGGAGAGAGAGGGAGAGGGAGTCAAAGAAAGATAGAGTTTGAGAGACGAAGAGGGAGAGTGAGAGTGAGAGAGGGATTGAGGTTAAGAGAGTGAAAGGGTTGCTAGTAAGGAGTGAGGGGTAGAGAGACAGAGAGAGGGAGCTCAAGAGAGATAGAGAAATAGAGAGAGGGAGGGAGTGGGTTAGAGATTGAGGGAATCAAGAGATGCAGAGAGAGAGTGAGATACAGAGAGGGCATGTGGGAGAAAGTGAGAAAGGATGAGCGAGTAATAATGAGAGTAAAAAAAATAATTGAGGTTGAGAGCTATAGGGAGAGAAAGAGTAAGAGAGTGAGGGAGCAAGAGAGAGAAAACAAGGATGGAGAGGGAGAGAAGTGAGATAGTGAGAATGAGAGAGGGAGAGAAGTGAGATAGTGAGAATGAGAGAGGGAGAAGAGTGTGAGTGAGAGATGAAGAGAGAGTTAGAGACATGGAGAGAGTCAGATATAGGAGAAATAGAGAGAGAGTAAAAGATAGTGATGTGGAGAGTGAGACAAGAAGAAAATGAGGGAGAAATATGAAAAAGTGTAAGGTAAAAGAACATTGTGATATAGAGAGAGAAAAGAGAGTGAGAAAGTAAGAGATAAAGGGAGGTTGAGAAAGAGAGAGTGAGTGAGAGAGAGTGAGTAAGAGAGAGGAGTGAGAGAGAGAGTAGAGATATAGAAGAGAAAAGAGATAGGAGATTGAAAGAGAGAGAGAGAGAAGAATGAGATAGAAAGATAGAGGGATAGGGAGATGGAGAGTAAGTGAGAAGAAAAGAGGGAGAGAGGGAGAGTGGTACATAGAGAACAATTTGAAAGAGTAAGAGTGACAGAAGAGGTAGACCGATTGAGAATGACAAAGGGACGAGGAGGGAGAGGAGGAGAGAAGAGAAAGTGAGATATGAAGAAATAAGAAGTGTGATAGTGTATGAATGTGAAAGAAAGGAGTGATACTTAGGTAGCGCAAAAAAGGGGTAGAGAAAGGTTTCTCTTCTTGGAAGAGAAGAGAGTGTGTGGGAGGGATAGAGTTGGAGAGGCATGAGAGCAAAAGGGGAGAGAGTCCTTTCACATTCTCTTCTCCATCTCTCCTTCTATCTCTCCCAAATCTCTCTCTCACCCTCTCATTTTCTCTCTTACTATATGTCATTAGCTCTTTCTACCTCACACATTCTTTTTTCTCTCACACACTCTCTCTCTCGCTCTATCTCTCTATTCTCTATCTAAATGAGAGAAATTTTAGAGAGAGAGACAGTTGATGGAAAGTGGGGGAGAAAGGAGAGAGAGAGAGCATAACAGAGAGAAACATAGGGAGAAAGAGTGGGAGTAAGAGAAGAGGGAGAGTTAGAGAGTGATAGAGAAAATATATAGAGAGAAGAGAGAGAGTGTGTGAGGGAGTTGGAGTAGGAGAGAGTGAGAGAGAGAAAGGGGTAGTAAGGACGGGAGGGAGAGTTAGAGGGAGAATCAGAGAGAGAGTAAGAGGAAGCGAGAGAGGTAGCGTGAGATGTGAGTGAGAGAAGGTGAGTGTGAGGGCTATGCTTTAAGTCTTTCTATCTCCCTCGACCTCCCCCTCTCTTTGTCTCCTCCATCATTTAGTGAGTGAAAGAAGAAGAGAGCTTCTCTACATTAAGAGAGATTGAGAAAGAGGCATGTTAATAGCTGGATTGAGAGAGGGAGAGCTATTGAGAGAATTATAGAGAGGGTGAGAGAGAACAAAAGATAGAATAAGAGGGATATAAGGAGAGGAAGATAGAGAAAGAAAGATGGAAAGAGAGGGAGGCATGGAAGAAGGAAGTGGAAAGAGGAAGAAAGAGAGAGTGGGACAGAGGTAAAGAGAGTGAGAAAAGAGAGAGTGGGACAAAGGTAGGGAGAGTGAAAGAAGAGAGTGTAGAATAAAGGAAGAGAGAGGGAAATAGAGAGAATACTAATATCAATAACTTTTCCCTTCTATTTTTCTCTGTCACTCAATCTCTCTCTCTCAAACTATTAACCTATCTCACTCCATCTACTCTCTCTCCCCCCCTCACTATCTATCTCTCTATCTCTTTTTTCATCTCACTTAACTCTGTATCTCTAGTTCTCTCTCACTCTTATCTCTTCTGCAATCTCTCTTTCTCTATCAATATCTTTCTCCCTTGCACTTTCTCACTCTTTCCCCCTTCAATCAATCTCTCTCATTATTAACTCACTTGTTTTTTCTTTCTTATCTCTTATCTTTCTACCGCCCTTCTTTCGCTTCTCTCTTTATTTCTTTATCCATCTTCCTCTCTCTATCCCTCTTTCTATTACTCTTCTCTCTTCTTCCCTGACTCACTATCCCATCCACCCTTTCTCTCTTTCTACCTTCCTCTCTCCCTTCACATTTCCTCTCCACCCTATCTCTAACTTTTCTCTCTTACTCTCCCTCCTTCACACACTCTCTCTCTATGTATCTCTAAGGAGAAAAAGTGAGAGACATTGAAAGAGAGACAATGAGAGAGGAGTGATGGAGAGATGAGAAGAGAGGAGGGGATAAATAAATAAAGAAGAGTGATTGAGAGAAAATAAAGGCTGATAGAGAGTGAGATAGGGTCACTTTCTCTTTTTTTCACTCTCTCATTGCCTCTCTTTGTCACACACACACTCTCTCATTATTTCATTTCATTATCTCTCCATCAATTTCATTGTGTTCCTCTTACTCTCCCTCTCATTCATTATCGCTTTCCCCCTCCTCTTGTTTCTCCCTTTGCTCTCTAGAAAGGAGAGAGAGTTAAAGAGAGATAATGGAAAAAGGAAGTGAGAGACACTCACATGCTCTCCCTACTCTCTCTCTCTCTCTTTCTGTTTCTCTTTTTTTATACTCTCTCTTTCTCTTTCTCTCTTTCTCTAATAGAGAGATATAGAGAAAGAACGAGAGAGAGATGGAGGGACAGAGTGAGAGGCAGAGATGGAGGGTATTTGTCTATTTTTTTGAGGTGGAGAGGGTAAGGGAGAGGTGAGAGGGAGAGAGAGAAGAGTGATAAGCGGAGAGGATAGAGAGAGAAATCAGAAGAGGGTGAGAGTGAGAGAGTGTGTGAGTGAAGGATAAATGGAGGGTGGTAGTGAGAGAGAGAGTTCTATCGCTAGCTCTCTCTCCATAACCCTTTCTTTTTTCTCATTCTTCGTAACTCTCCCTCTTCTCACTCTCTCACTCTTCCTCTCTCCCTCCTCTCTGGTACCCTATCTCTCTGCCTCCCTCTTTCTTGCTAGAGATAAAGAGTGAGATTAAATGATAGAAAAGAGAGATAAAGAGTGGGAGAGGGAGAGGTAGAGAGTGGTCAGAGGAGAGTGAGAGAGAGGCTGATGGTACGAGTGAAAGAGCGATTGAGAGAGGGAGATAAATAATGAGATAGAAAAGAGAGTGGGAGAGAGGAGGGAGATAAAATAGTTAGATGGAGAGAAGAGACATATAGAATAGAGAGGGCAGGAGAGAGGTAGACTTTGATGAAAGGCAGAGTGAGATAATGAGAAATATATCAAGGGAGAAAGGAGAGAGGGAAAGGCCAAGGTAAAAGAAAGAATGTGATATAGCTCTCTCCATTCTCTTCTCTCATGCTTCTCCTCCCTCTCTCTCTCTCTCTCTCTTTCTCTCTCACTTTCATTCTTTATTTTTCTCCTCTCTCACTCTCTCCCTCTGTCTTTCTCTTTTTTCTTTACTTTCTTTCTATCTTCTTTCTCACCCTTTCTCTCTTCTCCCTCATTAGAGAGTATCTCTCTTCCCCCTCATTAGAGAGTATCTTTTCTTGTTCCTTCCATCACTCACTCTGTTGCATGCTCCCTCTCCCCTCTCTTCTCTATCTTTTAGTTACTCCCCTCTCTTACTATCTCTCAACTACTCCCTCTCTCTCTTTCTCCCTATTCCATTTTTAGTTCTCATGCTCTCTCTTTCTTTCTCTCACCCGCTCTCGCTCTTTCCCTCTCTCCCTCTCTTTCTCGTCTCTCTTGCTTTCTTTATCTTTAGCTCTTTTTATCTCTCACATTCTCTCTCTTAATTTCTCTCTCTCCCTTCCTCTTTTTCTGTATTTCTCATTCTCTATCTTTCTTTATCTCTCTATCCCCCACCCTCAGTGTTGCTCTTCCTCTTGCTCTTTTCCTCTTTCATATTCCTCTCACTCTCTCTCCCTCATGCTCCCTCTCATTCTCTATCTCTCATTCATTCTTTTCTCCCACCCTCTCTCTCCTCCCTTTCACTTTCTTTCTCTTCCCACTTTCTCTTTCTTGCTCTTCTCTCTACCTCTTTTGCCTCGTACTCTCCCATCTCTCTAACACACACTCTCTCTCTTATTAGATGGGTGAAAGAGTGAAAGGGATAAGGCCTATCTCTCTCTCTCTCTCCCTCCCTCCCTCCCTTGCTCACTCTCCCTCCCTCCCTTGCTCACTCTCCCCTCTCTTTCTCATTTTATCTTTCTATTACTCTCTTAACCTCTCTATTCTTCTCTCCCACTCTTACTCACTCTCTCCCTCTCTCCCTTTCTTTCTCTTACCTTGCTCTACATTCCTCTCCTGCACTTTATTCTCACTCTCTCTTCTCTTTCTCTCACTCTTCTCTCTCACCCACTCTCTCTATTGCTTTTACTTGCCCACCTCTTCATCTCTATCCCTCTCTCTTCTCTCTCTGTCTCTCCATCTCCTTTCTTACTCTCTCTTTCCCCTCCCTCCTTCTCTTCCTCCATATCGATCTCTATTCTCTCCCTCTCCATATCTCTCTCTCTTGCACTCTCCTACTCTAAATTTTCACATTCTATCACTACCACCCTCTTGCTCCTTCATTAACTTCCTCTCTCTATCTCTCTTTCCTTTACCTTCTCTCACTTTCACCCATCCCTTCCTTTCCTTCCCATTCTAATCATTTCTTTTTCTCTCCATCTTTCTATCTTTCTACTCACTTTCTCCTCTTCTTCTCACTTCTCTCTCTCTACCCCTCTCACTCTCCCTCGTTGTCTCTTATCCCTATGTCTCACTCTCCCTCTCTTAGAAGAGAAATTCAAAGGGAGATTTGGAAAAGGATACGAGAGAGAGGTGGTGGATAAAGAGACAAAGACATAGAGTTGGAGACATACTCTCTCTCTTTGTTACAATCATTATCATCCTATTTCTTCCTCTATTCCTCCTTGTCTTATATTATCCTTTTATTTGTACATGTTCTCTCATCTCCCTCTGTCATTTTCTCTCTCAATTTCCTCTATTTCATTCCCTGATTCTCTCTTCCTTCACTCTCTCTCTTTCATCCCTCCCTCTCAATTTTTATTATACCGTTATCTATCAAGAGAGAGAGAGGGAGATATAAGGGCTAGTTTATTTAAGTAAGAGAATCTGACGACATTACATATAAACATGCCGATCAGTTTGATTTCCATTGAAAAGAGCTAAAAATAAGAGATAGAGAGGGGGGAGAAGACGAGGGAGAGGAATTTACTGAGAGTAAGTGGCGAGTGAGAGAGAAAGAGAGTGTGTGTGTGTGAGTGAGAGAGTGAGAGATTGAGTGAAGAGAAAGTCAGTGTGAGATAGAAAGAGTTGGGGAGCGAGAGAGAGAAAGTGTGTGAGAGATAGTGATGAGTGGGATGTAGCGAGTGATAGAGATAAAAGAAGAGGTGGAGGAGAGGTGAGTGAAGAGCGTAAGATATAGAAATCAAGCGAGAGAGAGAGATAGAGAGAAGAGAGAGAGCGGAGGGAATAAAGAGGGTGAGCAAGAAAGGATGCCAAGGAGAGTTAGAGAAGGATAAGGATGGAGGGAGTGAGAGAAGGAGGAAGCTAGGGAAAGAGATAAGAACGAGGATGAGCAAGAGAGTAAGGAAAAGATGTTTTCTCTCACTCGCTCTATCTATTATCTCTCTTTCTATCTCACAAACTATCAATCTACCTCTCTCTCACTCTTGCTCTCCTAGAGAGAGAAAAAGCAAGAGAGAGAGTTAGAGAGAGTATAAGAGTCAGAGAGAGTGGTGAGGTGAGGGAGAAAGGTCGAGAGATGAAGCATTAGAAAAGAGTGAGAATATGAGAGAGTAAAATCTCCCTTCTCTTTCCCTCTACCTCTATATTTTTTTCCCTCCCTCTCTCTCCCACTCATTCTAGCTCTCAAACTCTCTCTTCCAAACCTTCCACTCTCTCGCCCTCTCTCTCCTTTCTCAAGCTTCCTCCCACCCTCACTCTCTCTCTTTCTCTCTTTTCTCTCTCATAGTCTCTCCCTTAATCTCTCTAGGTCTCACACATACTATCTGCTCTTCTTATACCATCAAACATTTCTTATCTCACTCTCCTTCTCTCATTTTCTTTAACTTTCAGGCCCTCTCTCTTTATCTCTCTAGCTTTCTCTCCCTCTACATCACTATTGCTCACCATCTCTATCCCTAGCTTCCTCTCTTCTCTCTTCTCACTGATTCTCTTTCCATCTATCTTTCTCTCAATCATTCTTTCTCATCCTTCTCTCTTTTTTTTCTCTCTCACAATATCTTACTCTTCCTTCTCTCTATCTTTCCTTTGCTCGGTCTCACAATTTGTTCTTCTTTCTTACACCCTGTCAAATAATTGTTCATTTGATGTCTCTATTTCCATCTCTCCAGCTCCCTTTCTTTGTCTCTCTCTCATCTCACTCCCTCCCACTTTAACTCTCTCATGCTCTTTGTATCTCTCACTGTCTCTTTCTCTCCTACTCTCCTTCCCTCCATCTTTTTCATTGGATGAGAGACAGAGGGAGAGTAACTGAAGAGAGAGAGAGAGTAAAAAGGAGAGACACAGAGAGATAAAAAGTGAGTGAGTGAAATACGAAGAGAGAAATAGAGATGGTGAGTAGAGAAGAGGGTGGGAGAGGGAGACAGAGAGCAAGGCTGAGGAGGGAAGAATGGAGAGAGGATAATAGTGAGAGAAGTGATAGAGAGAGGGAGGGAGTGTGAGAAAGAGCAAGAAGATAAGATATATATAGAGATAGAGAGATGATATAAATAATGAGAGAGTGTGAGAAAAGGATTGAGAGCAGATAAGGATAGAAGAGACTAAGAGCTTCCTTCTCTCATTTCGCTTCTCATAAGGGAGATAATAAGTGTAGAGAGGGAGAGACAGAGAGAGGAGAGAGACTATGAAAACGATGAGAAAGAGGGAGATAATGAGAGTGAGAGACGGTGTGGTAGAGAAAGAACAATGTGAAAGATTGAAGAGAGAGGAGAAAGAGAGTTTGATAGATCAGATCAACTTATCTTTTCCTCCTCTATATTATCCATCAAACCTCCTCCTCTCTGTGCCAATGGGAGAAGAACAAGCAAAGAGAGAGTGGAAGAGTGAGAGAGAGAGAGGAGATATGCTCTCACTCGTATCATCAGCCTTTCTCTTCCTCACTCATTCACTCTCTCCCTCTTCTAAATCTATCTCTCTACCTCTCTATCTCCCACATGTGCTCTCTTCTCTCATCTTCCCCCTGTCCTTTTTCTCTTTTTTCTTTATATGCCTTACTTCTTGTGAGTAAGAGAGAGAAAGAGAGAGGAAGTGAGCTGTGAGAGAGGGATAGTGAAGAGAGAGAATATAAGAGATGGGTAGGGAGAGTTAGTGAGAGAGGGAAAGAGAAGGAGAGATAAAGGGAATGAGGATAGAGAGATCAAGAGTGAAGGAGGAAGGGAGAGAGAGAGTATGTGTGTGAATTAAAAAGGAAAGTTCAAGGGATAAGTTGATGAGCAGGTGAGAGAGAGAGGGGGAGAGGGAGGGAGGTAGAGGGTCAAACTGAGTGGGACGTTTAGAGATGTGTTAGGAATAGAAAAGAGAGGAAAGGACATATATAGAGGAAGGGTAAGAGAAAGAGAGTGAGATAGATAGAGATAGGTGGTGCAAGATAGAAGAGAGATAAAGAGAGAGGGAGTGAAAGAGATTAATGGAAAGTAGAGATATAAAACGATAGAAAATAGAGAAAGAAAAGAGAGTAGTAGAAATGATAGAGAGAGTGAAAGAGATTAATGGAGAGAAGCAAGAAAGGAATTAAGAATAAGAAGATGGAAAGGGAGTGGGACTGAGAGAAGGAGAAGGAGAGAGAGTGAGGGTGAGAGAGATAGGAAAGGAGGGAGGAAATAAAGGGCGAGAGAAAGATGGACATAGAGAAAATGACTTTGAGAGAAGAGAGAGAACAGAGAAAAAGAAGAGTTAAAGAGGAAGGAAAGATGAAGAAAGAGAAGAGAAGAGAGCGAGTGAGAGAGTGGGAAAGAGAAAGTGAGATAAAGAAAGGTAGAAAGAAGGGAGTGAGAGATAAAGAAAGGAAGGTAAAGAGGGAGGGTGAGAAAGTGAGAGAGAGGTTGAGAGAGGGGGAGAGAGATAGGGATGAAAAGAGAGACATTGAGAGTAAGAGAGGGAGAGACAAAGAGCTAGACAAAATTAGTGAGAGATGGAAAGTTAGGGGTCAAATGCAAGAAGTTGAGAGTAAGAGAGAGGGAGAGTGAGGTGGAGTGAGGGAGAGAGAGCTAGAGAGAGCACAACCAGCGTAAGTGAGAGAATGTAGTGAGCGTGAAAAGAATGTGTGTGTGATAGAGAGTGTGTGTGTGATAGAGACCAAGGTAAGAGAGAAAGTTGAAGAGAGTTAGAAAAATAGAGAGAGAATAATAAAGAGGGCAATAAGGACCAAGGGAAAGGGAGAGACAGAGAAGAGTGAGAGGAGTGATAGAGAGGGAGAGAGAAAGATGTGAGAGGGAATGAGAGCAAGAGAGTATGAGTGAGAGTGAGAGAGATGAAAGGATAATGAGAAGGAGAAAGGTAGAGAGAGGGAAAGATTGTGGGGAAACAAGTGAGAGCATGGAGGGGAGTGATAGTGGGAATAAAAGTGAGAGCAAAGGAAAGAGAGAATAGTTAGAAGGAAAGAACAAGCAGGAGAAGATAGAGTGAGAGAAGAGAGAGAGAGAAAGGGAGAAAGAGAGAGATTGAGAAAGCAAATGAAGGGTAGAGTAATAGAAGGGGAAGGAAGGGAGGGAGGGATTGAGAGAGGGGAATTAAAAAGAGAGAGAGAGGGTTAGAGGGAGGGAGAAGGTAAGTAGGGTGGCAGAGGGAGGGAGAGGGAAGGTGAAAAGAGAAGGGGTACTAGAAAGAGAGCATATGAGAGAGATATGGAAAGAGAGAGTAAGCGAGAGGGAGAGAGAAGAGTGAGTGACGTAAAAGACAGAAAGAGTGAGAGCCAAAGAAATAACAAGCTGGAGAGATTGCAAGTGAGAGTGAGAGTATGTGAGATAGCATAAAATATATATATATATAGAGAGAGAGAGATGGAGAGTGAGAGTGAGTGAAAAAAGAGATTGAAGAGGAAAAAAAGAGATATGTAGAGCTTGAGAGAGGAAAGAGAAAGATTAAGAAAGATAAAAGGAGAGATGGAGAGAGCAAGAATGAGAGAAAGACATGGGAAGAGTGAGAAGAGGGAGAGAGAAAAGTGACAAGGCAAGGAAGAGAGAGGGAGAGAAGCACAAGAGGTAGGGGATAGGGAGGAAGAGCAAAAGCAAGAGTACATAAGAGAAAGGGAGATAGAGAGGGAGAGAAGGGGAGGAAGAGAAAGAAGATTGGGGGGTGAGAGAGAGGAGAGAAGCTAAGAGAGAGAGAGTGAAAGATAAAGAGAGGGATTGATGGAAAGACAGTAGATAGAATTAAAGGAACGAGAGGTAGAGAAAGAAGGTAGAAGGTAAGAGATAAAGTGAAACAAAGGGAGGGATAGAGTAAGATAGCGAGAGAGATGGATACCTGGAGAGACAAATGAGAAGGAAATATTGAGAGAGAAAAAAGTGCAAGAGAGAGATAGAGCAATAGAGAGGGATGAAGGGAAGGAGGGATAGGCAAGAGAGTGGATGAGAGAAAGATAAAAAAGGAAAGAAAGATGTGTCGGAAAAACAGATATGGAGAGAGAGAATGAGATGGTTGAGAGAGTGAAGGATAAGGGACGAACAAGGATAGGAAGGGACATGGAGGAGGGTGAAAGAGAAAGAGCAAAAGAGAGAAAGTGGGAGAAAATAGAATGGATGGAGAGAGGGAGGAGTACATGAGGGAGTGAGAGAAGAGCAAAAGTAGAGAGTGACAGATAAGAGAGAGAGGTTCTCTCTCACTCTCTTTATCTTTCTTTCTTGCACCTTCCCTCACTCCCTCTCTCACCTCTCTCTCTCTCTTTCACTCTCTCTATTAGTATTTCTTTCCCTTATTCTCTTTAGCCTCCTTTCTCTCTCTCTCATGCCAGTTGAATTCTTTCTCTCCCTTTCTAGCTCTCTCACGCTCTCTTCCTCCCTCCTCCCATCTCCTCTCCCTCCCCCTCTCTCTCATTATCTCTCCTTCCCTCTTTCTTACTCTCTCTCTTCTCTATCCTTCCACTCTCTCTGACTCTCCCTCCCTCAATAACTCCCCATTTGGCTTCTCTAACTCTCACTTCTCTCGCTATCTTTTATCTCTCAATCGCTCTATCTCATTGTCTCTATCTCCCTTCTTAGCTCTATCATGTGAGAGGTAAGAATGGGGAGAAAGAGATAAAGAGAAAGTGGAAAGAGAGGGCATGGAGGAAAAGGATGAAAGAGAGTGTGAAAGACTGAAGTTATTAGAATGATAAAGATGGAGAGTATGAGTGAGGGAGGGAAAATGAGAGAAAGGAATAGAGAGAGAACGAGAGAGAGATAGAGAGAGATATCACGAGAGAGTAAGGGAGAGTGAAGGTGAGAAGGAGAGAATGAGATAGAGAGAAGATGGAGGGGAGAAAGTGTTTGTGTGAGTTTGGGAGGTAAAATTGATAGAAAAAAGTGATGTAGAGAGAAACTGAGGTGATATTGATGAAGAGAGAGAGTGAATAAGAGTGAAATAGTTAGAGAAGGGGGCATAATAGAGAATGTGAGCAGTGGGTGGAGAGAGAGAAGATGGAGATAGAATGGTGATATCAAGAATAAGAGTGAGAGGGAGAAAGAAAGTAAGAGTGAGAGATTAAAAGAGACGGAGAGAGCATGCGAGAGAGAGGAACAAGGAGAGAGAGCAAAGAAATTAAGGAAATAGAGGGTGAGGGATCAAACTACATAGATAAAAGAAGATGAAGAGAGAGAGAGAGCTAGAGAGAGCGACTAAGGAAGACATAAGAGTAAGAGAAATTGAGAGGTAGACAGAAAGGTGAAAAAAGGGAGGAAAAGGAGGGAAATGACGGAGGCATCTCTCTTGCTCTCTCCTTCTCCCCCTGTCTCTCTCACACATTTTTGTCACACTCTTACTTTTTCTTTCTCTTTCAATCTCACTATCTCTCACCCACCATCTCTTTTTAGCTCTCCATCTCTCTTCTTCTCTTATTCTCATCTTTTTAGCTCTCAATCTCTCTTGCTTTCTCTCTCCCTCTAGCCCTCACCATCTTTCCTCTTTAATCTATCACAGTTCAATTTGTTCTACTCTCTCTTTGTCTCTCTCCCCTCTACCTCTCCCTCCTTCCCTTGTCTCTCCTTGACCCTCCCTATCTAACTATGCCTTCTGCTTTATCTTTTTTTTCTCTCACCCACTCCCTTATTTCTCTCTATGTTTTTCTCTATTACTTTATCTCTCATTCCCCCTCCCTCCCACCCTCCCTCCCCTCTATCCCTCACTCTCGCTTTCCAATCTATCTATCTACTCACACTCTCTCATTCTCTCATTTATCTCAGTAACATATCCCCAAAAAGTAATAAATTGTTGTCAAACTCACCATATATACACACTCGTACCGAGATATATACATTAATATCAAAATGCATAATTATAAAATAGGACATAAGCATTTGCTCCTATCCCCATCATGTAATTCCATAAATCAAGCATCTCAAAACCCATGTTCCTATTTTATTTCTGCTACAGTGTCTATCCTAGGACTCTAATATACATAAAAAAACGTTTATTATAAAGAGTCTACCAAAAAAATAAAAAAAGTTTAGAACAACCTATCACATGCAGTAATGATGAACCTATCCCCAGGAGGATGGCTTAGTAAGCACCTGTGAAAAATGTATTAGTATAAACCATTTCATCTCCTCTCGTTTCATTGTGTGGTTCCCTTATAAGAAATAGAAGAGGAGTGAAAGTGAGAGGGGAGAATGAGAGAAAAATAAAGAGAGTGAGAGATAGTATGGTAGAGAAAGTTCAATGTTAGAGAATATAGAGAGAGAGAGGAGTAAGAGAGTTTTATAGAGAGGATCAGACTATCTCTCTCTTCTTTATCTTGTTTGTCACTCCACTTCCTCTCACACCCAATAACAGAAGAACAAAAGAAGGGAGAATGGAAGAGTGAGAGAGAGAGATAATAATAAAGAGAGAGAAAGGTGACATGCTCTCTCTCATATCAACAAACTCTTCTAACTTATTCACTCTCTTACTCATTCATTCACTCTCTCTCTTCTAACTTACCTCTCTACCCATCTACCTCTCATGTGTGCTCTATTCTCAGGTGACATCCTCTTCCCTCTCTATCTTTTTTTTCTCTTATCTCTCTCTCCCTAGCTTCTTGTGAGAAAGAGAGAGAAAAAGAGGGTCAGAGCATTAGAGAGAAGGATATAATAGATAGAGAAAGAGAGAATATAAGAGATGGATATATCTCTCCAATCCCTTCCCCTTTCTCTCCATCTCTCTTTGGAGCTCTCTCTATCTCTCTAGTCAATTTCTCCATCTCTTTTTTCCTTCCTTCTAAAGGGATAAGGAGGAAGGGAAAAAGAAGGATCAAGCGAGGGAAGTTGAGCAAATAAGAAAGAGAATAATAATAAGGAGATGAGGGGAAAGAGAGATAAAAAGTGTTTCCCTCACTCACTCTCTCACTCCCTCTCTTCTCTCACTCTCTTTAACTCTTTTCAGTCTCTCACCTTTATTCTTTTTCTTTGTATCTCTTCTCGCATGCTCTCATTCTCTCTCTTTCTATAACTCTCCCTCTCTTTATCACACTCTCTTATTTTGTCTCACTCTCTCTCTCAGGAGCTCTCTTCTTCTTTCTCTCACTCTGTCTCTCTCTCTCTTATTCTTGCTCTTCTGCTCCCTCTCATGCTTTTCTTCCTCTTTCTCATTGCTAGTGGTTTACATAATGAAAGAGATATGGGGGAGAGAGAAGGAAAGAAAGAGTGAGAAAAAGAGAGGAAAAGGGTGACCATATAAAGAGGGAGAGAAGGACGATTTTTTTCTCTCTCCAACCTCTTATTTTGTCACTCTTACTCTATCAATTTAATTTATTCTCTCTCCCTCCCTCCCTCTGCCTCCCTCCCTCACTAACTCTCATTCTCTCTCCTTCCCTCTCCCCCTCCCTCTCTCTCACTCTCGCTCATCTCTCTCTTACTCTCTCTATAACTTTATCTCTAATCCTCTCCTTATTCTCTAATCTCTCTCTCATGATGGAGCAAGAGTAAGAGGGATAAGAAGCAAGGTTAGAGCATGAGACAAAAGGTGAGAGTGAAATAAAGAGAGAAAGAGGGAACAAAAAGAGAGAAAGAGGGAACAGAAAAAGAAATTGAGAGAGAAGAGTAATATCTTTTGATAAATTAGGTGAAGAGAAGAGAGATGGAGAAAGTTAGAGGGAATAAAGAAGAGTAAGTTAAAGGTCAAAATAAAGCTCCCTCTTTTTGTGTGTCTCTCTTGCACTCTCTCTATCTCTTGATCTATCACACTATTGCTCTCTCTATCTCTTGCTCTCTCTCTATCTCTGTCTCTATCACACTCTAGCTCCCTCTCCTAATCTCTCTTTCATCGCTCAACTCTCTCCCTCCCTCTCATTTTTTTCCCTTGATGGCTCATCTTTCTAAAAATGAGAGTGTGTGGCTGAGAGAGATAAAATGAGAGAGAGAGGGGGGTAGATAGATAGAGAGATAGTGAAAGAGAAGAGAAAGGGAGACAAAGTGGTAAAGTGATGAGAGAAAGAGGGAAAATAAGGGTAAAAGAGAGAGAGAGGTTTAACCTCTTTTCTTACCCACTTTTGTCTCTTTCTCTCTCTCCCTCCCTCCCTCCATCTCTATGAGATAATTAGAGAGAAAGATGGAGAGAGAAACAAAAAATGAGAGTTAGAAAGAAAGAAGAGAATTGGTTGATAAAACAAGAGGGAGATATAGAACAATAGAGAGAGAGAGATGTCTCTCACTCTCTCTCATGTAAGAGAGAGTGAGAGGGAGTGAGAGTTTGAGAGAGAGAGAGCTAGAGAGGGAGAGGAGGAAGAGAGAGAGAGATGGTGAGTGAGAGGGAGGAAGGGAGGCAGAGAGAGTGAAGGAGAGAAGTAGAGGAAAATGACAAGTGAAATAGGAATAGTGAGGGACAGAGAGAACAATGAGAGAGAAGTAGAAAGGGTATGAGAGATAGAAAGAGATATAGAAATAGTGAGGGATGAGAAATTAAGAGTGAGCAAAGAGTGAGAAAGTGATGTAGCGAGATAGAGAGAAGGGTGTGGGAGAGAGTGAGGGAAGATGAGCAAGA
>NEWO01000355.1:375989-390376 GCA_003013225.1 Phalaenopsis aphrodite | reverse complement strand
GAGAGAAAAGTGAAAGGGAGATAATTCTCTCTCAATCTCTCACTAACATCCTTTCATGAGATATAAACATCGTGATAGTGCTTGAATGTGAAAAAGAGGAGAGAAAGCTAGATGAGCAAAAGGCATATAGAGAGAGCTTTCTTTTATTGGAAGAGGAGGGAGTGCATGGGAGGGTTAGAGTTGTACAGAGATGAGCAAAATAGTAGATAGAAATCTCTCTCTCATCCCTCTCTTCTTTCTATCTCTTGCTCCGTCTTATTTTTTTTTCTTGATAAATGTCTCTATCTACTTCCCCTCTCTTTCACTCTCTCCTACTCCAACACTCTCACAAACACTCTCTACTATCTCGCCATCTTTTCACTATCTCTATCTCTGACACTCCCTCCTCCCTTACTCCCTCTCTCTCTTCCTATGCTTCTCTCTCGCATGCTCTCGCTTTCTCCCTCCGTCTCACACATTTTTATATAAGGCTCTATTTCTCTCATCTCCTTTCTCCCCCACTCTCATTAATTGTCTCTCTCTCTCTCTCTCCCACTTTTATCTCATTTAGATAGATAAAGAGAGAGAGAGAGAGCAAGAGAGAGACAAAAGAGAGCATGAGGAGAGAGAGAGAGAGAGGAGATGGAGAGACAGAGAGCGATAAGGTTGGATAGGGAGGGAGGGAGAAGGAAAGAAATAGTGAGATAAAGAGAGGAAGAGGGTGACCATATAAAGAGGGAGAGAAGGGCGTTATTTTTCTCTCTCCAACCTCTTATTTTGTCACTCTTACTCTATCAATTTATTTTATTCTCTCTCCCTCCCTCCCTCTGCCTCCCTCCTTCATTCACTCTCATTCTCTCTTCTTCCCTCTCCCCCTCCCTCTCTCTCACTCTCGCACATCTCTCTCTAACTCTCTCTATAACTTTATCTCTAATCCTCTCCTTATTCTCTCATCTCTATCTCGTGATAGAGCAAGGTGAGAGAAGTAAAGAGCAAGGCTAGAGCTTGAGACAGAAAGAGAGAGGGACAAGAGAGAGAGGCCTCTCTCTCTCATTTTGCTCTATCTTATCTCTTTCCCACTCTAACCCTCCCAGACACCCCCTCCTCTTCCAATAAAGAGGAGGGAGTTCACTCCCTCCCATGCACTCCCTCCTCTCTCTATCTGTCTTTTGCTCATCTAGCTTTCTTTCCTCTCTTTCACATTCTAGCACTATCACGATGTTTATATCTCAAGAAAGGATGTTAGTGAGAGATTGACAAAAATTATCTCCCTTTTACTTTTCTCATTCTCTTCTCTCCTCATCTCTTTCTCATTCTCGATCGAAATTCATTTTCTCTCACTCTCTAACTCTTCCTCTTTCTCTCTCTCACATTATTATCTCACTACCACTCTCCCTCCCTTACTCACTTTCTCTCGCTTGCTCTCCATCTCCCTCTCCCTCTCTTTTCTAACTCACTTTTCTCTTTATCTCTCTTGTAATATCTCATTCTCTTTTATCTTCTATATCTCTTCTCTCTCTGTCTCTCTTCTCTCTCACTAACTCTCTATTTCTGAACCTCCCTTTCTCTCCTACTTTCTTGTTCTTTTTTTCACTGTCTTCTTTCTCTTACAGCTTCTTCCTCTTGCTCCCTCACTTTCTACCTCTCTCCCTCTCCATGCCATTATCTCTCACTCTCTCTTTCTTCTTCTCACTCTCTTTTCTTTCTCTCTCACACTCTCACCTATCTCCCTCTCCATTTCCCTCACTTTCTCTTTTTTTCTCCTCACTCATTAACTCTTACTCTCCCTCTAGCTCTCTACCTCTTTTATCCTTCTTGCTCACATTATCTCTTGTTCATCTTCCCTCACTCTATCCCACATCCTTCTCTCTATCTCGCTACATCGTTTTCTCACTCTTCGCTCACTCTTAATTTTCCTCCCTCACTATTTCTATCTCATTGTATCTCTCACACACTTTTCCCCTTTTATCTTTCTATCTCTCATACCCTTTCTACCTCTCTCTCAACTCTGTCATTTTCTCTCTACTTCTCTCCTTCACTCTCTCTGCCTCCCTTCCTCCCTTTCACTCACCATCTCTCTCTCTTCCTCCTTCTCTCCTTCTCTCTTCCTCTCTCTCTCTCAAACTCTCCCTCGCTCTCACTCTCTCTTACATGAGAGAGAAAGAGAGACATCTCTCTCTCTCTCTCATGCTCTATATCTCCCTCTCTCTTGTTCTATCAACCAATTCCCTTCTTTCTTTCTAACTCTCACTCTTTATTTCTCTCTCCATCTTTCTCTCTAATTATCTCATAAAGATAGAGGGAGGGAGAGAGAGAAAGATTGAGATGGAGAGAGGGAGAAAGAGAAAGAGACAATAGTGAGGGAGAGAAAGAGTTTGAACCTCTCTCTCTCTTACCCTTATTTTCCCTCTTTCTCTCATCACTTTATCACTCTATCTCCCTTTCTCCTCTCTTTCTCTTTCTCTTTATCTATCTCCTCCCTCTCTCTCTCTCATTTTATCTCTCTCACCCACGCACTCTCATTTTTAGAAAGATGAGTCAACAAGGGAGAGAAAAAGAGATGGAGGGAGAAGTTGAGCGATGAAAGAGAGATTAGGAGAGAGAGCTAGAGTGTGATAGAGACAGAGATAGAGAGAGAGAAAGAGATAGAGAGAGCAAGAGTGTGATAGATCAAGAGATAGAGAGAGCACGAGAGACAAAAAGAGGGAGCTTTATTTTGACCTTTAACTTATTCTCTTGTATTCCCTGAACTCTCTCCATCTCTCTTCTCTTCACCAAAATTATGAAAAGATATTACTCTTCTCTCTCAATTTCTCTTTCTCTTCCCTCTTTCACACTTTCTTTCACTCTCACATTCTGTCTCATGATCTAGCCTTGCTCTGTACCCCTCTCACTCTTGCTCCATCACTAGAGAGATGAGCGAATAAGGAGAGGATTAGAGATAAACTTCTATAGAGAGAGTGAGAGATGTGCGAGAGTGAGAGAGGGAGGGGGAGAGGGAAGGAGAGTGAATGAGAGTGAGTGAGGGAGGGAGGGAGAGGGAGGGAGGGAGAGAGAATAAAATAAATTGATAGAGCAAGAGTGACAAAGAGGTTGGACAGAGGAAAATATCAATCTTCTCTCCCTCTTTATATGGTCACACTCTTCCTCTCTCTTTCCTTCTCTCTCTCATATATCTCTTTTATTTTGTAAACCTCTAGCAAGGAGAAAGAGGGATAAAAGCATGAGAGAGAGCACGAGAGCAAGAACAAGAGAGAGAGAGAGAGAGAGATAGAATGATAGAAAGAACAAAAGAGCTCTAGAGAGAGAGTGATAGAGAAAATAAGAGTGTGAAAAAGAGAGGGAGAGAGTTATAGCAAGAGAGATAGAATAGGAGCATGCTAGAAGAGAAAAAAAACAAAATAAGGGTTAGAGACTGAAATTGAGTTAAAGAAAGTGAGAGAAGAGATGGAGTGAGAGAGTGAGTGAGGGAAACACTCTTTATCTCTCTTTCCCCTCATCTCCTTATTATTATTCTCTTTCTTATCAGCTCAATTTCTCTTGCTCGCTCTCTCTTTCTCCCTTCCTATCCCTTCAAAATGAAGGAAGAAAGAGATGGAGAAATTATATAAGAGAGATAGAGAGTGCTCCAGAGAGAGATAAAGAGAAAGGGGGAGGCATAGGAGAGATAGAGAGACAAATGGAGAGTGAAATGTGAAAGCGGAAATAAGACAAAATAGAGGAAAGGAAGGAGCGAGGTAGGGAGGGAGAGAGAAGGTGAGGGATAAGTGATCCCTCATTCCCTCTGCCATCCTTTCTTTCTCACTCTATCTCTCTATCTCTCTCTCCCTCTCTCACTCTTTCTATCATCTCTCTCTTTATTTCTCTCTCTGCCTCTCTCACTATATCCCTTTCTTCCCTATTTCCCACTCTTTTTATATATTTCCTTCTCTTCCTTTAGCTCTCTATCTCTCACTCTCTCTACCTCTCACTCTTGCTCTCTTGTTTTCTCTCTTACCCTCTCTCACTCCATCCCCTTCTCTCCCTCTCTTCCACTTATTATATATATTTTCCCCCTCTTCCTTAAGCTCTCTATCTCTCACTCTTTTCATCTCTCTCTCTCTCTCACTCCCTTTCTTTCCCTCTTTCTATTTCTTTGTCTCATCTCTTTGGCTTTCGATATCTCTCACTCTCTCCCTCCCACCCTCTTTCTCTTCATCACTTCTTCCAACTCTATCTCTCTCACCCTTCTCATTTTCTTTCTCTATATTTCTCTATTCTTTATCTCTTTCTTTGTCAAAAAATGATTAGAGGGAGAGAGAGTAAGTGACAACAGAAAAATAGATTTAGATAGAGACATTGAGCAAGAGGGGGAGCTAAGTAGTAAATGAGAAAAAAAGAAATAATATGAGAGATAGAAAGATAGAAAGAGAAAGTGTGTGATAGAGAGGGAGCTAGAGATAAAGGTAAGGAGATGGAAGCTAGAGATAAGAGAGGAGAGAGGGTGAGAGACATTGAGGGTGGGATGGGGAATGAAGGAGGGAGAGAGAGGCATAGAATGGATAGGGAGGGAGGGTGAAAGAGATAAAGAGATAGAGTAAGATAGAGAAAGTGAGTTAGAGAGAGGGAGAGGGATGGAGGGAGAGGTAGAGAGGGGGCGAGGGTGGAGGAAGGGAGAGCGAGACAAGGAAAGAGAGAGCAAGAGGGAAAGAACGGGGTGGGAGAGGATAATGTCAGGAGAGGCGGGAGGGAGACAGAGATTGAGAGATATAGAAAGGTTGAGTGAGAGAGAGTGACAGAGAGAAAATGAGAGAGATAAGTATGAAAGGAGGGAGTGAGAGAGAGAGAGATAAGTAGGAAAGGAGGGAGTGAGAGAGAGAAGAGATGCTGAGTGGAGGAGAAAAGGAGAGGTAAGAGTGAGAGATAATGAGGTAGAGGGAGGATGGGGTGAAGAGAGAGCAATGTGAGAGAGGAGGTAGAGAGCAAGACAGAAAGTGGGACAAGAGGGAAAAATAAAGAGAATGAGAATGAGATAATGAGAGGGAGAGAAGGAGAGATAGAGAGTGGAAGAAGAGAGGATGTTTGATAGTAAGAGATTGAGAGAGGATGGGGAGAGTGGGGAGGGAGCAAGAGAGAGAGAGAGTGGGGAAGGAAGAGCAAAGGAGGATGGGGGTAAGGGATAGGTGTGAGAGAGATAGAGAGAGAAAGAGAAATATAATTTGATAATAGAGGGAGAGAGAGAGTGAGAGTGAGAGAGAGAGCGAGGGAGAGACTGGAGTAAGGTAGAGAAATTGGGATAGATTGATAGTATGAGAGAGAGATGGAGAGGAGTAGGGTGGGTGGGAGAGTGAGAGAAATGGAGAGAGGTAGATAAATAGATAGAAGAAAAGAAAGAGTTAGAGAGAAAGAGATCGAGAGGGTGGGAGATGGAATGATTGATGTAGGGAGAGAGAGAAAATGAGATAAGAGAGATATCTCTTCTTGTCTCTCACTCTCTCACCCTATCTCTCTCTCTCTCCCTCTCTTACTCTCAAACTATTAACCTATCTCTCTCTCTCAATCCTGGTCTCTCTCTTTCAACTCTGTACCCTCCCTCCCTATCTATTGATATCTCTCTTTTCTTCATGTCCCTCTAAGTCTCTCCCTCCCTCTCTCTTTTTGTCTCTCTATCTCACTCATATCTCTCATGCTATTTCTTCCTCTGTATCTCTCTGTCTATCTTGCTCATTGCCTCTTTCTCCATGACTATCTCTATCTCTACTCACTTGTCATATCTCTCTCTCTTGCTCTATCTTCTCTCTACCTTTTTTTCTATCTCTTTCTGGCTCATCACTCACACTCTTCCTTGCCTTTTGCTTTCACTCTCTCACTACACTCTATCCTTCTCATCCTCACTCCTGCTTTCTGCCTCCTCTCTCTATCTATCCTCCTCTTAAACTCTTTGTCTCCCCCACTTTCTCTTGCTTAGTCTCTCTATATCTCCTTTTATCTCTCCTTCTATTTCTTTTGATATCTCTCATTGTCTCTATCTCTCCCTCCCTCTATCCCTCTCCTTTCCTCTCTCTCTTTCTTATACTATCAACCTCTCTCACTCTCTCATTTGCTATTACACTATCACTCATACCCTTTAACTCTATTCCTATCTACCTTTATTTCTCATATTGTTGCTTTATCTTTTCTCCCTTTCTCACTCTCACGCACTCTTTCTCCCTCTCTCTCTCTCACTCTCTCTCCCTCTCACTCTAGATATCTCACTTCCTCCCCCTTTATTTCTTCCTCTCTTCCCCTCTCTCTCTCCCACTCATTCATTGTCACTCTCCTTTATTTCTTTGTTTATTAGGAAAAGGGTGGGGGAGGGAGGGAGAGAGGGGAAGGGAGTGAGGAAGTAAAGGTAGGTGGTAGAGAAGAAGAATGTGAGAGAAGAGGGAGAGAGCAAGAGTGAGAAAAGGAGATAGTTGTTGAGAGTGTGAGAGAGATGGGAGAGAGTGGATAAATAATAGAGAGAGGAGGGAGAGAATAAGTGGGGGAGTGAGAAAGAATGTAAAAGAAGAGAGAGTGAGAGATAGGAAGAGAGAGAACATGTGGGAGAGCAGGAGAGGGAGGGAGAAATAGAGACAAATAAGAGATTAAGAGAGAGAATAGAAGAGAGAGTGAGAGAGATGAAGAGGTAGAGAGAGAAGGTAGAAGGCTAGAGAGGAAAAGGGAGGAGAAAGAGAAGGTGAGAGCTGGAGAGCTTGAGAGGATTAGAGAAATTATGATTGTGAAAGAGGATAATTAAAAAGAGAATGAAAAAGGGTTAATGAGGAGGCAAGGAGAGAAAGTGCAAGAGAGACAAAGAGATGAAGTAAGTGAAGGAGAGAGAAGATGAAGAGAGGGAGGGTGAGTGAGGGTGAGAGAGTAAAAGGGAAAGAGCCAAAGAGAGTTGTGAGGTGATAGAGTGAGGGAGAGAATGAAAAAATAGTTCATAAGTTAAGAAACGAAGGAAGACAAAAGAGAGAAGAGAGACCGAGATGGAGAGGAGGAGAGAGGTGAGTGAGAGAGTGATAATGAGTGAGGGAGGGAGGGATATTTCTACTTCTTCTCCCTTTGTCAATCTTGCTCTCTCACTCTTCTCTCTATCTTTTTTTCTTGCAAATATCCTTTCACTCTTACCCTCTCTCACTCTTCTCTCACTCATCTTTCTTTTTCACTCATGGTCTCTCTGTCACTCTCTTTTTCTCTCTATCTATCTCTGTCTTCCAAAACTCTCTCCACCCATCATTCTTTCTCTCATCTCTTTCTAATACACGTCTCTCATACTGTTGATGGAACTATCCCTCTTCTGCTCAATAGCTCTAGAGAAAAGAAAACGTGAGAAAATAGAGAGAGCAAGAGGGTGATCTCTCTAGCTCTCTATTTTCTTACTCTCTACCTTCTCTCACTTACTCCTCTCTCTCTCTCTTACTCCCTCACTCTATCCCATACCATTCTTCTCTCTCTCACTCAAATTTTCGCTCTTTATCTTTTGCTCTCTCACTCCATCTCTCTCATGCTTTTTAATGCTCTCTCAACCTGTTTATCATCTTCGTGCTCTCCCTTTTTTTCACCTGATCTCTCGTTATTTATATCATCTCCCTCTCTCGCTTTATCTCGATATTCCCTCTTTTTTCTATCTTTTTTTCAATATCTTTCAAACACACACTCTCTCTCTTCATCCTTCTCCCTCTCTTCTCTCTTCTCCTTTCTCTCCCCTATTTAGCGATAAAGTAGAATAAAGAGAATATACAAAAAGACATTTGCCTCTCTTTATTAAATATGGAGGGATAGTCTTTTTCTCTCTCACACTCTCTTGCTTCTTGCATGCTCCTTTCCTCCCACTATTCCCTCCTCCTGTCCCTCTCTCTCTTTGTCCCACTTTCTTCTATGATAGAGAAATAGAGATGGAGAAAGCATGAAAGAGAGCATTAGAGAGAATACTGAAAGAAAGAGTGAGGGTTAGGGAAAATATTGTGAAAGAGAAAATGATAGTAAAATAAAATGAGAGATAAAAGATGAGAGAATAAGTAAGAAAGTGTGTGAGATTGAGAGGACAGGGAGAGACAAAAGAATTTAAGATAGAGAGATAGTGAGAGAGATAGTGATGCAGAGGGAGGGAGTGAGAGAGGAAGTGATTGAGGGAGGGATGGTTGATGGGTGAGAGAGAGACAAGGGAAAAGAGAGAATTAAAGAGAAACAGAATGTAGAGCAATAGAAGAAAGAGAATGTGTTTTCTCACTCTTCTCTTCCCTATCTCTTGCTCTCTCTTCATTATCTCCTTGCCTATTCTTTATTTTGTCATTCTCTCACTACCACCTTCTCTCCCTTCCTCTCTTCTCTGTTAGTCATCTTTCTCACTCTCTCTCACTTTTATATCTCCCTTTATCTCTCTATGTCTTTCTACTCTCTCCCTTTATCTCTCTATGTCTTTCTACTCTCTCCCTTTATCTCTCTATGTCTTTCTAGTCTCTCCCTTTACACCTCTCTCTTTTTTTAACATCTCTCCCTCTCTTTTGGGAGGGTTAAAGATAAGAGGAGTGAGGGAAGCAAAGAGAGGGAAAATATCAAAAGAGACAGTGTAGGAGAGAAAGAGAGGTATAGAGGGAGGGAAAGAGGGGAAGGAAAAAATGAGTTATTAATAGCAAGAGAAGAAGGGAAGGGAGAGTGTAATATCAAGAGAGAGAGAGGGGGGAGAGAGAGAAATAGTGATCAGGAGAGGAGGAAAGGCTAGAGAGATGTAGAGAGTGAGAGGAGAGAGATGTAAAGAGAGGGAGAGAGAGAGAAAATGATAAAAAACTGAGAAAGTTCATAGAAGAGAGATGGAGAAATTATAATAGAGAGCATACGAGAGATAGAGTGTGAGAGAGCGAGAGAAGTCAGAGTGAGGGAAATGTTGATTCCATCTCTATTTCTTTGTTTATCTCTATCTCTCCTCCCTCGCTCTCTACTCTATCTACCTTCCTCTTCTCTCATTCTCTCTCTCCCTCCCTCCGACTTCTTCCTTCCAACTCCCACTTCCTCTCTCTTTACTTGTAATCTCTATCTTTTGCTCTTTCTTCTCTCTCACTCTCAATCGCTCTCTCTTCTCTCTATCTCTTTCTCTCTCCATCTTTTTCTCTCTATCCCTCTCTCTTACTCTCTCCTAAAATATCTCTATCTCTCAACCTCTAGCACTCTCCTTCTCTCTCCCTCTCTTACTCTTTAAACCTCCCTCTCTATTTCTCTTTCTCCCCCTTCCACTATATCATCCCGCCCTCACTATTTATCTTTCTCTCCATCCCTATCTTGTTTCTCTTACTCTCACTCTTTCACTCTCTCTCTATCCACTTTCTTCCTCCCTCTACCTCTCACTTGCACTATTTATCTTTTTTTTCTCCTGCTCTCTCTTTCATGAAAGTTTGAGCTAAAGAGAGTGAGAGGTTGATAGAAAGAGATAAAAAGAATGATAAAAAATAGGGTAGGAGAGGGAATGAGAGAGAGAAAGAGCCGAAGAGAGATAGGAGTGAATGCCTCCCTCTCTATCTGTCTCCCCCTTTTTCTCTTCTCTCTCTTTTTCACTCTCATTGTCTCTCTATCACTCTCCTTCTGAAAAATTGTAACTTTTTTTACTCTAACTCTTTTCATATCCCATCTCCCTTAGCGTTTCCTTCTTTTTAATTATAGCTCCTTCTCTCAATCTCACACTCATTCTCTAATGCTCCTTCTCACTCTCTCTCCATCCCTCTTACACTCTTTATCTCTCTTGCTCACCTCTTTCTCAATCTCTCTTTCTCTCTCTATTCCCTCTCTCAATTTCTCTCTCTTTCCCTCTCACACTTATTCTCTCTTCCTCTCACACTCTATCAAACTCTCATTCTCTCTCAACCCCCTCCCTCTCTCTCTTAAACTCTAAAATATGTATCCCTCTCTCGTTATCTCTTCTCGCTTTCTTCTTCTCTCTCTTACGCTCTGAACCTCTCTTGTACCATCAGCCTATCAGAGAGAGTAATTAAGTGATGGAGTGGATAGATAGTGGGAGAGGGTGAAAGGGGAGCCATAGAGAGAGTGAGAGAGAAGAGAGAGATATGAGAGAGAATAGGGGAGAGGGAGAGGGAGGGGAAGGACTATTAAGAGAGAGAGAGTGAAGTGGGGTTTAAAAAGGGGAACAAAGAAAGAGAGATAGTCCCATCTCTTTCCCATTTTTTGTCGCTCTTCCTGTCTCTCACTTATGTTCTCTCCCTTTTGCCACTCTTCCTGTCTCTCACTTATGTTCTCTCCCTCCCCTCTCACCTCTAATTTCACTACCACATCCTCTCTCATTCTCTCCACCTTCTCTAACTCTCTCTCCCTCTCACTCTCTCTAACTTTTTTATCTCCATCTTTTCATTCCAAGAGATTGAGAGAGTATTTGTAGACAAGGAAAGGAGAGAGTGAGAGAAGAGAGAGTGAGGAAGGGGTGAAGCGAGAGATACAAAATAGAGAGATGGGAGAAGAGAGGGAGGGAGGGAGCAGGAATGAAGGAGAAAGAGAGAGTTGGAGAGAGGAATAAGATAAAAGGAGGAGCGAATAGTGAGAGGGATACGAGAGAGAAAGAGATAGAGAAGAGAAGAGTGAGAAAATAGAGAGTGCAGAGAGCAAGCAGATAAAAGATGGGAGAGAAGGAAAGAGGGTAAAGTGGGAGAAAGAGAGTGAGAGGTGCCATATATGGGGGATGGAGGACAAAGAAAGAGAGAGAAAAAAGAGTCAAAGATATCTCTATCTTGCTTCCTCACTCTCTCTTTCACTATTCTCTCACTCTGTCATTCTGTATCTTATCTCTTATCTTTCTCTCTCCAAATACCCATTTCTCTCTCCCTCCTCTATGTCATTCCCATGCTCGCTTACACTTAATATCTCAATTTTTCTCTCTCAGATAATAGAAGAGTGGAGAGAGTGACAAGTTGATAGTTTTAGAGAGATACTGACAAAGAGAAAGAAGAGAGAGAAGTGAAAAGAATGAGAAACTATAGGAAAGAAAGCATGAGAGAGCTAGCAAGTGAAAGCTCTTTATATTTCTTTCTCACACACACTCTCGCTTCTTTTCACCCTCACTCTCTCTCCCACTCCCTCTCTTTGAAGGGAACAAGGGAGGGAGGAAGGTGGAGGGGGCTTAAGAAAGAGAGAGTGAAAAAGAGCTTAAGAGGAAGAGAAAGGTGTGAGAGATTGGAGAAGAGAGAGAAAGTATGGAAGAGATTTAGAGTGATAGAGAGTTAAATGAGGAAAGATGATAAAAAGGATATAGATCTAGAGATAGAGAGATAAAGTGTGAGGGAGAAAGGGTGGGATAGGGAATGAGGGAGGCAGAGAGAGGAGGAGAGACAGAAGAGAGGGAGGGAGGTAGGGTGACAGAGAAAGTAAGAGAAAGAGTGTGTGTATGTGAGAGTGAGTGTGAGGCACATAGCAAGAGTGAGAGGGTTAGTGTGGGAGGGAGTTATGGTAAGAGAAGAGATAGAGAGAAATTGAGAAACTTATAAAGAGATGGGAGAGGTTAAAGAGAGTTGAAAGAGGGAGAGAAGTGTGTGCATGTGTGAGAGAGAAAGAGCTCTCCCTCCCTTTCAATTCTTCGCCCACTCTATCCCAATCTTTGTCACTCTCCCTTTTCTCTTAAACTCTCATTCTCACTCACTATCTTTCTCCCACTCTAACTCTTACTCTCTAACCAGAGGAAAATATGTTGAGATTTTCATACCTATTTTATACTATTTCTTATGATATTGAACTTTAAAGAAAGATATTTTTGAAGTTTTATTGCAGGATTGATGAATTAGGGTCATTTGAGCAAAAAAAAATACAAAAAGGAGCAGATTTGGAGCTAAAAGGACCAAAATGTAGAGATTTGAACTAGCCCGACGACGACGCCCTCGACCCCGCCGACGGCGAGTTTTTCCCGAAACTACAGGACAAAATTCTTTATGTCTGGACCAAAGAGTAAAGAATATGTATGCTCCTATTTGGCATACTATAAATTGAACTAATTCATTTTATCCATTCACTATAATTTCTTGGCAAGGAGAATGATGCTTTCTTATATATTGAATATCAGAATTAAACTCTACTTAATATCCCTAGTTATTTATTAGTTATTAAAATTATCTATTTATTTCAATTTTTTATTAGTGATGGATAAGCAAATTGAACGTCATTGTTGTGATTAAAATATTGCTTTTCTAAAGTTTTAGTCCGTAATTCTAAACTACTCTCTGTGGGATCAATATCTAGGACTCCATTGAAGCCCTATATTACTTGAGCGATACGTATACTTGCGTTGATAAATGTGACTTTACAATTATTGAATATTTAATACGTAATTATCTTTATAATTTATTGCATATATAAAGTCGCTGTCAATTTTTTGGCGTCGTTGCTGGGGAGTGATTGAGTGAGTGAGTAAAATCACGATCAGAGTAACAGAGAAATTAAGATTATTAGAAAATTTTTGCTTAAATTGCAACTTATTTTTATATTTATATTTAGTTAATTATATTACTGAGTACTGATTTCAAATTGTATGCGTAAGTTTGGACCTGAAAATCTTATACCCTACGATTTGGAATTAGAACACACTATTAGAAGGATAAAAAAATTAAGAAGAGAACCTAGAAATTCTGATACAATGGAAAACAACCTGAACAATTAAGGAATAGAGAATGAACACCAACCTAGACCCCTAAGAGATTATGCAAATCCTACAACATATGAGATTCACTTATCTATCCAAAATCCTGATGTAGCTGCTAATTCATTTGAGCTTAAACCTGCTATTATCCAAATGGTACAAAGCAATCAATTTGAAGGTACACCAAATGAAGATCCGAACTTACACCTCGCTAGTTTTTTAGAACTGTGTGCTACTTTTAAATATGACAGAGTCTCAAACGATGTTGTTAGACTTAGAATTTTTCTTTTTTCACTGAGGGATAAAGCTAAGATGTGGTTAAATTCGTTAGCACCGGGATCTATTAGAACTTGGGGAGAACTTTCACAGAAATTTCTATCCAAATATTTCCCTCCATCCAAAACAGCTAAATTTAGAAATGACATAACATCATTCTGTCAGATTGATGGAGAGTCAATATATGAAGCTTCAGAGAGATTTAAAGATCTTAGGAAGTGTCCTCATCATTCGTTACCAGATTGGTTAATAACTTAAACTTTTTATAATGGATTAGTGGGATCCCTTAGATCAATTATTGATGCTGCGGCTGATGGTTCTTTAATATCAAAACCTTTTGATGAGGCTTATTCATTAATAGAAGAGATGGCTACCAACAATTTTCAATGGCCTTCTAAGCAGGTAAATCCTAAAAGAGTAGCTAGTATCCATGATTCTGATGCAATATCTATGTTAGCTTCGCAGATTGCTGCAATATTAAAGAAATTAGATCATTATGGGATGAATTATTCATCAACACCTCCCATGATGGAAGAGAATTCATCTGGGCAATTTGTGGATGTTCAACCTTCATATGAGACCTTAAATGTTATTAATAGACCCAACAACCCATATTCAAACAATTATAACCCAGGTTGGAAAAATCATCCAAATTTTAATTGGAATAACAATTCTTCTACAAATCAACAATAGACAAACAACCCAGTGAACCCATTAGAAAATTCATCCAACCAAGGAAATGTTAACTATAAATTTTCTTATCCTCCAGGATTTAACAGTAATACTCAAATTAAGGAGAAGAAGTTGTCTATGGAAGAGCTGATATTAAACATGGGTCAACAATTACTAAATCAATGAAATCAATTATAAATTCAAGGAAATCAATTACAAATTCAAGGAACTACTATTAAGAATATTGAAAACCAATTAGAGCGCATCGCTACTGCGCTTAGTAACCAAACATTAGGAACTTTTCCTAGTACTGTTAAACCAAATCCTAAAGACCAAGGAAAAGAACAAATCAAAGCAATACAATTATGAAGTGGAAAATAATTGGAAACAAGGGTGCAAAAAGAAACAGAAACTGAAAAAGAGAATGTGGATACCGAAAAAGAAAAGGATCATGATACCCAGATTTAGAGTATCCATTTAAACCAATAAAAATTACTGTGGAGAAACCTCCACCACCATTTCCTCAAAGATGAAAGCAACACAAACAGAATAAACAATTCTCCAAATTTCTAGAAATTCTTAAGAAATTAATAATAAACATACCCTTCGTAGAAGTTTTAGAGCAAATGCCCAATTATGTGAAATTTATGAAAGATATTCTGAACAAGAAAAGGAAGTTCACAGATAATGAAATTGTTGCACTTAGTGAAGAGTGTAGTACAATTATTCATAAAAAGATTACTAAAAAATTAAAAGATCCTGACAGTTTCACTATACCGTGTGCGATAGGTGAAAAATTTTATGAGAGAGCTTTATGTGATTTGGGAGCTAG
>NEWO01000355.1:358991-370213 GCA_003013225.1 Phalaenopsis aphrodite | reverse complement strand
ACGACAAACGAGAAGAGTTGAGTTCGACGAGTCTCGCTTCGTCAATGTGATGGCTCAAACAAAACTTACTTCCATGTTTAAAGGAAAGAAGTGCATACAAGATCGAGTTTTTGAAAGTCCGGGAGGAGAAATCAAACGAGTTATTGCCGAGCAGAGGTGGGAAAACATTTGTTACACCACGGATAAAGCTGATGCAAATGTTGTGAAGGAGTTCTACGCCAACGTGATTTATTCTGATGATAGAATCATTTAAGTGCGTGGATTCCCTGTTGAGTTTACTGCTGCTCGCATCAACACTTTTTATGAAGTCCCAGACTCTTACAGCTGCCAAAATGAATCCTTTAGTATGATGGAAGGCCCCCTCAATGATGTGATCAACTTTCTCACTAATGGGAAAGGAACATGGAAGATAAAGCAACATGAACGGGTAAATTTTTCTGCTTCCATGCTGAATGCCACCTCTAAGGCGTGACAATATTTCATTTCCTCTACTCTGTTACCGACCTATCACAATAGTGAGATAACTAGAGATAGAGCTATTCTGAATTTCTGTATTCAGAATAGTAGAACTATAAATGTGGGGAGAATAATTCTTATGAATATGTTGACTACGGCAAGGAGTGAGACAAGTGGAGGTCTAGGACATTCTGGACTTCTTTATGCAATTTGCAAACTTTATGGAGTGGAAAGTGGAGATGAAGAATGGGTTTATCCTATGAAATCCATTAGTAAAGCTAATTTGAAGACTTATGAATCCCATGAGAAATGGAGAACTGGGAGTAGAAGTCAAGAACCTTCTACTAGTAGAGATGTCCCCTCTACAAGTCATGACCTTCCACCTTCTAGTTCCCCTACCCTCTCTGATTTGATGAATGAGTTGACCTTATAGTGGAATAACATAGATTTTATAAGTGAAAGGATTAAAGGTTTATAACATCAACACGATTATGATAGTGAGTACCTGCAGAGGCATTCAAATTTTGAGGTTGCCATTATGAAGCTCAGGCCCGACACTACAGAGGCGAGCCTGATGTTACGTTTCCTAAATGCCCCCGATATACTCAATATCAACCCAATCCTCCTGCTGATCAAGGAGATGAAGATATAGCTTGGGATTTTGATATAGAATGAAATTGATGTACTTATGTTTGTATTTTTATTTTATGTAGTCTTTTGTAATAGAAATGGATGTTTATTTCTTTGGGCTTTCATTTTTATTATTATTTTGTACTTGGATAATTTTAATTTTTGTTATAAAAGTTAGTATTATAGTTTAATTTACATGTGTAGTTTAATAGATGTTGAGTTCAATTGTGGATTGTAATGTATTTTTGTTTCGCATTTTAGTTTTAATTGTTTAGTATTGTGTTTGTGTTAGAAACTGTTGTGCTTATTTAATGTTTTAGTTTTATACTTATTTCAAAATTTCATTACCCAGAAATTCCTCTAATGATTTATCTGTGTAGAAACCTCCTAATATTACTGACCACGTGAAGTAAAAAATTTAGAAGGCCTGCAGAAATTTCAAAATGATGAAAATGCCTACAATACTGAGGTATGATTTATATTTATAGTTTTTCTTTCCACCTGTATTACTTCATATTTAAAAATTTAAGTTTTGGGGAGGGAAGAAAAAGATTAACTATTAGATGTCCTCTATTTCAATATTTTCAAAAATTATTTATATAATTTCATGTAGTGAATTTAATTCAGGCAACTATATTTTTGCAACTATTTAAATATTATGATAGACTTAAAGAAATATTTTTGTAATGAAAATTAATTTTGTGACTTAAGATGTTTAATATAAGAGAATAAGATTATAGTTAACTATTTAAAGTAAAGGAAACTATATTTTGAAGTATTAAGAATCTGGAAATTCATTTAAGAAGAAAAGATTGAGGCTCAATGATGTAAAAACTATGAAATATTTAAAAGGTAAAGAAATGCTTTGAGTTTCAAATTTAGGGAAATAAAAGTGAAGTTCCAAATCATTACAGCCTATCCAGGTATAGTAATCCTCACTTGAAAAAGGAAAAAGAAAGGATTGAAAACAATCCCTGAAAAGAAAAGAGAAATATATATAGGATTGAAAGCAATCCAAATAAAAAAGAAAAGAGAAAAGAAAGAAAAAAATTATGAAAGTGAGGAGAAGCTTGAGGATATGCCTAATAAAAAATTGGCTTCACTCAACCTACCTAAAGGGAAAACTTAAATACATTTCTGAACTTATATTTATGGAATTAGATCTTTTACTAGTGAAGTTCTCATGAAGTTCCTATCTCTTGAATATTCTAAGTGACTTAATATTACAACATATAGTCATTCTTGAAATAAATAGAAAACTAGAACTCTTAAACTTGATGACAAAATAATCTTGTGGCTATAGAGTTAATTCAATTACTTGAATTTTTTTCTGAAAATCTCACTATGATATTTATTTAAATCAAACTTATAGTAATTCTGAATTAAAACTTTACTATATTAGATCAAAACCTTTATATAGTACTAAAATTACTTGAGGACAAGTAATAGTTAAGTTTGGGAAATTTTGACCAGAGGAAAATATGTTGAGATTTTCATACCCATTTTATACTGTTTTTTATGATATTGTACTTTAAAGAAAGGTATTTTTGATGTTTGTTGCAGAAATGATGAATAAGGGTCATTGGAGCAAAACGATGCAAAAAGGAGCAAATTTGGAGCGAAAAGGACCAAAATGTGGAGATTTGAACTAGCTCGCCGACGGCGCCCTCGACCCCGCTGATGACGAGTTTTTCCCGAGACTAAAGACAAAATTCTCTAGAAGCCCGCCGACGGTGAGATCGACGGTTTTGCCTACTCAATCTTTGCATAAGGCCAAATTTTGAAGGGATGCTTAGGCAACTCTTGGAAAAGCTCATCCACAACTTTAAAAGAACATTTTTGGCCGAAAATTGAAGAGTTTTAGAGGCCTTGGAGGTTACCATTAGAATGTTTAAGAAATTGTGATGATCTTTTCACTTAGATCTTAATTTACTTTCAATCTAGCCAATTAATTTGTTAAAATATGTTGAGTTTTACAACTAAAGTGAAGATTACATCCAAGATTCAGCGAGGTCAAAGCCCTTGGAGTTGGGTGCAAATAAATAGGGAAATAATATTATCGGGCGTAGAAATAGAGATTTTAGAGTGACACACTAAAATCCCCAAATCGGTCCTATCGTTTGGGTGCTGAAGTGTAGATGTTAGCCCTCAAGTGAGGGGAACATGGGAGCTCCGAGGTGAGAGCTGGTATCCTCCCAGCCTAGCCACAGATTCAGTAAACAAGCATAGGATTAGTCAATGTTTCTTATGCCTAGACCAAAGGGTAAAAAAAAGGTATGCTCCTATTTGACACAATATAAATTGAATTAATTCATTTTATCAATTCACTATAATTTCTTGGCAAGGAGAATGATGCTTTCATATATATTGAATATCACAATTAAACCCTACTTAATATCCCTAGTTATTTATTAGTTATTAAAATTATCTATTTATTTCAATTGTCTATTAGTGACAGATAAGCAAATTGAACGTCGTTGTTGTGATTATAGTATTGCTTTTCTGAATTCTTAGTCCGTAATTCTAAATTACTCCCTGTGGGATCGATATCTAGGACTCCATTAGAGCCCTATATTACTTGAGCGGTACTTATACTTGCGTTGATATATGTGACTTTACAATTATTGAATATTTAATATGTCCATATTTATCTTTATATTTTATTGCATATATAAAGTCATTGTCACTCTCTCACTCCTATCTCTTTTTCTACTCACTCTCTTTTGCTCTTGCTCTTTAGTTACGAGATGAAAAGAGAGAGAAGGGAGAAGATAAGAGCAAGAGAAAGAGATATCATGAGAAAGAGAGAGAAAAAGTGAGAGAGGGAGACAACAGAGAGAGAATGTGACAAGTGATTGGGAGGGTGTTAGAGATAGAGGTATTGAGAGAATGAAGATAGGGAGAGATAAAAAAGTCAATAAGGGAGAGGTAAAATGTGACCAAGAAAGAGATATGCTAAGCTAGAGGGAGTGAAGAGAGGTGGGCAAGCAAGAGCAACAAAGAGATTCGGAGATAGAGAAAGGGAGAAAGAGAGAGACAGGAAGAAGAGTGGGAGAAAAAGAAGAGAGAGAATTAGAAGAAAGAGCGGGAGAGTGGTGGAGAGTGAGGTAGGGAGAGAGAAAGGGAGAGAAGGAGAGGCCTTATACCGTTAACTCTCTCATACTTCTAATGACAGTGAAAGAGAAATCAGGGAGTGAGAGCAAAAGAGGGAGAGAGAGAGAAGAGCAAGAAAGAGAGAGAGAGAAGAGAAAGAGAGAGAAAGGAATGGAAGAGAGAGGGTGGGAAAAAATGAATGATATATAGAGACAAGAAAGTGCGTGAGGGAGAGAGTGAGAGAGAATTTGAAAGATAAAAACAATAAGAGGAAGAGAAATAGTGAGGGATGGGGAGAAAAAGATAAGGAAAGAGAGAGAATGAGAGATAATGTGAAAGGCGGGAGACAAAGAAAGATTAAGATTATGAGAGAAAAAAAGAGCAAGAGAGAGCTGATAAAGAGAGAGGGAGGAAGAGAGTGAGAAGGCATGAGAGAAAGCAAGAGAGAGAAAGGGATAGAGATAAAGAAATAGAACATAAGAACCAAGAAAGAGAGAGGGAGGGATTGAGGGAGAGTGGGAGAAAGAGTGAGTAAGAGACAAAGAAGAGAGTGAGAGGGAGGGAACATGAGAGAGAGTGAGTGATAGAGAGAATGAGAAAAGATGCTCTCTAAAGGGAGGAAAAATTGAGAAGAGGTGAGAAGATTGAAAGAAACTAGATAAAATAGGGTAGAGATAGAGAGTGAGAGAAGAGGGAGATACAGTGAGAGGGAGAAAAAGAAAGGGAGGGAGGGAGGGATAGAGTGAGAGAGGAAAGACAGAGAAAGAGGAAGTGAGAGCGATAGAGAAAGAAAGGGATGGCAGCAACATGAGAGAAGAGAATAGAGAGAGTTATATCACACTCTCTAACTATCTCTTCTATCTTGGTCTTTTCCTCTCTTGATATATTTCTCATTATCTTATTCTCCCTTTCATCACTTTCTACCTCTCTCATGACCTCTCTATTCCATATACTCTCCTCTCTCAATCTCAATCTTCTATCTCCCTCCCTCTCTCTCTCTCCCGTTCTCTCTTATCTCCCTCTATTTATTTCCCTCTCTCAATCACTCTTTATCTCTACCATCAATGTCTCTCACACTCTCTCTCTTCCACCACTCTCAACCATTCTCTCTCTTTCTCTCTTCTCTATCATTTTTTGTTCTTGTCTCTCTACCTCTCTAGCAAGGAAGAGGGAGGTGGAGAGAGATATGATATGAGAGATGAGGGAGAGAAAAAGAGTGTAAGAATGAGAGAAGTGGGTATAAGAAAGAGATATAGATAGAGAGCTAGTGAGTGATCTCTCTCTGCCTCACTACCAACCTCCATCGCTCCATTACACATACACTCTCCTTCACTCTCACTTTAGTTAGCACCATTTCAAGCTCTCTCCATCTGTCTCTTCCCTCTATTTCTCCTCATCATTTTTTGCTCTCTTTCCTGCCCAATCTTTCTCTCTCACTCTCTCTCACCCTTTCTCATGCTTTCGTTCTCACTATTCTCTCTTTCTCTCCCTAAACTCTCTATCGCTATCTTTATATATCTATCTATCTCTCTCATTCTCTCTCAATCTCATTCTATATCATTATCACTCTTATCTCACTCTCTCGCTCTTGTTGTATCCCTCTCTCCTACTTACATTCTACGTCTTTTTACCTCCCTCATTCTTTTTCTATCTCTCCCCTTTCTCTCCCTTTCTCCCTCACCATCACTCTCCCTCTCTATCTCTGTTTCTTCCATTCCCCTTCCCTTTTTCTCTCTTTTTCTCTCTCTCTTCCTTCACTCTTTTTGCATCATTATGTCTCGTTCTTTCTTTCTAACATCTCTCTATTGTTCTATATCTCCCTTCATTCCCCTTTCCCTCTCAAATTCTCCTTCCTTTCTATCTCTCACACCCACACTCTCTACTTCTCCTCTCACTAACTCTCTCACTTGAGAGAGAAATAAAGGTATCAACGAATCTCTTTCCCCCATCCCTCCCTCTCTTAGTCTACTCCTTTTCTCTTACTTCGTCTCTCCCGCTCTTTTTGTCACTCTCTCTTAGTTTTTCTATGCTCTCCATCCCCATCTTTCTCTCAATCTCTCTTTCCCTTTATCTCTCTTACCTCTCTAGCTCTCTCTATCTCTCCTTAGCACTCTATGTTTCTCCTCTCTTTTTTCTCTTGCTCTCTCTAGCAAGAGATAGAGAGATTGAGAGAGAAAAAGGGAGGTAGAGAGAGGAAGAAAGTAAGTTAATGGAATAAAGAGAGAGAATGGATGGGAGAGTTAGATTAAGAAAGTGTTAAAGTAGCTAAATAGAAGCGAAGAGAGAGAATATAAGCTTCTCCTCCCTTTCTGTCTCTCTTTTTCTCTCGTTCTTTCTCACTATATCTCTCATTTCTCTCCTTTCTCTCCTCTTTGTCCCGCTCTAATTCTTTAACACTCTCTCCTTTAATCTCTCATCCACTCTTCTCTTTCATCTCTCCTATCTCTTCCAATCTTCTCTCACCTTTACTTCGTTATCTCTCTAACGACAAAGTAGGAGAGAAAGTGCAAAATAAAAATAGAGACAAGAGAGGAATGGAGAGAGCTAGCAATGAAGAGAGAGAAAGAGTGATATGAGAAGAGAGAGAATATGCTTTCCCTCTCTATCCCATTTTGTCTCCTATATCTCCCTCCCTCACTATCGCTCTCCCATTGGGGAGGGAGCTAGTGAGAGTGAGAGATATATAGGAGACAAAATGGGATGAGTGATAGTGAGGGAGAGAGAAACAGATAAAGAGAGTTGTTAGAGAGAGTGGTGGTCAGAAGGAAGGAGAGAGGGAGAAATAGTGGTTGATGAGAGAAAGAGGAGAAATATAGAGAAATTGAGTGAGGGATAGAGGGAGAGAAGGAGAGAGAGGAGAGTGATCGAGGGTGGGCAAGAAAGGGAGAGAGGTTTTCTCTCTCTAGCTTTACCTCTTTCTCACCCTCTTTTCCCCCTCATTAATCCCTCTATCTCTTTCCTTCTCCCTTGTGTCTCTCACTCCCCTTATGCTCCCTATCTTTGCCTCTCTCTAGCTCTCCCTCTTCATTCGCACTCTCCCTTCCTCTCTCTTACAAATTATGTCTCTCTCACACACACTCTTACTGCTTTAACTCTCACACACACACTCTCTCTCTTTTCAAAATCTCACTATTTTTGTACCCATGCTCCATCCCTCCTCTCTCCATCGCTCATACTCGGTCACCTACATCTCTCTGACATCTTCTATCACTCACCCTCTTTGTTCAATCTATCACTCTTGCTTTCTTGCTCTCTCACTTCTCACTCCCTCATTCTTTATCACATTCTTCTCTCCCTTTTTTTTGCTCTATTCTCTCCTTTGAAATTATCTCTCTAACTTTAACTCTCTCCAACTAACCCTCTCTTTTCTGTCTATCCCGCCACTATTTGCCTCCTTCATTTTCTCTCCACCCTCTCTCTCTCTCACTCTATCTCTTTATCTCTAGCTCACACTCTCTTAATTCCTCTCCTATCCTCCCTCCCCTTTTAACTATCTTCCACTGAGTGAGAGAGGGTGTGTGAAAGGGAGTTGAGAGAGAGAGAGAGAGAGAGAGAGAGAGACAAAGAGAGCTCTCCCTTCCTACCAATCTCATGCTCTCTCTCTTACAACCTCTTAGTTTATCTTCTCTTCTTTATCTTTCCTCTCTCTCTATATCACACACAATCTATTCTAAAATATCAGCCTATATCTCTCCTATCCCATATCTTCTAATAGGAAATAGAGAGAGAGATATCAACAATGGTAGAAGAAAGGGAGTCAGGAGAAATAGAGAGGCAGAGAGAGCGAGAGAGAATTGGTAATAAAGTTATAAGAGAGAGATTGGTTGATAGCTAGAGGGGGAGAGAGAATGGTAAGAGATAAGAAAAAACAAGATCAGGTGAAAGAATAGTGATAGAGAGATTGATTGAAGGAGCAAGAGAAAGAAAGTGTGAGGGAGAAAGATATTGATAGCGAAAGAGCAAGTGAGGGAGAGATGAGTGCTAGAGAGATAAAGAGTTAAGTGAAAGGGAACAAAGAGAGAGAGATAGAGAGTGAGGGAGAGAGAATTGATAGAGGGAAAGTAAGTTGATAGTTTGAGATAGAGAGACAGAGAGAAGCAAGAAAGAGGTGGAAAGAGATTGATATCAATATTCTCTCTATCTCCCTCTCTCTTCCTCTATCTTACACTCTCTATCATTTTCACTCTAACTTCATCTCACTATCTTTCTCACTCTCTTTGCCTCTATCCCACTCTCTCTTTCTCCCTCTTTCCCCCTCCATCACTCTATCCTTTATTTTTCTCTCTCTCTCTTGCTCTCCCACTATCTCTTTTATTCTCTTTTTGTCCTCCACCACCCTCTCCTTAATTCTCTTGATTCCTCTCTCTCTCTCTATCCATCTATCAACCTGCAACTCTCCTAGTCTCTTTCTAGAATAGAGAGAGTGATAAGGGGATCATGAGAAAAGGAGAGAGAGTGTGAGAGAAAAATGGGAAAGGAGAGAGAGAAAGCAAGAGAGTGAGAAATGAAGCTAAAAAAAGTGATAGTGAGAGAGTGTGTGTGCGAGTGAAGGATAAATGGAGGGTGGCTGTGACAGAGAGAAATCTCTCACTAGCTCTCTATCCATATCCCTTTCTCTTATTCTCAGTCTTTGTAACTCTCCCTCTTCTTTCACTCTTACACTCTTTCTCTCTCCCTCCTCTCTGGTATCCTGTCTCTCTACCTCCCTCTTTCTTGCTGGAGAGATGAAGAGAGTTATTAGAATGGAGAATGATAAAGATGCTAGAGAAAATGTTGGGAGAGGGAGTGAGAGAGAGGCTGATGGTACGAGAGAAAGAGCAGTTGAGATAGGGAGATAAATAGATAGAAAGAAGTGAGAGTGAGAGAAAGAGGGAGGGAGATAAAAGATGGAGATTGATAGAAGAGATATAGAATAGAGAGGGCAGGAGAGAGCTAAACTTTTATCGAAGGGAGAGTGGGATAATGAGAAATATATCAAGATAAAGAGGAGAGAGGGAAAGACCAAGGTAAAAAAGAGAGTGTGATATAGGTCTCTCCATTCTCTTCTCTCATCCTTCTACTTCTCTATCTCATTCTCTCTTTCTCTTTCTCTTCTCTCTCCCTCTCTCTCTCTCTTTTTATCTATCTCACTATCTCTCTTTTCTCTCGCACTTATCTCCATCCTGCTTTCTCTGCTTTCTTTCTATCTTCTTTCTCCCCCTCTCTTCCCTCCTTTTAGAGAGTTTCATTGGCCGTTCCTTTTATCACTCACACTCTTGCATGCTCCCTCTCCCCTCTCTCTTCTCTATCTCTTAGTTACTCATGCCCTCTCTTACTGTCCCTCAATCACTCCCTCTCTTTTTCTCCCTATCCCTTTCTTTGTTCTTATGCTTTCTTTCTCTATCCTTCGTTCTCTCTTTTTTGGATGCTCTTGCTTTCTTTATTGGTAGCTCTTTTATCTCTCACAATCTCTCTCTTTCTTTCTCTCTTCCTTCCTCTTTCTCACTATTTGTCATTCTCTATATTTCTTTATCTCTCTTTCCCCCTCCCTCAAAGTTGCTCTTCCTCTTGCTCTTTTCCTCTTTTATTCTTCCCCTCACTTTCTCTCCATCATGCTCTCTCTCATTCTCTATCTCTCATTCATTCTTTTCTCCTACCCACAGTCCTCTCCCTTTCTCTTTCTATCTCTTCCCATATCTCTTTCTTGCTCTTCTCTCTCCCTCTTTTGCCTCACTCTTCTTCATCTCTCAATTACACACTCAATCTCACACTTATATATTGAAGAAAGAGTGAAAGGGATAAGGCCTCTCAATCTCACACTTATTAGACTGATGAAAGAGTGAAAGAGAGAAAGGGGAAGTGAGAGGGAGAGATAGAGAGGGAGAGTGATAGTGAGGGAGAAAGAGAGAGAAATGTAGAGAGATAGAGAAAGAAAAAGGGGAGTGTGGGAGGGAGGTATACAACAAGAGTGAGAAAGTGAGAGAAGATGGATAACGATAGAGAATGAGATTAAGAGAGAATCACGAAGAGAGATAGAAAAAAGATAGAGATAAAGGGGTTTGGGAAAGAGAGACGTTTGTTGGAGAGGGAGAGAGAGAGAATGATAAGGGGAGCATGAGAAAAAGAGAGAGAGTGTGAGAGAAAAATGGGAAAGGAGAGAGAGAAAGCAAGAAAGTGAGAAATGAAGCTAAGAAGAGTAAGAGTGAGAGAGAGTGTGTGAGTGAAGGATAAATGGAGGGTGGTTGTCACAGAGAGAGAGATCTCTCACTAGCTCTCTATCCATATCCCTTTATCTTATTCTCATTCTTTGTAACTCTCCCTCTTCTTTCACTCTTACACTTTTTCTCTCTCCCTCCTCTCTGGTATCATATCTCTCTACCTCCCTCTTTCTTGCTAGAGAGATGAAGAGAGATATTAGAATGGAGAATGATAAAGAAGACAGAGAAAATGTTGGGAGAGAGAGTGAGAGAGAGACTGATGGTACGAGAGAAAGTGCAATTGAGATAGGGAGATAAATAGAAAGAAAGAAGTGAGAGTGAGAGAAAGATGGAGGGAGATAAGAGATGGAGATAGAGTGAAGAGAGATATAGAATAGAGAGGGCAGGAGAGAGCTAGACTTTTATTGAAGGGAGAGTGGGATAATTGGAAATATATCAAGATAAAGAGGAGAGAGGGAAAGACCAACGTAAAAAAGAGAGTGTGATATAGGTCTCTCCATTCTCTTTTATCATGCTCCTTCTACTTCTCTCTCTCATTCTCTCTCACTCTCATTCTCTCTTTCTCTTTCTCTTCTCTCTCTCTCTCTCTCTCTCTCTCTATTTCTATCTATTTCACTATCTCTCTCTTCTATCGCACTTTATTTCGGTCCCACTTTCTCTACTTTCATTCTATCTTCTTTCTCCCCCTCTCTCTTCCCTCCCTTTAGAGAGTATCTTTACTCATTCCTTCTATCACTTACATTCTTGCATGCTCCCTCCCCCCTTTCTCTTCTCTATCTCTTAGTTACTCATTCCCTCTCTTACTGTCCCTCAATCACTCCCTCTCTCTTTTTCTCACTATCACTT
>NEWO01000355.1:313580-342126 GCA_003013225.1 Phalaenopsis aphrodite | reverse complement strand
TTCTTCTTCTCTGATGCTCCCTTTTCACTCTCCCTCCAACACTTCTTTCTATCTCTTATTCTCTTTTTATCTCCCTCACTCACATCTATGTCATTCCCCTCTTCTCTAACTCTCTCACTGTTGCTCCCTTCCTCTCTTTTTTTGCCTCTCTCTCTATCTCCCTCTTTCTTTCTTTATCACTTTCTATTCCTCACTTCAACTCTTCTTCTCTATCTCCTTCTTTTACTCCGCTCTCTTGATCCATCACTTTCTCACTCTTGATGTCTTTTTCTCCTATCTCTCATTGTTCTTCTATCATCCTCTGCCTCTCCCTACCCATATCCCTCACTCACCTCTCTCCCACTCTCTCTACCAGTGAGAGAGGGACACTCATCCCTCCAAATATTTTATCCATCCATCTCTCTCTCTCTATCAATAAATATTTATTTTTATAATCATTCTCTCTTTCACTCTCTCCTCTCCCTCACTCTTGATATCTCTCCCCCTTCATTGTGTCTCTCTCTCTCCTCCTTTCACTCTCTCTACCTTGTTATATCTCATTCTCTCTCATTATCTTATCTCTCTCTTACTCTCTCTCTATATATCATTTTCTTTCTATTTGAGACTCAATACCACAATTATCTTTCTTTCCTACTCACTCTTCCAATCTCTATTCTATTTTATTCCCTCACAAGAGAGATAAATTGTTATAGAGAGTAAGTGAGAGAGATGGGGGATCAACTTGATTATCTTCCCATCTCTCCCTCTCTTGCTCCCACTGCCTCTCTCTCACTATCTCATTATCACTCTCTCTCACTCCGGATCTATCTCTCCCCTCATCTTTTTCTCACTCTCTTTATCTTCCTCCATTTCTCTCTTCCTCTTTACCTCTCTCTAACTCTCTATCCTTCTCATCACTTTTTTCTCTCTCTAGTGAGAGTTAAAAAGAAAAGGAGAAAAAATATAGGGAGGGAGAGAAAGAAGGAGAGCATCTAAATAGAGAGATATAAAGAGAGGAGACATATTGATAAATCAATAGAGAGGAGACTAAGTGAGAGGGTTATAAAGAGCGTGGGAGAGAACAAAGAGAGAGAATAAGAGATGACGAAGGAGTGAGAGAGACATAGAAAGACATAAAAGAGATGGAGGAGGGAGGGAGGAAGGGAGGGAGGGAGGGAAGGAGGGAGGAAGGGAGGGGGAAAAAGGAAGAAAGAAAAGTGGGATCGTGGTAGAGAGAGTGCACAAAAGAGAGAGAGAGGGATAGAAATGAAGGTAGAGAGAGAGAGAGGGAAGGTAGAGAGGGTTAGAGAGAATAGAGATATTACTCTCTATCTTGATTCTCTCTTCATCTCTCTCTCAGATTATCAACCTTTCTTTCTATTCTGATTTTTCATTCACCATCTCTATCCATTCTCTCTCCCTCACTATCTATTTCTCAATCTCTCTTGTTCTACCTATCTAACTATATATCTTTCCCTCTCTTTATTCTACCCTCCCCTTTATCTCCCAATCTCTCTCTTACTTTTAACCTTTCTCTCTCTAATTTTTTTTCTCTTGCTTTCTCACTCTCTTTTTTACTATTCTCACTCTCCATCTTTAATTATCTTGCCTCTTCTTTTCTTTCTATCCCTAAACTATTAACTTGTTTCTCTCACCTAATCTCCCACAACCTCTCCCTCTCTCTCTCTCTCTCTCTGACTCCCTTGCTTCTCTCACCCTTGATATCTCTATTTTTCTCTATCTCAAGATATAAGAGTGGCGAGAGTGACATGTTGATATTTTGAGAGAGTGTGTGACAAAGAGAGAGAGGAGAGATAGTTAAGTGAATAGAATGAGAAATTACAAGAAAGAGAATATGAGAGAGAAAACGAGTGAGATCTATCTATATTTTTCTCTATGTCTCTCTCATCTCTCTCCCACTCTCTCCTTTGAAGAGTACTAGGGAGGGAGGGAGGGAGGGAGGGAGGAAGGGAGGACAAAGCAAGAGAAAAAGATAGAGAAAAAGAGCTATAGAGGAAGAGAAAGGAGAGTGAGAGATTATAGGAGAGAGAGATTATAGGAGAGATTTGGAGTGGGACAGAGTTAAAAGGAGAGGGAGGCTAAGATGCTGACAAAGGTGAAGATGGAGAGATAATGTGATAGAAGAATAGCAAGATGGTGAAGGGAATGAGGAAGGTAGAGAGCGGGGAGAGAGAGAGAAGAGAGGGAGGGATTGAGGGTGAGAGAAAAAGTTAGAGAGAGAGAGTGTGTGTGTACATAAGAGAGAAGTGTGTGGTAGAGAGGAAGAGTGTTAAAGAGTTGGTGTGGATAAGAGTTAAAGTAAGTGAAGGGAGAGAGAGCAATTGGAAGAAGGAGTGAAAGGGAGAGATTTGAGAGAATAGAGGAGTTGAAAGAGGGAGAGAAATGTGTGCATTTGAGAGAGAGAGAGAGAAAGCTCACCCTCGCTTTCAATTCTCCACTTTATCTCTCCCATTCTTTGTCACTCTCCCCCTCTTCTCTCAGACAGTAAGAGAGAGAAGGGGGAGTGTGAGACAAAAGAGAAAGAAAGAAGCACAAGAAAGAGAGAAAGTAGAGAAAGAAATGAATGAGGGAGAACTTGAGGGTGAGAAAGTGAGAGAGATTGAATGAGAAAAAGAGAATGAAGAGGAGCAGTAGTGAGAGAGGGGAGAAAGACATAAAGAAATAGATATAATGAGAGAGTGAGAGAGGGGGAAAAAAGAGAAAGTCAGAGATTGTGAGAGATAAACAGAGCTAGAGATAAAGGGAACAAGAGAAGTGAGAAAGAAAGAGGGACTAAGAGAAAGCAAGAGAGAGAAGGTCATAGATATAAAGAGATAAAGCATGAGAACCATGAAATTGAGAGGGAGAGTGAAAGAGAGAGTTTGTGAGAAAGAGTTAGAAAAAAGAGAGTACTAGGAGTGAGCACAAGAGAGAGAGAGAGAGTGAAGATGCTCTCTAAAGGGAGGGAAGAGAGACAGGGGGAGAGAGAAGATAGAAAGAATGTAGAAAAAGAAGGATAAGGAGGGAAGAAGGAGGGAGCACAAGAGAGAGAGAGAGAGTGAAGATGCTCTCTAAAGGGAGGGAAGAGAGACAGGGGGAGAGAGAAGATAGAAAGAATGTAGAAAAAGAAGGATAGAGAAAAGAGTGAGGGAAGAGATAAAGGGAGAGAGATTGAGTGAGGAATGAGATAAAGAGAGAGTGAGTGTAACAAAGAAAGAGAGAGGGAGGAGAATGAGAGAAGAGAACGGAAAGAGCTATATCACACTCTCACTTTCTCCTTTACGTTAGTCTTTCACTTTTTGTCTCTCACTTGATATATTTCTCATTATCTCAATCTAGCTTTATCACTCTCTACCTCTCTCTTGCCCTCTCTATTCTCTATCTCTATCTTCTCTCTCTATCAAAGCATTTTTTCTCCCTCCCTCTCTCTGTCCTACTCTCTTCTCTCCATATATTCATCTCCCTCTCTCAATCGATCTTTCCCTTGTACCATAACCTCCTCTCACTATCTCTCTTCTAGCACTCATAACTCTCCCACTCTTCCTCTCTCTTCTCTATCATTTTCTACTCTAATCCCTCTCACTCTCAATCTTTTTAGCTTCATTTCTGGCTCTCTCCGTATCCCTTGCTTCACTCTCTTTTCTCGGTGCCCTCTTTTGCTCTCTTTCTTCTTCCCCATCTATCTCTCAATCTCCTCTTCTCTCTTTCTCAAGATTCCCTTCTCATTACTCTCTCTCTCTCTCTCTTACCTCTCTAACTCTATCATTATCTATCTCTATCTCTCTCATTCTCTCTCACTCTGATTCTATCTCATTCTCATTCTTTATCATTATCCCTCTGCTCAATCTCTTATTCTTACTGTACCCTCCCACTTACATTTACCTAGCTCCCTCTTTCTTTCACTATCTCTCCATCTTTCTCTCTTTTTTACATCAGTATCACTTTCTCTCTCTATATCCCTTTTTCTCACTCCCCCTTTCTCTGCTTCTCTCTCTTGCTCTATCTCACTCTCTCTTACTCGTGATATCACTCACTTCTGCTTTCTCTCAATCTCATCTCTCTCCCTCTCCCTCTCCCTCTCGTTCTCTCTCCCCATCCCTCTCTCTCACTCTTACCTCTCTTTTGCTCTGTCCACCTCACAGACCTCCATCCATGCTTATTCATCTATCCCTCCATCTCTCCCTCTCCCTATTGCTATATCTCTCTATTCTCATTCTCTTTTTCACTGTCTCTCTGTCTCATTCATGTATATCTCTCTTCTCTTCATTCTCTAACCAATTCCATCTTTTACTCTCTCTACCTTGCTATCTCTCATTCTTTTTTTTTCTCTCATCTCTCTGTGGATCTAAATATCTCTTTCCCCCTTTCCCTCTGTAAGTCTCCCTCCCTCCTATCTCTCTCACTCACTCTCTCAATTTCTTGTCTCTATAACCCTCTCTCACATGAGAGATATAGACAAATAGAGAGTGAGTGAGAGAGAGATGACTAGATTAACTGTTGTCTCTCCCCCATTCCTCCCATTCTTACTCCCACTCCCTTCACCTTACTCCCTCTCTCCCACACTCTCTTTTTCACTCTCTCTTAATATTGGTATCTCTCTCTCTCTCCTTCTCCATCCTTCTTTCACTCTCTTTTTATTTCTCTATCTTGCCTCTCTTGTTCTCTCTCTCTAGCACTCTCTATTTACCTCTTTCTAATTTTCTCTTGCTCTCTCTAGAAAGAGGCAAAGAGATCAGGAGAGAAAAAAATGAGGGAGGAAGAGAAAGAAGAAGAGAGCATCTCTACATTAAGAGAGATTGAGAAAGAGGCATGTTAATAGATGGATTGAGAGAGGGAGAGCGATTGAGAGAATTATAGAGAGGGTGAGAGAGAACAAAAGATAGAATAAGAGGGATAAAAGGAGAGGAACAGAGCGAGATAAAGATGGAGAAGAGAGGGAGGCATGGAAGAATGAAGTAGAAAGAGGAAGAAAGAGAGAGCGGGGCATAGGTAAAGAGAGTGAGAAAGAGGAAGTGGGACAGAGGTAGGGAGAGTGAATGAAGAAAGTGTAGAATAAAGGAAGAGGGAGGGAAATAGAGAGAATATTAATATCAATAACTTTTCCCTTCTATTTGGCTTTCTCTATCACTCAATCTCTCTCTCTCTCAAATTACTAACCTATCTCACTCCATCTATTCTCTCTCTCCCTCACTATCTGTCTCTCTATCTCTTTTTTCATCTCACTTATCTCTTTATCTCTAGTTCTCTCTCACTCTTATCACTTCTGCAATCTCTCTTTCTCTATCAATATCTTTCTCCCTTGCACTTGCTCACTCTTTCTCCCTTAATCAATCTCTCTCTCATTCTTCGCTCACTTTATCTTTCTTTCTTATGTCTTATCTTTCTACCGCCCTTCTTTCGCTTCTCTCTTTATTTCTGTATCCATCTTCCTCTCTGTATCCCTCTTTCTACTACTCTTCTCTCTTCCTCCCCATCTCAGTATCCCTTCTACCCTCTCTTTTTCTCCATCGCTCTCTCCCTTCATCATTTCCTCTCCACCCTATCTCTAAATTTCCTCTCTTACTCTCCCACCTTCACACAGACTATCTCTATCTATATCTATGGATAAAAGGGGAGAGACATTGAGAGAGAGAGACAATGAGAGAGGAGGAACGGAGAGATGAGAAGAGAGGAGGAGATAAATAAATAAAGAAGAGTGATTGAGAGAAAATAAAGGCTGATAGAGAGTGAGATAGGGTTACTTTATCTTTTTTTCACTCTCTCTCATTGCCTCTCTCTGTCACACAGACTCTCTCTCATTATTTCATTTCATTATCTCTCCATCAATCTCGTTGTGTTCCTCTCACTCTCTCTCTCTCATTCTTTATCGCTTTCTCCTTCCTCCTGCTTCTCCCTTTGCTCTCTAGAAAGAAGGAGAGAGAAAGTTAAAGAGAAATAATGGAAAAAGAAGTGAGAGACACTCACATGCTCTCTCTACTCTCTCTCTTTCTCTTTCTCTCTACTCTCTCTTTCTCTCTCTCTTTCTCTCTACTCTCTCTTTCTCTTTCTCTCTGCTAATAGAGAGATAAAGCAAAAAAATGAGAGAGAGATGGAGGGACAGAGTGAGATGCAGGGATGGAGGGTCTTTCTCTGTTTTTTTGAGGTGGAGAGGGTAAGGGAGAAGTGAGAGGGAGAGAGAGAAGAGTGATAATCGGAGCATGAGAAAGGAAGAGAGAGTGTGAGAGAAAGATGGGAAAGGAGAGAGTGAAAGCAAAAGAGGGTGAGACTGAGAGAGTGTGTGTGAGTGAAGGATAAATGGAGTGTGGTAGTGAGAGAGAGAGAGTTCTCTTGCTAGCTCTCTGTCCATAACCCTTTCTTTTTTCTCATTCTTTGTAACTCTCCCTCTTCTTTCACTCTCTCACTCTTTCTCTCTCCCTCCTCTCTACCTCCCTCTTTCTTGTTATACATAAAGAGAGAGATTAGAATAGAGAATGTTAGAAAAGAGTGAGAAAGAGTGGGAGAGAGAGAGGTAGAGAGTGGTCAGAGAGAGAGTGAGAAAGAGGCTGATGGTACAAGAGAAAGAGCAATTGAGAGAGGTAGATAAATAGTGAGATGGAAGAGAGAGTGGGAGAGAGCGGGTGGGAGATACAAAACTTAGAGAGAAAAGGCATATAGAATAGAGAGGGCAGGAGAGAGGTGGACTTTGATAAAAGGTAGGGTGAGATAATAAGAAATATATCAAGAGAGAAAGGAGAGAGGGAAAGACCAAGGTAAGAGAAAGAGTGTGATATAACTCTCTCCATTTTCTTCTCTCATGCTCCTCCTCCCTCACTCTCTCTCTCTCTCTCTCTTTCTCTCTCACTCTCATTCTCTCCTTCTCTCCTCTCTCACTCTCTCCCTCTCTCTTTCTCTTTTCATTTACTTTCCTTCTATCTTCTTTCTCCCCCTCTCTCTCTTCTTCCTCATTAGGGATTATCTCCACCTCATTAGAGAGTATCTTGGCTTGTTATTTCTATCACTCACTTTGTTGCATGCTCCCTCTCCCCTCTCTCTTCTCTATCTTTTAGTTACTCATTCCCTCTCTTACTATCTCTCAACTACTCCCTCTCTCTTTTTCTTCCTATTCCTTTTTTAGTTCTCATGCTCTCTCTTTCCCTCTCTTTCTTTTTCTCACCCGCTCTCACTCTTTCCCTCCCTCCCTCTCTTTCTCGTATCTCTTGCTTTCTTTGTATTTACCAATTTTTTTCTCTCACATTCTCTCTCTTAATTTCTCTCTCCCTTCCTCTTTTTCAGAATTTCTCATTCTCTATCTTTCTTTATCTCTCTATCCCCTCCCTCAGTGTTGCTCTTCCTCTTGCTATTTTCCTCTTTCATATTCCTCTCACTTTCTCTCCCTCATGCTCCCTCTCATTCTCTATCTCACATCATTCTTTTCTCCCACTATCTCTATCCTTCCTTTCTCTTTCTTTCTCTTCCCACTTTCTCTTTCTTGCTTTTCTCTCTACCTCTTTTGCCTCATACTCTCCCATCTCTCTAACACACACTCTCACTCTTATTAGATGGGTGAAAGAGTGAAAGGGATAAGGCCTCTGTCACTCTCTCTCACTCTGCCTCCCTCCATTGCACACTCCCCCCTCCTTCTCATTTTATCTCTCTATTACTCTCTTAACCTCTCTATTCTTCTCTCTCACTCTTACTCACTCTTTCCCTATCTCACTTTCTCTCTCTTACCCTGCTCTCCATTCCTCTCCTGCACTTTATTTTTACTCTCTTCTCTTTCTTTCACTCTTCTCTCTCACCTACTCTCTCTACTGCTCTTACTTGGTCACCTCTTCATCTCTATCCCTCTCTCTCTTCTCTCTCTCTCCCTCTCCTTTCTTACTCTCTCTTTTCCCTCCCTCCTTCTCTTCCTCCATATCAATCTCTTTTATCTCTCTCTCCATCTCTCTCTCTCTCGCACTCTCCTACTCTAAATTTTCACATTCTATCACTACCACCCTCTAGCTCTTTCATTCACTTCCTCTCTCTATCTCTCTTTCCTTATCCTTCTCTCACTTTCACCCATCCCTTCCTTTCCTTCCCACTCTCATCACTTCTTTTTCTCTCCATCTTTCTATCTTTCTAATCACTTTCTCCTCTTCTTCTCACTTCTCTCTCTCTCTCCCTCTCACTCTCCCTCTTGGTCTCTTATCTCTATGTCTCACCCTTCCTCCCTTAGAAGAGAAATTCAAAGGGAGATAAGGAATAGGATACAAGAGAAAGGTGGTGGATAAAGAGACAAAGACATAGAGTTGGAGTCATACTCTCTCTCTCTCTCTTTGATACAATCATTATCATCCTCTCTCTTTCTCTATCCCTCCTTGTCTTATATTATCATTTTATTAGTACATAGTTCTCTCATCTCCCTTTGTCATTATCTCTCTCAATCTCCTCTATTTCCTTCCATGATTCTCTCTTCCTTTGCTCTCTCTTTCATCCCTCCCTTTCAACCTTTATTATACCTTTATTTATCAAGAGAGAGAGAGAGGGAGACATAAGGGCTAGTTTATTTAAGTAAAAGAATCTTACGACATTACATATAAACATGCTGATCACTTTGAGTTCCATTGAAAAGAACTAAAAATAAGAGATAGAGAGGGGGGAGAAGAGGAGGGAGAGGAATTTACTGAGAGTAAGTAACGACTGAGAGAGAAAGAGACTGTGTGAGAGAGAGTGAGAGATTGAGTGAAGAGAAATTCGGTGTGTGATAGAGAGAGTTTGGGAGCAAGAGAGAGAAAGTGTGTGAGATATAATGATGAGTCGGATGTAGTGAGTGATAGAGATAAAAGGAGAGGTGAGAGGAGAGGTGAGTGAAGAGTGTAAGATATAGAAATCGAGCGAGACAGAGAGAGATACAGAGATAGAGAGAGGAGAGAGAGGGGAGGTGAGGGAATAAAGAGGTAAGTGAGAAAGGATGCTAAAGAGTTAGAGAAGGAGAAGGATGGAGGGAGTGAGAGAATGAGCAAGATAGGGAAAGAAATAAGAGCGAGGATGAGTGAGAGAGTAAGGAAAAGATGTTTCTCTCACTCGCTCTATCTATTATCTCTCTTTCTATCTCACAAACTATCAATCTACCTCTCTCTCACTCTTGCTCGCCTAGAGATGGAAAAAGCAAGAGAGAGAGTTAGAGAGAGTGAGGGAGAAAGGTCGAGAGACTATGCATTAAAAAAGAGTGAGAATATGAGAGAGACAAGGAGAGAGTAAAATCTCCCTTCTCTTTCCCTCTACCTCCCTCTTTCTTTCCCTCCCTCTCTCTCCCACTCATTCTAGCTCTCAAACTCTCTCTTTCACACCTTCCACTCTTTCACCCTCTCTGTCCTTTTTCAAGCTTCCTCCCACCCTCACTCTCTCTCTTTCTCTCTCTCCTCTCTCATAATCTCTCCCTTTATCTCTCTAGGTCGCACACATATCATCTGCTCTTTTTATACCATCAAACACTTCTTACCTCACTCTCCTTCTCTCATTTTCTTTAACTTTCACGCCCTCTCTTTATCTCTCGAGCTTTCTCTCCCTCTGCATCACTATTGCTCACCATCTCTATCCCTAGCTTCCTCTCTTCTCTCCTCTCACTGATTCTCTTTCCATCTATCTTTCTCTCAATCATTCTTTCTAATCCTTCTCTCTTTTTTGATCTCTCTCACAATATCTTACTCTTCCTTCTCTTTATCTTTCCTTTGCTCGGTCTCACAATTTGTTCTTCTTACTTACACCCTGTCAAAAAATTGCTCATTTGATGTCTCTATTTCCTTCTCCCTAGCTCCATTTCTCTATGTCTCTCTCTCTCATCTCATACCCTCCCACTTTAACTCTCTCATGCTCTTTTTTTCTCTCGCTGTCTCTTGCTCTCCTACTCTCCTTCCCTCCATCTATTTCATGGGATGAGAGATAGAGGGAGAGTAACTAAAGAGATAGAGAGTCAAAAGGAGAGACAAAAAGAGATAAAAAGTGAGTGAGTGAAAGACGAAGAGAGAAATAGAGATGGTGAGTAGAGAAGCGAGGGTGGGAGAGGGAGAGAGAGCAAGGATGTGGAGGGAAGAATGGAGAGAGGATAATAATGAGAGAAGTAATAGAGAGAGTGAGGGAGTGTGAGAAAGACCAAAAGGGTAAGATATATATAGAGATAGAGAGATGATATAAATAATGAGAGAGTGTGAGAAAAGGATTAAGAGCAGATAGAGATAGAAGAGGGTCAGAGCTTCCTTCTCTCATTTCACTTCTCATAAGGGAGATAGTAAGTGTAGAGAGGGAGAGACAGAGAGAGGAGAGAGAATGTGAAAAGGATATACTAATAGAGAGAATGATTATAAAAAAAATATTTATTGATCGAGAGAGAGATGGATGGATAATATATTTGGAGGGATGAGTGTCGCTCTCTCACAGGTAGAGAGACTGGGTGAGAGGTGAGAGAGGGATATGGGTAGGGAGAGGCAGAGGATGATAGAAGAACAATGAGAGGTAGGAGAGAAAGACATCAAGAGTGAGAAGGCGATGAATCAAGAGAGCGGAGTAAAAGAGGGAGATAGATAAGGAGAGTTGAAGTGAGGGATAGAAAGAGATAAAGAAAGAAAGAGGGAGGTAGCGAGAGAGGCAAAAAAGATAGGAAGGGAGCAAGAGTGAGAGAGTTAGAGACGAGGGGAATGACATAGATGTGAGTGAGAGAGATAAAAAGAGAATAAGAGATAGAAAGAAGTGTGGGAGGGAGTGTGAAAAGTGAGCATGAGAGAATGAGAATGAGAGATCGAGAGGGAAGGTGGAAGAGAATTGCGAGAGAGAGAATGAGAGAACGAAAGACAGAGAGGTAGGATGAGCTGGAATTGTGAGGTAGAGAGAGCGAGATTGAGAGAGAAGCGATGGAGTTAGAGAGCATGAGAATGAGGGATAGAGAGGGATTCAGGGATATTCTATCATTCTCCTCTACCTCTATTCTTTTTTCTCTCAGTATCTCTGTCTCTTTCTCTCACTCTCACTCTCACTCTCACTCTCACTCCCTCCTGCTCATTGTCTGAGATTATTTCTCCACTATATTTCTCTCTTACCCTCTTCTCTCTCCCACTTGATATTTCACCTCCAAAATAACTCTCTTCCGCTCTATTTATCTCTCATCTTTTCTCTCACTCCCTATCTCATTTACTCTCCCCCTCATGTTCTCTCTCATTTATTATCTTTCTCCTTCCCTCCCTCTGTCTACCATCCCTATCTCTGACACTCTTACTACTTTCTCTCTTATTATTCTCTTTCCCTCTCACACTTTCTCTCTCTTCTCTTTCTCACTCCCCGATCTTTGTATCACCTTCCATCTCTCATTCACTTTAATTAGAAGGGTGAGAGAGTACAAGGGGCACATCCTAATTCTATCCCTCCCTCTCTATCACTCTTTATGTTATCTCTCTTACTCTCTCTTTTGTTATTCCCTATCTCTCTCATTTCCCCTCACTCTATCTATCTATCTCTCTCCCTTCTCTTTATTTCCCAATTTAACTTTCTACCTCTTACCTCACTTCCCAGGTCTCTTATGCTCTCAATTATTATTATCCTTCTCCTCTGTTCACTCTTCTCTATATCTCACTCTCTTTATCTCTTTCTCTCTCTCACTCTCTCTTATCTCTTTCTTAGTCACATTCTACCTCTCTCTACATTGCCCTCATACTGACTCTTTTCTTTCTACGTTATTTTTGTTATCTCATTCTATCTCACTCTTTCTCTAACACCCTCAACACATTGTTGATATTCTGTCTCACTTTCTCAATCTTCCTGTCTCTCTCATTATAAAGCTAGAAAGAGGGAGCTAAAGTAAAAGAGAGAGATGCTGCATATTCTCTCTCTAGTGAGTGAGTGAGTGAGAGAGGGAGAGATAGAGATAAAGAGAAGGAAGGAGGGAGATGCTCCATAAACCTCTCTCTCGTGCTTTTGTGTCTCTTTTTCTCTTCTCTCTTTCTCACTTTCACTCTATTTCACTCTTGATATCTCCCTCTCTCTTCTCCTCTCTATTCTTTCTCCTTCTCTCTCCCTCTCACTCTCATTATAAAAGACAAGTGTAAGAAAATATAACCAAAAGTGAGACAGGAGGAGAGAGAGAGAAGGAAAAAGTGAGAGAAGGTAGGGTATGTGATTGAGTAAGAGAATGTGCTTTTGTGTGAGACTGAGAGAATGTGATTGAGTGAGCAAAAAAGTGAGAGAGATAGAGAGTGAGAACTCATTCTACTCTCTCATGCTCTCTCTTTTCTATATCTCTCATTCTCGAGTCTCTTCTCTATCTATCACTTCTCTCTCAAATTATCAGGTCTCCCTCCCCATCTCTTCCAATGAGATAGAGAGAAAGGGATATTAAGTGTGAGTGAGAAGTGAGAAAGTGTGAGAAGAGGGAACAAGAGAGAGGTAGGGAGACTGAGAGAGAGCAAGAAAATGGAGGTAACAAGAGAGGGACAAAGATAAAAATGAAGAGAGAGAGATAGAGAGGCGATAGGAGGGTTGAAGGAAGATCATTTATAATTCTCTCACATCCGCACTCCCTCATTTGCTCACTCACTTCCACTCTCTCTCCTCCCTCTCTCGGTCACTCTCTTTCTTTCTCTCTCCCTCTTACACTTTCTTTCCCTCTCTTTCTACCTCTTTATCCATCTCTCTCTTACAAACTTTACTCTCCTCTCCACATTAAATATCCCACCCTCTCTTCATTATCAGTATATCTTTCACTTTCTCCTTTTCTACTCCTCTTTTTGCTATCACACTTTCGTTATCTCGCTCTCACCCTAGCTCTCCGTTCCTCACTTCATCCATCTCTCTCTCTCTCTCTTTTAATCTCTCTCTTCTTCAACATTATAAAATAAAATGTGAGTAAACTTCATTCACGATCTCTTTAAAACTATCAACGCCTCTTTCTTTCACTTTCTCCTTCTCTCTAACAAGCGATAAAGGGAGCAAGAGCAAATAGGAGAGAGACAATGAGAACACCCTCTTCTCTCTTGCATTATGTATCATTCTCCTTCTCTCATTCACTCTCTTTCTCTCTCTCTTCAACTCACTTTATCTCTCTCTCCATTTATCTCCCCCATTCCCTCTTCGGCCCTCCCTCTCTCCCTCACTATCATGCCCTTCCTTTAGAGGGAGAGAAAAGGAGAAAGAGTGAGAGAGATAATCAGAGATAGAGAATAAGAGAAAGAGTGTGTGAGTGCTCTCCATCCTTCAACCCATCTCCCATATTCTCTCTCTTTCTCTCCACCCACTTTCTCTCTCAATCTATCCATCTCACTCTTTCTTCTAGTCTCTCTCCCCTTCTTTTGCACTTTCTTTTTCTCTTCTTCTCTCTCTGCGTCATTTGTTTCTCACTCTATTCTCTCCTCCCCCTCTCTCTTCCTCTCTCATGCTCTATATATATATATATCTATCTCTTTCTTTTTTACACTCTTTTCTATCTATTCCCTTTTTCTCTTTCATTTTCTTTCATTCTACCTCTCAATCTCCCTCCTCTAATCCCTCTTAGTATCTCTCTCTCACACACATTTTTCTCACTTGTGCTTTCTCACTCCATCCATCTCATGCTCTCTCTTCTCTTACTCTCTCTACCTTTGACTCTTTTTTTTATTTATGTTCTCCTAAAGAGTGTGAAAGAGAGCACTGTGAGAGAGAAATTCAAAGAGAGGGAGCATAAGAGAAGAGAGAAAAGGAGCTTTACATCTATTTCTCTCCCTCTCTAATTTCCCATCTCTCTTTTTCTCTCTTTCTAGTCCCTCCATCCTTCCCTATCTCTTGTCCTTCCATATCTGCCACCTCTCACTTTCTTTCTCCCACTATACCCTTTGTTCTCCTCTCTCTCTCCCCTCTTTTACAAACTTGCTCTCATTTCTCACTAATCTTTTTTTCTCTTCTTTATCTCTTTCTCACTCTTATCCCTCTTACTATTCTCTCTTTTCCTCTCTCATACCTCTCTCCCACTCTCTCTTTTTCCCTCATTCCCACTCCCTCCCTCCCTCCCCTCTTCTCTCCTCTCACTATTTTGTATTTCTCTCTTCTAACCCCTCCCTCACTTCTCTCTTCTCTCACTCTCTCCTTTCTCCATCTATCACTCTCTCTCCATCTCTTTAAATAAAAATGTAGTGATAAAGGAGTCAGAGAGAGAGCTAGAGAGGGTGAGAGAGAATTAGATAAGATGGGGGTAGAGAGAGAAGAGTGTGAGAGGGGAGGGAGAGAGAAAGTAGGGTACAGAATGAGAGAGATTGAAGATGGAGAGAGAAAGAATAGTCAAAGCGAGGGAGGGAAGGAAGTAGGGAGGGAGAGAGGGAGAAAGAGAAAGATGGAGTGTGGGAGGGAGAGAGAGGAGGGAGAGAGGGAGAGGGAGTCAGATAATAGAATGGGAGATAGAGATTAAAACTAAAGAGAGAGTGTGTGAAAGGGATGGAGTGGAGGGATACTGAGATATGGTAATATATAAAGAAATAGAGATAAAGTGAGATAGAGAACAAGAGAAAAAGGGGAGAGAGAATGTGTGAGAGTGAGTGAAGAGAGAAAGGGAGAGAAGAGAAAGAGCAAAAGGGAGAGAGAACGAGTGAGAGAGGGAGAAAGGAAGAGAGAGAAAGACACAAGGAGAGGGAGAAATAAAGAGAGAGAAAGACACAAGGAGAGGGAGAAAGGAAGAGAGAGGGTGGCTGATAGTGATTACGAGAGAGAGATAACTGTAAATAAGAGAGATAAAGAGGAAGTGAGATAGCTCTCTTTGCCTCTTAAGTCTTCTCTACTTCTCTTGCTCTATCGCTCTTATTATCTATCTCGCTTTTTTTTTTCTTCCTCACTCTCTCTTTTCAATCTCTAGTTCTCTCTTTCTCACCTTTTCACCAACCCTTACTCTCATCTTCTTTCCCTCTTTCTATATTCCTCTCACTTTCTCTTCTCTCGCACTCCTTATCTCTCACTTTCCTTTCTCTATTGCACTCGTTTTCACTAATCAAACTCTATCTTACACTCTCCTTCTCTCTTTTTTCTCATTCTCACTAACAGCCTTGCTCCTTCCCTCCCTCAATTCCTCCCTCTCTCCTCTCTCTATCACACACTTGCTCTCTCCTAGTCCCTAATTCTATCTCTCTCACCATCTCTTACTCTTCATCTGTCTCTAGCTTTCCATAACTCTCTCTAGATCTCCAAATCTCACTCTCCCTCCTTCCCTCTCTCTCTCTCTCACTCCCTCTACCTTCTTTCTTTATCTTTAGCTTCTCTTCCTTCTTTCTCTCACTCTTCTATTTCTCTCTTTCTCTCTCTTTCTCTTCTACTCACACCATCCCTCTTCACCCTTGCTCTTTCCCTCTCCCTCACTCCATTTCTCTCCCACATGCCTTCTCTCTTTATTTATTCCAATTTCTCCCACTCTCTTCTCTTATTTTTTCTCTCCCTCTCACCGTCTCTCTCATTCTCTCTCCCTCTTCATTCTATATCTCCTTCCACCTCTCTCCTTATCTCTATCTCTCAATTCCTATCTCTTTTTTTTTCCTTTTTTCTCTTTCTCTCATTCTATATCTATCACTCTTTTCTCTCTCACTCTTGCTTTATATTCCATCTCTCCTCTTCTCCTCATCTTCTCTACCTCTCACAGTCATTTTCTCTCACCATATCTACCACTAATACTCTCTTTCTGCCCTCTCTCCATTCCTCTCAACTTATCCCTCTCCCTTCTCCCTCTCTCTCTCTCTCACTCTTTCTATGACTTATTTTTATCTTATTTTCTCTCTCCTACTCTATCTCCCAATCTCCTTCTCCCTCCCTATTTGTTGTGCTTCTCTCTCAAAATCTCTCTCCCCCATCTCTCACATTCTTCCTCGCTCACCCCATCTCTATATATTTATCCTTCTTTTTCAATTTCACTCTCTTTAGCAAGAGGTGGGAGAGAGAGTGAGTGAAAAAAAGAGAGAGGGAGGGAATGTGAGCCTTGTTTCATTCAATACCTTACTCTTCTTGTTTATCAATAACTCTGTCTCCCATGCTCTCTCTCAATCCCTCAACCCCTCTTCTTCACTAATAGAGAGAATAAGAGAGACATTGAGGTAGTATGGTTGAGAAAGTGAGAGAGATAGAGATAGTTGGAGTGGTAGAGAGAGATACGAATGGAGGGACAAGAAGATAAAATAGAGAGAGATAGAGAGCAAGAGCAAAAGAGGGGACTAAAATTGAAAAGTGAGAGGATAAGCAATAGAAAGAATGATAACAAAAAAGAGATTGGGAGATGTGTGGAGAGAAAAGGAAAGAGAGAGTGTGAGAATGATTGAGGAAGAGGGAGAGAGACATGATGAAATAGAAAATAAGAATAGAGTGAGAGAGTGGGGAGAGATGGAGAAAGAGGGTTTGGGTGAGATGTATGGAAAGAGGTTGATAGAAAGTAAGAGGGTGGAAGAGAGACAAAAAGCAAAAGAGAGGGAGGGAGAGTGAGATAAAGAAAAATAGAGAGGGAGAGAGAAATAGTGAGAGAGGAAGAGAGCGCTTGAGTAAGGGAATGAGGCTCAAATTTTTTTACTCTTCTCTCTTGCTCTTGGTCTATCAATCTATCCCTCTCCCTCTTGCTCTCTCACTTTTCTTACTCTTTCTACATTTCCCCATGCCACCCAACCTCCTTTTTCTCCCTTCCTCACCCTCTCTCCCTCTAACATTATCCCTCTCTATCTCTGCCCCATCTTAATCCCTCTATTCTTTTACTATATCTCTTCCTCTGGCTGTCTTTTTTCTATCGTTCTATGTAAGATAATGAGTTATGGAGGGAGATAGAGAAAGATAGAAGAGAATAGAAGAGTGAGAGAAAGAATAGTAGATAGATACTAACAGAGGAGAGAGAAAGATAGGGAGAGATGGGGGAAAAATACCAAAAAACATGTGGAAGAATGGGAGAGAAAGAGAGTGAGATAATGAAAGAGAGGGAGAGGCAGAGATAAAGAGGGAGGGAGGGTGTTAGAGAGTGAGGGAGAGATAATGAGAGAATAAAAAAAGGGGATATTAAATGGGGGGAGAGAAAAGATATTTAGTAAGGAGCAATGTGGGGAGATGGAAAATGTGACCAAGAGAGAGGCAAGAGAGATAGGGGGAGTAAGAGAGAGACGAGCAAGCGAGAGAGATAAAGATAGTGGGAGAGAGAATGAGAGTGAGATAGAGAGAAGAGGGAGATGGAGAAGTAGGAGAATAATAATAGAGAGCATAAGAGATGTCGAGAGTGAGGTAAGTGGAAGAATGTGAGATAGGGAGAGAGAGAAATGAAAGAAGAATGGGATAGATAGAGGGGAAAGTAAGAGAGGGAGATAGAATGTGCAAGAGAGAGAGAGAGAGAAAAAAAGCAAAAAGAGTGATAGAGAGGGAATGAGTGATAGAGAGAGAAGGAGAAATATAGGCTTTATGCCTTCCTCTCTCTCACCCTTCTAAAGATAATGAGAGTGAGATAGAGGGTGAAAGAGAGATGAGGGAGTGAGAGAAGGAAAAGAATAAGAGTGATAGAAGAGTAAGAGTGAAAGAGGGAAGGTCAGAAGAAAGACTAAGGGAGGAATAAAGTGAACAAATGAGAGAGAACATGAGGGGGAGAGAGTGTGAGATAAAAGGAGCGAAAGAGTAATTAACTTTGAAGGTGAAAAATAAATAGGGAGAGAAGTGTGCAAGAAATATATAAAGAAGAAAATTAAAAAAACACAATGAGATGGAGGGAGTGAGAGTGAGAGAGAAAGAGAGCTACAGGTAGAGGGAGAAAGAAAAGCTAGAAAGAGCTTGGGGGAGAGAAAGGAATGGAGGTGAGATAAATCAAGAGAGCAAAAGAGAGAGAGTGAGAGAACAAAGAAGGATAGAGATTAATAAGGAAAGTGAGAAAAACTTAAAAACATTGAGAGAGAGAGAGAGAGCATGATTAAGATATAGATAATAGAGAGGAAATGAGAGAGGGAGAATGATAAAGAATGAGAGAGAGGGAGAGACTGAGAAAAGATGCTCTCTAGAGGGAAGGAAGAGAGAAGTATGAGAGAAAGGAAGAGTGAAGAAGCATATTCTTTCTCTCTACATATCTTTTTTCCTGATCTCTCACTCACCCTCTCACTGTCTATTCTCTCTCTCCCTCACTATCACTCTCTCTCTCTCAAACTCTAGCTCTATCCCTCAATCATGTTTTTTCTTATTTTTTCTTTCTCCCTCTATTAAACATTCTCTTGCTCTACTCCTCTCTCTCTTTCTCTCTTTCTCACTATTCTTTCTATATCTCTTGAGAGGAAGGAGGGGTAGAGTAAGTGAACGAGGAGGGTGGTTGAGAAAGAGAGAGATATAGCACAATGGGGATTGAGTAAAAGAGAAAGAGGGGGAAGAAAAAGAGCTAGAGACAGACGTGAGAGAGTAAGAGACTGAGGGGCTACAAGAGAGCAAGAGAGAAAATGATTAAGAATAGGTTAATAGCACAAGTGAGAGGAGGAGGGAGTATCACTCACATACTCTCTTTCTCTCTCTCCTCTCTCTACCTCTCCCTCTCTGTCACCCTTTTCTCCATCCCTCTCATATAATTAAGGAGTAAGAGAGGAGGATATAATGAAAGGAAGAGGCAGCCTTGATGTTATTCTTTATACACTTTCTTTTTCTCTCTATTCCTTCTCTCACTCTCTCCCATCACTTTGATTTTTCCTCACTCTCTTTTTTCTAACTTGCTATCTCTCTGTCTCTCTCTCTCTCTCTCGGTCCTTTTCTCAATCTCTTTCACCTCCCACTTCCTCCCTTTCTCTCTCTAACCCCCTCTTTTTTTTCTTTCTATCCTTCTCTAATCCTCACTCCCTCTTTCCCTCTTACCTCTATCTCACCTCTCCTTTTGGCCCTCCTATCAGTCTCTCAAGGTCTCTTTTACGTCATTCACTCTTCTCTCTCCTTCGCATACTCCCTTTTTCTTTCATCTCCATCTCCTAGCCTTACTGTCTCCCTCTCTCTATCTTTCTCTCTCCCTCTCTCTCTATCTTTCTCTCTCCCTCTCCTCTAACTCTTTCTCTCTCACTTTTGCTTTATCTCTCTCACACACTCTTTTGATTATCCCTCTCCCTCTCCCTCCATCATTCTCTCAAAATTTCTCTCCCATTCCCTCCCTCCCTCCCTCTCTCTCAGACACCCTCTCTCTTTCAGACCCTTTATCACTTTCTTTCGCTTTATCTTTCACCCTTCTCACTCTCTCCTCTTGGTTGCTTTATCTCTCTCTTGCCTCTTCTCCCCCACTCCTTTCCACCTTCCCTCCCTCTTTTTCTCTCGCAATCTCTCTCTCCCTCTCTCTTCTCACTCTTTCTCCTCTATCCTCGCTTTTTTTTTCTATCTCTTCTCTTCCTCCTTAAACCTCCCTCCCTCCCACTCTCTCCCTTTATTTCTCATTGTCTCTCTCTTACTTTCACTCTAACTCCCTCATCTCTTCTCTTGCTCTCACTCTCTTATTATTCTCTCTCACCCTCAATCCCATTCTTTCTCTCTATCTCCCTCCCTCTCTCTTTTTCTCTTTCCACACCCTCCCTCCCTTTCTCCCTCCTTATCTCTAATTGTCCCACTCTCTATGTTTCTCTTCCCTCCCTAACTTTCTCCATCTATGTCGTACCTTCAACCTCACTCTCCTTTATCATTCTCTCTCACATTCTAGCGAGAGAGATAGTAGGAGAGAATGTGAGAGGTAGGAAGGAAGAAGAGCAAGCAAGAGAAAGATGAGCAGCAGAGAGTGATGATGAGAGAGAAAAAATAATATGAGAGAAAGAAAATTAGAGAAGAGAGAGTAAAAGATCATGAGAGAGAAAAGAGTGTATGAGAGATTTGGAAAGAGAGAGACTGAGAGAGTTAGAGTGGGAGAGAGTTAGTGAGAGAGTGAGAACAAAAGAGGAAAGAGAAAAAGAAGAGAGAGTGTGTCATATAGAATGAGGGAAGAATAAGAGGCAAAGAGCAAGAGATAGAGGGTGAGATATTGAGAGACAAAAGTGGAATAAAAATGGGAGGTAGTGTGAGAATGAGTTAACTCAAGAGAGATAGAGAATGATGGAAGGAGAGGTGATAGGACTGATGGGAGAATAAAGAGTTAGAGAGAAGAGAGAGAGGGAGGAAGGTAGAGAATGGAAGAGAGATAAAGCAAGAAAAGGAGTGAATTAGAGAGAAGAGTGAGAGAGTAAACAAGAGAGAGGGAGAGCATGAGAGATAGAGAGTGAGAGAAGGGAAAGATAAGGAGAAAGAGAGACAGTGAGAGAGATGGGGTTAAGTGAGTGAGTTAGAAAAGTGAAAAGAATGGTAAAAAGAAAGAGATATGAAGGGCATGAGAGAGTTAGAGTGTGCGAGAGAGATAGAGAGGGAGAAGTGAGGGAGTGAGAGACTGAGAGGGAGAGGAGGGATATGGAGAGAGTGAGAGATAGAGGGAGTTCTATAATGAGAGAGAGAAAGAGCAAGATAATGGGAGAAAGGAAAGAAGATAAAGAGAGCATGATGATAGATATGTGTTAGAGAGATGGAGAGAGATAGAGTTAGAGAGAGGGAGAGGGATTCAAAGAATGATAGAGTTAGAGAGACGAAGAGGGAGAGTGAGAGAGGGAGTGAGGTTAAGAGAGAGAAAGGGAGGCTAGTAGGGAGTGAGGGATAGAGAGACAGAGAGAGGGAGCTCAAGCGAGATAGAGAAATAGAGAGAGGGAGGGAGAGGGAGAGAGATTGAGGGAATCAAGAGATGCAGGGAGAGAGAGAGAGCATGCGAGTGAGTGTGGGAGAGGGATGGAGGTTAAGAGGGAAAGGGAGAGAGATAAGGATGGGGAGACAAAGATATTACGAGTGAGAAGACAAGGAAGAGACTTAAAAAGAAATCTAAAGAGAATGAGAGAGAGAGAGATGGTTTTTGATAAGGATAATGAGATCATGAGAGGGGTAAGAGAGAAAAATATGCCTCCCTCCCTTTGCTTGCTCTCTCTCTGATGCAAATGATAGCATGGATGACAATGACACAACTTCAAAAGAAGATTTAATTCGAGTTCCATGTGAGCCAATTACTAGATGTCGTATAAAGAGGGTGAAAGAAGCTCTTAATGGATTAGTCCAGAAAGCTTGGACTCAAGCCAATTCATGGGGATCTAAGGAGAAAGAGCCACAAAGATTTATCAACATATTCCAAGCCCAATGATAAAGGAGTCAAATTATTATGGCTGGATATTTTGAATTTTTTTGTGGTTTAATAATGGCTTGCATGCAAACTTGATGTAGTTTTTATTTATATAGGCCTTATGTTAAATGTGAAGGGCACTTCATATTCTTGCCAAAGAAAAAAACTTGCACTTGGTTGTCTCCCACGGTTTCCTTAGGATTCCAACGAAACTCTAGGTCATCACCTAAGGAGTCTTTCCCAACTTATCAAGAGGATTTCCACCCCGTTTGTGGCGTCTTTCATTGTACCAAGGTTCTTTCCTTACATCAAGCATAGGGTTGCGGTCTTATACCAACGTTCTTGTTTGTGTTGAGCATTGGGTCAAGGTTTATGTCCATCCATCCATTTTACCGCAGGTTTTACCTATAATTCGGTTTGTTCCAGCCATGGGACGGTTTTATTGTTTGGTTTCTTACATCATATAAGAATTTCCATCAATTCTTTTTGGTTTTGGGATGCACATCTGATTTTCTAATAAGAACATCAATCCTCACGATCCTATCTTGCATATATGCACATCACTCTCTCTAACACACAAATATTCTTTTCTCTTTCTCCCTCTTTCAACTACTCTCTCTTTCTATCCCTCTTGATCTCTCTCTGTTCCTTTCTCTCATTCTCCCTCACTCACTCGCACTCTCCATCTCTCTCATTCTAACAACCTCACTCTCTCCCATTCTCTTTCTTCCATTTTTCGAGCCCTCTCGTTCCACGGTCTCTTTATATCTCTCTTTATCTCTTTCTCTCCTTTTTTTACCTCTTACAAGATAGAGATAAGAAGGGAGATAGAGACAATGATATCAATCAATTGAGAGATAAAAGATAGTGGAAACAATGAGAGTTAGAGAAGACTGATAGAGAGAGTGTGAGCATGAGAGAGAGAGAGAAGTGAGACAGAACCACCCACTTTCTCTATTTTGCTCTATCTCTTTCTCCCTCACCCTCCCTATCCATCTTCGTCACTTATCATTCGCTCCCTCACCCATCTCATTCACTCTCTCCATATCTTTTTTTATCACACTCTCCCTTTCTTTTTTTATCTTTCTCCCATCCACTCTCTCGCCCTATCCCTCCTTCCCTTCATCACTCTCTATTGCTCTATCTCGCTCTTGCATTTTCTCTCTCTTACTTCTTACTTTCTCATTTTTTTCTCTCTCAATTTTTCCTTCTCTTATGTCTCTTTAGCTCTCCATCTGTCTCACTATCTTACTCCATCCCACCCTCTGTTTAACTTTATATCTTACACCTTCTACCTTTTTTCTCTACCTCTCCTTCCTTCAATTCCATCTCCTCTCTTTCCACCCATCTCTCTCTTTTTCTTTCACTCTCTCTCTCACCCCCCAATCTTCTTTCTCTTCCTTTCCCTCTCTCCCTCCCTCTCTTTTATGTTCTCTTGCTTTTGTTCTTCCTCCCTGTCTCCTTCCCTCTTTCACACCGCCCCCTCTTCCTCTCTTAGTCACTATTCTCTCAACCACTCTCTCACTCTTTCCATATCTCTCATTCTTGCTCTCTATATCTCTCCTTTTATCTCTCTTAATCTTTCTCTTTCACTCTCTATAGCTCTTCATCTCTCTATTCCTCTCTTAATCTCTTTCTCTCATTCACTCTCACTTTTGATCTCTCTCTCCCTCTCTATTTTGTGCCATCTCTCTCGGCCTCCCATATCCCTCTCACCCTCTCTCTTTTATTTTCTTCCCCTCTCTAAATCCATCCCTCCCTCCCTTCCCCATCTCTCAGTCCCTCCTTCATTCTTTCTCTCAATCTCTCTTTTGCTCCCTTTTCCAGCTCTCTCTTCTCTTGCTCTATCTTCTCTTCCACGTTCTTTCTTTCTAACTATTCTCTCTCTTTCTCATTGCTCTCATTTTTTTTCCCTTAGTCTCTCCCTCTCTCTACCTTTCTCCCTCTCATTCTCCTTTCATCTCACTCACTCTCACTAATACTCTCTTGCACTCCTTCCCTTTCAGCGCTTTCTCTCTCTCCCCTCTATCAATCCTTCTCTCACTCTTCTCTTTCTCTCCCCTTCCCTTGATCTTCCTTACCCTTTCTATTCTTCTCTCATTGTTATTCTAACACTCTCCCACTTTATCTCATACCTTGCTCTCCATCACACACACTCTCTCTATAACACACGCACATTCTTCTCACATTCTCTACATTCTTTCACTTATGCTGGCTTGTGTCTCTCCCTCTCTCGCTCCACCTCCCTCTCTCTCTTGTACTCTCAACTTCTCTCTCTTGACCCCTACCATACCCTCTCTCACTAACTTTATCTTTCTCTCGGTCTCTCTCTCTCCATCTCATACTTTCAACCTCTCTCTTTCATTCCTATCTCTCTCCTCCTCTCTCTCAACCTCTCTCCCACTTTCTCACCCTTCCTCCCTTCCTTTCTAAGTCTGTCAGCCCCTTCTCTCCACCTTCCTTTCTCTCACTTTCTCTTTCCCACTCTCTCACTCACTCTCTCATCTTCTCTTTCTCCATCTTCCTTCCTCTTTAACTCTTGTTTCTCACTCTTCTCTCTAAGTCATTTTCTCTATATCCATCTTTCTCTCACCCTCTATCTTGCATACTCCCTCCTTTCCTGCCACTCACTTTCTCTCTCTCCTTCTCTTCTCTGAGTCTCACTCCCTCACCTTCTTCTTACTCTCAATACATCACTCGCTTTTCTCCATTAATCTATTTCACTCTCTCTTTATCTTATCTATTTCTCTCTTTTATTTTCCTCTTTTCTCTAGCTTTATATCTCAACTTTCCTCACTTTCTCTCTCTATATATATCTCTCTCTCCCTCTATCTTTTATGACCTCACTTCTTATCTCCTTCCTTCTGTCCCTCCTTCACTATCCTTTTTCTTTTATCACACCCTCTCTCTTCTATAACTTTCTCTTTAATGTTCTCTCTGTCCTTCCCTCTTTCCATATTTGTTTATTTTCTTATCCTCTCTCCTCTCTCTTTAGTCTCTTGTTCTCTCTCTCTCTTTACTTTCTCTTCTCTTTGTCACTCATTTTTTCTATTCCAAATTTCCTTAACTCATTCTATCTCTCTTCCTCCCACTCTCTTTATCTTTCTTCTATCTCACACTCCATATCTCTGTCTATCTCACTTTCTTTCTGTTACCCATCCTCCCTCTTTACATGTCCTTTCCTCTCTCTTTTATTCCCAGCACATCTCTATACATCCCACTCAGTTCGACCATCTACCTTCCTCTCTCTCTCTCTCTCCCTCTTTCTCACCCTTTCATCAACCTAACTATTTTACTTTCCTTCTGTCTTTTTTCACTCACACATATAGTCTCTCTCTTCCTCACTCACACACATGTTGGAAATAAGGAGGTAGAGAGAATGATTTGGAAGAGTGAGAGACTGAATAAGTGAGGGAGAGATAGGCTGATCATACAAGTGAGAGCATATCTTCTCTCTCTCACACACACACACTCTTCCACTCTCTCTTCTCTTATTCTTTTCTCATTGAAAGGGAAAGGAGGTGGAGTGATGGATAAGATAGAGAAGAAAGAGATATGTTGATCCTCTCCATCAAACTCTCTTTCTCCTCTCTCTTCATTCTCTCACGTTGTTCTCCTCTACGACATTGTCTCTCACTCTCTTTAACTCTCTCTCTCTCTCTTTCACCCTTCTCACTTTCAATCTTTTCTTCTATTTTATCCCACTCTCCATTAATATATCTCTCTCACATCCTCTCTTTCCTCTCTCTGTCTCTTCCTCTCTAAACTTATTATCTCTCTTATGAGAAGCGAATGAAAGAAAGGAAGCTCTCACCCTCTTCTACCCCCATCAGTTCTCCATCCTTTTCTCACACTCTCTCATTATTTATACCATATCTCTCTCTATCTTACTCTCTCGCTCTTTCTCACACTCTCCCTCCCTCTCTCTATCATTCCTCTCACTATTCTCCCCTCTCCATTCGTCCATCCTCAGCCTTGCTCTCTCTCTCCCCTCTCACCTTCTATTCTCTACGGTATAATAGAGGTTGAGATGCAGGGATGAAAGAGAGAGAGAGTGAAGGAAGAGAGAAACAAAGAAGGAAATATAGGAGGGAGAGAGAGTGAGAGACATAATGACAGAGTGAGATGAGAGATCATGGACTAATAAAAGGATAATATAAGAGAGGGAGGGATAGAGGAAATGAGAGGAAGATATTGATTATATGAGAGAGAGAGTATTCCTCCCTCTCTCTATCTCTTTTTCTCTTATCTCCCTCTTCTGTATCCTTTTCCTTATCTCCCTCTCCATTTCACTTCTAAGGGAGGGAGGGTGAGACATAGAGATAAGGGAGAGTTGGGGGGAGAGAAAGAGAGAAGTGAGAAGAAGAGGAGAGAGAGAATAGAAAGATAGAGAGAAAAAGAAGAGAAATGAGTGGGAAGGGAAGGAATGAATGGGTGAAAGTGAGAGATGGAGAAGGAAAGAGAGATAGAGAAAGGAAGTGAATGAAGAAGAGATGATGGTAGTGATAGAATGTGAAAATTTAGAGTAGGAGAGTGCAAGAGAAAGAGATGGAGAGGGAGAGAAATGGGATCGATATGGAAGAAGAGAGGAGGGATAGGAAAGAGAGAGTAGGAAAGGAGAGCGAGAGATTGAGAGAGAAGAGAGAGAGTACGGGATAGTGATGAATAGGTGGGCAAGAAAGAGCAATAGAAAGAGTGGGAGGGAGAGAGAAACAGGGAAAATGAAAGATAAACAGAGAGAAGAGTGAGAGAAAGAGAAGAGAGAGTGAGATAAAGTGCAAGAGAGGAGTAGAGAGCAAGGTAAAAGAGAGAAAGTGAGATAGAGAGAGAGTGAGTAGGAGAGGGAGAGAAGAATAGAGAGGTAAAGAGAGTAATAGAGAGATAGAATGAGGAAGAGGGGGGAGAGTGTGCAAGGGAGGGAGGGAGATTGAGAGGGATAGAGAGGCCTTATCCCTTTCACTCTTTCATCAATCTTATAAGTGTGAGATTGAGTGTGTAATTGAGAGATGAAGAAGAGTGAGACAAAAGTGGGAGAGAGAAGAGCAAGAAAGAGATATGGGAAGAGATAGAAAGAGAAAGGGAGAGGACTGTGGGAAGGAGAAAAGAATGAATGAGAGATAGAGAATGAGAGAGAGCATGAGGGAGAGAAAGTGAGAGGAAGAATAAAAGAGGAAAAGAGCAAGAGGAAGGGCAACTCTGAGGGAGGGGGAAAGAGAGATAAAGAAATATAGAGAAAGACAAATAGTGAGAAAGAGGAAAGAAGAGAGAAAGAAAGAGAGAGATTGTGAGAGATAAAAGAGCTAACGATAAAGAAAGCAAGAGCATCCAGAAAAAGAGAGAGGGAAGGAGAGAGAAAAAGAGCATAAGAACAAAGAAATGGATAGGGAGAAAAAGAGAGGGAGTGATTGAGGGATAGTAAGAGAGGGCATGAGTAACTAAGAGATAAAGAAGAGAGAGAGGAGAGGGAGCATGCAAGAGTGTGAGTGATAGAAGGAATAAGCAATGATACTCTCTAAAAGGAGGGAAGAGAGGGGGAGAAAGAAGATAGAAAAAAAGTAGAGAAAGCAGGATGGAGATAAAGTGCGAGAGAAGAGAGAGATAGTGAGATAGATAGAAAAAGAGAGAGAGAGAGGGAGAGAGAAGAGAAAGAGAAAGAGAGAATGAGAGTGAGAGAGAATGAGATAGAGAAGTAGGAGGAGGATGAGAGAAGGGAATGGAGAGACCTATATCACACTCTTTTTTACCTTGGTGTTTCCCTCTCTCCTCTTTATCTTGATATATTTCTCATTATCCCACTCTCCCTTCAATAAAAGTCTAGCTCTCTCCTGCCCTCTCTATTATATCTCTCTCTTCTCTCTATCTCTATCTTTTATCTCCCTCCCTCTTTCTCTCACTCTCACATCTTTCTTTCTATTTATCTCCCTATCTCAACTGCTCTTTCTCTCGTACCATCAGCCTCTCTCTCACTCTCTCTCCCAACATTTTCTCTGTCATCTTTATAATTCTCCATTCTAATCTCTCTCTTCATCTCTATAGCAAGAAAGAGGGAAGTAGAGAGATAGGTTACCAGAGAGGAGGGAGAGAGAAAGGGTGTAAGAGTGAAAGAAGGGGAGAGTTACAAAGAATGAGAATAAGAGAAAGGGATATGGATAGAGAGCTAGTGAGAGATCTCTCTCTCTGTCACAACCACCCTCCATTTATCCTTCACTCACACACAGTCTCTCTTACTCTCACTCTTCTTAGCTTCATTTCTCACTCTCTTGCTTTCTCTCTCGCCTTTCCCATTTTTCTCTCACACTCTCTCTCTTTTTCTCATGCTCCCCTTATCGTTCTCTCTCTCTCCCTCTCCAACAAACGTCTCTCTTTCCCAAACCTCTTTATCTCTTTCTTTTATCTATCTCTCTCTGTGATTCTCTCTTAATCTCATTCTCTATCGTTATCCAGCTTCTCTCACTTTCTCACTCGTTGTATCCCTCCCTCCCACACTCCCCTCTTTCTTTCTCTATCTCTCTACACTTCTCTCTCTTTCTCCCTCACTATCACTCTCCCTCTCTATCTCTCCCTCTCACTTCCCCTTTTCTCTCGTTCTCTCTCTTGCACTATCTCACTCTCTCACACTCTTAATATCTCTCTCTCCCTCCCTCTCCCTCTCTCCCTCCCTCTCTCTCCCCATCACTCTCTCTCCCTCTCACCTCTCCCTTACACTCTTCACCTCAAAGAGAGAGAGAGACCCTCCATCTCTGCCTCTCACTTTGTCCCTCCATCTCTCTCTTGCTTTTTCACTATATTCTATTCTCATTCTCTCTCTCTCTTCCCCTCCCATTCTTGATATATCTCACCCACCCCCTCTTTAATCTCTTTGTACCTCTATATGTCACTCTCACTCTTTCCCTCTCCAAGTCTCCCTCCCACATCTCTCTCTCTCACTCCCTTTTTTCTATTTCTCCTCTCTATCTTTCTCTCACATGAGAGATAAATAGAGAGTGAGTGAGAGAGAGATGGAGGGATCAACTGAACTATCTCCACCCATCCCTGCTCTCTTACACCCACTCCCACTCCCTTCCTCTTACTCCCTCTCTCCCACTTACTTTACCACCCTCTCTTACTCTAGATGTCTCTCCCTCCCTCCCCATTTTTTCTCACTCTCTCTCCCTTTCTCTCTCTCACCTCTATCACTCTATCTATCTCTCACTAGAACTCTTTGTTTCTTCTCTCTTTTTCTCTTGCTAGAGAGAGTAGGAGATAGAGAGATCAGGAGAGAAAATGTGAGAGAGAAAAAGAAGAAGAGAGCATCTCTATGTAGAGAGAGACAAGGAGAGTTGCAGGTTGATAGATGGATGGAGAGAGGGAGAGCAATCAAGAGAATTAAGGAGAGGGTAGTGGAGGACAAAAAGAGAGAATAAAAGAGAGAGTGGGAGAGCAAGAGAGAGCGGAAGGTAAAGGATAGAGGGAGGGAGGGGG
>NEWO01000355.1:280274-294639 GCA_003013225.1 Phalaenopsis aphrodite | reverse complement strand
AGAGAGTTGAGAAGGTGAGAGAGAATGAGAGAGGATGTGGTAGTGAGATTAGAGGTGAGAGGGGAGGGAGAGAACATAAGTGAGAGACATGAACAACGACAAAAAAATTGGAAAGAGATGGGACTATCTCTCTTTCTTGGTTCCCACATTTAAACCCCACTTCACTCTCTCTCTCTCTTAATAGTCCTTCCCTTCCCTCTCCCTCTCCCTTGCTCTGTCTCATATCTCTCTCTTCTCTCTCACTATCGCTATGGCTCTCTTTCACCATCTCCCACTATCTATCCACCCCATCACTTAATTACTCTCTCTGATAGGCTGATGGTACAAGAGAAATTCAAAGCGTAAGAGAGAGAAGAAGACAGCGAGAAGAGATAGTGAGAGAGGGATACATATTTTAGATTTTAAGAGAGAGAGGGAGGGGTTGAGAGAGAATGAGAGTTTGATAGAGTGTGAGAGGAGGAGAGAATAAGTGTGAGAGAGAAAGAGAGAGGAATAGAGGGAGAGAATAGAGAGAGAAAGAGAGATTGAGAAAGAGGTTAGCAAGAGAGATAAAGAGTGTAAGAGGGATGGAGGGAGAGTGAGAAGGAGCATCAGAGAATGAGTGTGAGATTGAGAGGAGATATAATTAAAGAGAAGGAAACGCCAAGGGAGATGGAATATGAAAAGAGTTAGAGTTAAAAAAAGTTAAAATTTTTCAGAAGGAGAGTGATAGAGAGACAATGAGAGTGAAAAAGAGAGAGAGAAGAGAAAGAGGGGGAGAGAGAGATAGAGAGGGAGGCATTCACTTTCTCCCTCCCTCCCTCCCTCCCTCTCACTCTTGCTCTCTCTAGCTTTCCATTTCTCTCACACACGCTCTCTCCCTCCTGCCCTCTCTCTCTTTGGCTCTTTCTCTCTCTCATTCCCTCTCCTACCCTTATTTTTCTATCATTCTTTTTATCTCTTTCTATCAACCTCTCACTCTCTCTTTAGCTCATACTTTCATGAAAGAGAGAGCAAGAGAAAAAAAAATGAAAAATAGTGCAAGTTAGAGGTAGAGGAAGGAAGAAAGTGGATAGAGAGAAAGTGAAAGAGTGAGAGTAAGAGAAACAAGATAGGGATGGAGAGAAAGATAAACAGTGAGGGCGGGATGATATAGTGGAAGGGAGAGAAAGATAAATAGAAAGGGATGTTGATAGAGTAAGAGAGGGAGAGAGAGAGAAGGAGAGTGCTAGAGGTTGAGAAAAAGAGGCATTTTAGGAGAGAGTAAGAGAGAGCAATAGAGAGAAAAAGATGGAGGGAGGAATGTAAGGGAACACTCAAAAGAGGGTGTTAGAATGTAAGGACCGACCTCGAATGAAATGAGTCAGAAATGTAGGACTAAGAATTGAAATGTATGTTAATTCTCAAAAGAGAGTGTCAGAATGTAATGACTGACCTCGAAGGTAATGAATAAAAATTGTAGGGCTGATTCAAAAATGAGAATTAAAATGTAGGTCAAAGATGGAGAGAAGAGAGAGTGATTGAGAGTGAGAGATAAGAAAGAGCAAAAGATAGAGATTACAAGTAACGAGAGAGGAAGTGGGAGTTGGAAGGAAGAAGTTGGAGGGAGGGAGAGAGAGAATGAGAGAGGAGGGAGGGAGATAGAGATAGAGAGCGAGGGAGGAGAGATAGAGATAAATAAAGAAATAGAGATGGAATCGACATTTCCCTCACTCTGACTTCTCTCGCTCTCTCACACTCTATCTCTCGTATGCTCTCTATTATATTCTCTCCATCTCTCTTCTATGAACTTTCTTGATTATTTTATCATTCTATTCTCTCTCCCTCTCTTTACATCTCTCTCCTCTCACTCTTTACGTCTCTCTAGCCCTCCCTCCTCTCCTGATCACTATTTCTCTCTCTCTCCTCTCTCTCTCACTATTGATATTGCACTCTCCCTTCCCTTCTTCTCTTTTTTCCTTCCTATATTTCCCTCCCTCTATACCTCTCTTTCTCTCCCACGCCGTCTCTTTTCATATTTTCCCTCTCTTTGCTTCCCTCGCCCCTCTTATCTCTAACCCTCCTAAAAGAGAGGGAGAGATGTTACAAAAAAAGAGAGAGGTGTAAAGGGAGAGAGTAAAAAGACATAGAGAGATAAAGGGAGAGAGTAGAAAGACATAGAGAGATAAAGGGATAGAGAAAAGTGAGATAGATGACTAACAGAGAAGAGAGGAAGGGAGAAGGTGGTAGTGAGATAATGACAAAATAGTGAATAGGCAAGGAGATAATAAAGAGAGAGCAAGAGATAGGGGAGAGAAGAGTGAGAAAACACATTCTCTCTCTTCTATTGCTCTACATTCCATTTCTCTTTAATTCCCTCTTTTCTCTTGTCTCTCTCTCAACTATCAACCATCCCTCCCTCCCTCCCTCAATCACTTCCTCTCTCACTATCTCTCCATCTTAACCTCTTTTGTCTCTCCCCATCCTCTCAATCTCACACACTTTCTTACTTATTCTCTCATCGCTTATCTCTCATTTTATTTCACTCTCACTCTCTCTTTCACAATTTTATCTCTAACCCTCACTCTTTCTTTCAGTATTCTCTCTAATGCTCTCTCTCATGCTTTCTCCATCTCTATTTCTCTATCACAGAAGAAAGTGGGACAAAGAGAGAGTGGGAGAGGAGGAGGGAATAGTGGGAGGTAAGGAGCATGCAAGAAGCGAGAGAGTGTGAGAGAGGAAAAAACTATCCCTCTAGATTTAATAAAGAGAGGTAAATGTCTTTTTGTATATTCTCTTTCTTCTACTCTATCGCTAAATAGGAGAGAGAAAGTAGAAGAGAGAAGAGAGGGAGAAGGATGAAGAGAGAGAGTGTTGGAAAGATATTAAAAAAAGATAGAAAAATGAGGGAATATCGAGACAACAAAAGTAAAGGGAGAGTACAAAGTGAGACAAAACGAATGAGATAAAGCAAGAGAGGGAGATGAGATTAATAACGAGAGATAAAGTGAAAAAAAGGGAGAACATGAAGTTGATAAAAAGGTTGAGAGAGCATTAAAAAACATGAGAGAGATGGAGTGAGAGAGAGAAAGATAAAGAGCGAAAATTTGAGTGAGAGAGAGAAGAATGGAATGGGATAGAGTGAGGGAGTAAGAGAGAGAGAGAGGAGTAAGTGAGAGAAGGTAGAGAGTAAGAAATCAGAGAGCTAGAGGGATCACTCTCTTGCTCTCTCTATTCTCTCACGTTTTCTTTTCTCTAGAGCTATTGAGCAGAAGAGGGATAGTGCCATCAATAGTATGAGAGAGGTGTATTAGAAAGAGATGAGAGAAAGAATAATGGGTGGAGAGTTTTGGAAGAGTGAGATAGATAGAGAGAAAAAGAGAGTGACAAAGAGACCATAAGTGAAAAAGAAAGATGAGTGAGAGAAGAATGAGAGAGGGTAAGAGTGAAAGGATATTTGCAGGTAAAAAGATAGGGAGAAGAGTGAGAGAGAAAGATTGACAAAGGGAGAATAAGGAGAAATATCCCTCCCTCCCTCTCTCATTATCTCTCTCTCACTCACCTCTCTCCTCCTCTCCTTCTCGGTCTCTCTTCTCCCTTTTGTCTTACCTCTTTTCTTAACTATTTAACTATTTTTTCATTCTCTCAATCACTCTATCACCTCACACCTCTCTTTGGCTCTTTCCATTTTACTCTCTCACCCTCACTCACCCTCCCTCTCTTCATCTTCTCTCTCCTTCTCTTACTTCATCTCTTTGTCTCTTCCACTTTCTCTCCTTGCCTCCTCATTAACCCTTTTCCATTCTCTTTCTAACTATTCTCTTTCACAATCATACTTTTTCTAATCCTCTCAAGCTCTCCAGCTCTCACCTTCCCTCTCTCCTCCCTTTTTCTCTCTAGCCTTCTACCTTCTCTCTCTACCTCTTCATCTCTCTCACTCACTCTTCTCTTCTCTCTCTCTCTTAATCTCTTATTTGTCTCTGTTTCTCCCTCCCTCTCCCACTCACCCACATGTTCTCTCTCTTCTTATCTCTCACTCTCTCTTCTTTTACATTCTTTCCCACTCCCCCACTTGTTCTCCTCCTCCTCTCTCTATTATTTATCCACTCTCTCCCATCTCTCTCACACTCTCAACTGTTATCTCCTTAACTCACTCTTGTTCTCTCCCTCTTCTCTCACATTCTTCTTCTCTACCACCTACCTTTACTTCCTCACTCCCTTCCCCTCTCTCCCTCCCTTCCCCACCCTTTTTCTAATAAAAAAAGAAATAAAGGTAAGTGACAAAGAGACAGAGTGACAATGAATGTGTGGGAGAGAGGGAGGGGGAGAGACGAAGAAATAAAGGGGGAGGAAGTGAGATATCTAGAGTGAAAGGGAGAGAGAGTGAGAGAGTGAGGGAGAAAGAGTGTGTGAGAGAAGTGGAGGGAAGGTAAGAGAAAGATGGAGAGCGAGGAAGAGACAAAGAGAGAGTTAGGGAGAAAAAGAACTAGAGTGAGGAGACTTCACAAGAGAAAATAGAAAAGTAAGAGTGAGAAAGGGAGAAAAGATAAAGCAACACTCTGAGAAATAAAGGTAGATAGGAATAGAGTTAAAGGGAATGAGTGATAGTGTAATAACAAATGAGAGAGTGACAGAGGTTGATAGTATAAGAAGGAGAGAGAGGAAAGGAGAGGGATGGAGGGAGGGAGAGATAGAGAGAGAGAGACATAATTGAGGGAGAGGAGAGTGAGACAGAAGATTGTGAAAGAAGAGTGGGAGGGAGAGACAATGAGAGTTATCAAAAGCAATAGAAGGAGAGATAAAAGGAGATATAGAGAGACTAAGCAAGAGAAAGTGTGGGAGACAAAGAGTTTGAGAGGAGGAGAGATAGAGAGAGGAGGCAGAATGCAGGAGTGAGAAATGAGAGGGATAGAGTGTAGTGAGAGAGTGAAAGCAAAAGACGAGCCAGAAAGAGATAGCAAGAAAGGTAGAGAGAAGAAAGAGCAGGAGAGAGAGATATGAAAAGTGAGTAGAGATAGAGATAGTCGTAGAGAGAGAGGCAATGAGCGAGATAAACAGGGAGATATAGAGGAAGAAATAGCATGATAGATATGAGTGAGATAGAGAGATAAAAAGAGAGAGGGAGGGAGATACTTAAAGGGACATGAAGAAAAGAGAGATATCAATGGATAGGGAGGGAGGGTACAGAGTAGAAAGAGAGAGACCGGGACGGAGAGAGAGAAATAGGTTAATAGTTTGAGAGGAAGAGAGGGAGAGAGAGAGAGATAGGGTGAAAGAGTGAGAGACAATAAGAGATGTCTAACTTATCTCATTGTCTCTCTCTCCCTACATACATCATTCCCTCTCCCACCCTCTCGATCTCTTTCTCTCTAACTCTTTCTTTTCTTCTATCTCTTTATCTACCTCTCCATTTATTTTTTTCTTCATTTCTCTCACTCTCCCACCCACTCTACTCCTCTCCATCTCTCTCTCATACTGTCAATCTATCCCTATTTCTCTACCTCACTCCAGTCTCTCCCTCGCTCTCTCTCTCACCCTCACTCTCTCTCTCTCCCTCTATTATCCAATTATATTTTTCTTTCTCTCCCTATCCCACTCACACCTATCCCTTACCCTCTTCCTCTCCCTTCTTTGCTCCTCCTTCCCCACTCTCTCTCTCTTGCTCCCCTCCCACTCTCCCCATCCTCTCTCAATCTCTTACAATCAAACATCCTCTCTTCTTCCACCCTCTATCTCTCATTCTCTCCCTCCTACTTTCACATTCTCATTCTCTTTCTTTCTCCCTCTTGTCCCACTTTCTGTCTTTCCCTCTACCTCCTCTCTCACATTGCTCTCTCTTTACCCCATCCTCCCTCTACCCCATCATCTCTCACTCTTACCTCTCCTTTCCTCCTCCACTCAGCTTTTCTTCTCTCTCGCACTCCCTTCTTTCCTACTTATATCTCTCTCTCACTCCCTCCTTTCATACTTATCTCTCTCAATTTCTCTCTATCACTCTCTCTCACTCAACCTTTTCTATCTCTCTCAATCTCTGTCTCCCTCCCTTCCTCTCCTCACATTATCCTCTCCCAACCCGTTCTTTCCCTCTCCCTCTCTCTATCGTTGCCTCACTCTCCCTTACTCCTCTCTCTCTCCCTCTCTACCTCTCCCTCGATCCCTCTCTCTCTCTAACTCACTTTCTCTATCTTACTCTATCTCTTTATCTTGTTCACCCTCCCTCCCTATCCATTCTATGCCTCTCTCTCCCTCCCTCATTCCCCATCCTACCCTCAATGTCTCTCACCCTCTCTCCTCTCTTATTTCTAGCTTCCATCTCCTTACCTTTCTCTCTAGCTCTCTCTCTCTCACACAATTTCTATTTCTATCTTTCTATCTCCCATATTATTTCTTTTTTTCTCATTTACTACTTAGCTCCCCCTCTTGCTCAATGTCTCTATCTAAATCTATTTTTCTATTGTCACTTACTCTCTCTCCCTCTGATCATTTTTTGACAAAGAAAGAGCTAAAGAATAGAGAAATATAGATAAAGACAATGAGAAGGGTAGAGAGATAGAGCTGGAAGAAGTGATGAAGAGAAAGAGGGTGGGAGGGAGAGAGTGAGAGATATCAAAAGCCAAAGAGATGAGACAAAGAAATAGAGAGAGGAAAAGAAAGGGAGTGAGAGAGAGGGAGATGAAAAGAGTGAGAGATAGACAGCTTAAAAAAGTGGAGGAAAATATATATAATGAGTGGAAGAGAGGGAGAGACGGGGATGGAGTGAGAGAGGGTAAGGAAGAAATCAACAAAGCAAGAGTGAGAAGTAGAGGGAGAGTGAGAGATAGAGAGCTAAAGGAAGAGAAGGAAATATATATAAAGAGTGGGAAATAGGGAAGAAGGGGATATAGGCAGAGAGACAAATAGAGAGAGAGATAAGAGATAGAGTGAGAGAGGGGGAGAGAGATAGAGAGATAGAGTGTGAAAGAAAGGATGGCAGAGGGAATGATGGATCACTTATCCCTCACCTTCTCTCTCCCTCCCTACCTTGCTCTTTTCTTCCATCTATTTTGTCTTATTTCCACTTTCACATTTCGCTCTCCATTTGTCTCACTATCTCTCCTATGCCTCCCTCTTTCTCTATATCTCTCTCTGGAGCTCTCTCTATCTCTCTTACACAATTTCTCCATCCCTTTCTTCCTTCATTCTAAAGGGATAGGAAGGGAGAAAGAGAGAGCAAGCGAGAGAGATTGAGCAGATAAAAAAAAAAGAATAACAATAAGAAGTTGAGGGGAAAGAGAGATAAAGAGTGTTTCTCTCACTCACTCTCTCACTTTCTTTAACTCAATTTCAGTCTCTCACCCTTATTTTCTTTCCTCTATCTCTTCTGGCATGCTCCCATTCTCGCTCTCTTGCTATAACTCTCTCCCTCTCTTTTTCACACTCTTATTTTCTCTATCACTCTCTCTCTAGAGCTCTTTCCTTCTTTCTCTCATTCTATCTCTCTCTCTTGTTCTTGCTCTCGTGCTCTCTCTCATGCTTTTCTCTCTCTTTCTCCTTGCTAGAGGTTTACAGAATGAAAGAGATACAGGGGAGAGAGAAGGAAAGAGAGAGGAAGAGTGTGACCATATAAAGAGGGAGAGAAGATTGATATTTTTCTCTCTCCAACCTCTTACTTTGTCACTCTTGCTCTATCAATTTATTTTATTCTCTCTCCCTCCCTCCCTCTCCCTCACTCACTCTCATTCATTCTCCTTCCCTCTCTTCCTCCCTCTCTCACTCTCGCACATCTCTCACTCTCTTTGTAGAACTTTATCTCTAATGCTCTCCTTGTTCGGTCTTCTCTCTCTAGTGATGGAGCAAGAGTGAGAGGGGTAAAGAGCAAGGCTAGAGCATGAGACAGAATGTGAGAGTGAAAAAAAGTGAGAAAGAGGGAAAAGAAAGCAAAATTCAGAGAGAAGAGTGATATCTTTTGATAATTTAGGTGAAGAGAAGAGAGATGGGAGAGTTAGAGAGAATATAGGAGAATAAGTTAAAGGTCAAAATAATGCTCCCTCTTTTTGTCTCTCTCGTGCTCTCTCTCTATCTCTTGATCTATCACACTCTTCCTCTCTCTATCTCTTGTTTTCTCTCTATCTCCATCTCTATCACACTTTAGCTCTCTCTCCTAACCTCTCTTTCATCGCTCAACTCTCTCCCTCCATCTCTTTTTCTCTCCCTTGTTGACTCATCTTTCTAAAAATGAGAGTGCGTGGGAGAGAGAGATAAAATGAGAGAGAGAGAGAGAGGGAGGAGATAGATAAAGAGATAGTGAAAGAGAGGAGAAAGGGAGATAGAGTGAAAAAGTGAGGAGAGTAAGAGGGAAAATAAGGGTAAGAGAGAGAGAGGTTCAAACTCTTTCTCTCTCACACTACTGTCTCTTTCTCTTTCTCCCTCCCTCCATCTCTATCCTTCTCTCTCTCCCTCCCTCCCTCCATCTTTATGAGATAATTAGAGAGAAAGATGGAGAGAGAAATAAAGAGTGAGAGTTAGAAAGAGAAGAGAAGTGGTTGATAGAACAAGAGAGGGAGATATAGAGCATGAGAGAGAGAGAGATAGATGTCTCTCTTTATCTCTCATGTAAGAGAGAGTGAGAGGGAGGGAGAGTTTGAGAGAGAGAGAGAGAGGAAGAGAGAAGGAGAGAAGGACGAAGAGAGAGAGATGGTGAGTGAAAGGGAGGAAGGGAGGCAGAGAGAGTGAAGGAGAGAAGTAGAGAGAAAATGTCAGAGTTGAGAGAGAGGTAGAAAGGGTATGAGAGAGAAAGATAAAGGAAAATATTTTGTGAGAGATACAATGAGATAGAAATAGTGAGGGAGGAAAAATTAAGAGTGTACGAAGAGTGAGAAAATGATGTAGCGAGATAGAGAGAAGGATGTGGGAGAGAGTGGGGGAAGATGAACAAGAGATAATGAGAGCAAGAAGGATAAAAGAGGTAGAGAGCTAGAGGGAGAGCAAGAGTTAATGAGTGAGGAGCAAAAAAGAAAAATTGAGGGAAATGGAGAGGGAGATAGGTGAGAACGTGAGAGAGAAAAGAAAAGAGAGTGAGAAGAAGAAAGAGAAAGTGAGAGAGTGGCATGGAGAGGGAGAGAGGTAGAAAGTGAGGAAGCAAGAGGAAGGTGTAAGAGAAAGAAGAGCGTGAAAAAGGAGCAAGAAAGTAGGAGAGAAAGGGAGGTTAAAAAATAGAGAGTGAGTGAGAGAGAAGAGAGACAAAGAGAGGAGAGATACAGAAGAGAAAAGAGAATGAGATATTTCAAGAGAGATAAAGAGAAAAGTGAGTTAGAAAAGAGAGGGAGAGGGAGATGGAGAGCAAGAGAGAGTGAGTGAGGGAGGGAGAGTGGTAGTGAGATAATAATGTGTGAGAGAGAAAGTGGAACATTAAGAGAGTGAGAGAAAATGAATTCCGATCGAGAATGAGAAAGAGATGAGGAGAGAAGAGAATGAGATAAGTGAAAGGGAAATAATTCTTTCTCAATCTCTCACTTACATCCTTTCTTGAGATATAAACATCGTGATAGTGCTAGAATGTGAAAGAAAGGATAGAAAGCTAGATGAGCAAAAGGCAGATAGAGGGAGGAGGAGGGAGTGCATGAGAGGGAGTGCACTCCCTCCTCCTCACTCCCTCCTCTTTATTGGAAGAGGAGGGAGTGCATGGGAGGGCTAGAGTGGGAGAGAGAAGAGATTGAGCAAAACGAGAGAGAGAGCTCTCTCTCTCATTTTCTTGTCCCTCTCTCGTTCTATCTCATGCTCTAGCCTCGCTCTTTACCCCTCTCACTCTTACTCCATCAAGAGAGAGAGATGAGAGAATACGGAGAGGATTAGAGATAAAGTTATAGAGAGAGTGAGAGAGAGATGTGCGAGAGTGAGAGAGAAGGAGGGGGAGAGGGAAGAGAGAATGAGAGTGAGTGAGAGAGGGAGGCAAAGGGAGGGAGGGAGAGAGAATAAAATAAATTGATAGAGTAAGAGTGACAAAATAAGAGGTTGGAGAGTGAAAAATATCGCCCTTCTCTCCCTCTTTATATGGTCACCCTCTTCCTCTCTTTATCTCACTCTTTCTTTCCTTCTCCCTCCCTCCCTATCCCACCTTGTCCCTCTCTGTCTCTCCATCTCCTCTCTCTCCTCATGCTCTCTTTTTTCTCTCTCTTGCTCTATCTCTCTATCTCTTTATCTATCTAAATAAGAGAAAAGTGAGAGAGAGAGAGACAATTGATGAGAGTGGGGGAGAAAGGATATGAGGAAAATAGAGCCTTATATAAAAGTGTGCGAAAGGGAGGGAGAAAGCAAGAGCATGAGAGAGCGAAGCATAGGAAGAAAGAGAGGGAGTAAGGTAGGAGGGAGTGTCAGAGAAAGAGATAGTGAAAAGATGGAGAGATAGTAGAGAGTGTTTGTGAGAGTGTTGGAGTAGGAGAGAGTGAAAGAGAGGGGAAGTAGATAGAGACATATATCAAGAAAAAACATAAGACGGAGTGAGAGATAGAAGGAGAGAGGGATGAGAGAGAGTTCTCTCTCCCGTTTTGCTCATCTTTGTACAACACTAACCCTCCCATGCACTCCCTCCTCTTCCAATAGAAGAAAGCTCTCTCTATCTGCCTTTTGCTCATCTAGCTTTCTCTCCTCTTTTTCACATTCAAGCACTTTCACGATGTTTATATCTCATTAAAGGATGTTAGTGGGAGAGTGAGAGAGAATTATCTCCCTTTCACTTCTCTCCTCATCTCTTTCTCATTCTCGATCAAAATTAATTTTCTCTCACTCTCTTACACTTCCTCTTTCTGTCTGTCACATTATTCTCTCCCTACCAGTCTCACTCCCTCACTCACTTCCTATCTCTTGCTCTCCATCTTCCTCTCCCTCTCTTTTCTAACTCACTTTTCTCTTTATCTCTCTTGTAACATCTCATTCTCTTTTCTCTTTTATATCTCTCCTCTCTTTGTCTCTCCTCTCTCTCACTCGCTCTCTATTTCTGAACCTCCCTTTCGCTCTTACTTTCTTGCTCTGTTTTTCATGCTCTTCTTTCTCTTATACTTTCTTTCTCTTGCTCCCTCACTTTCTACCTCTCTCCCTCCCCATGAAACTATTCTCACTCTCTCTTTCTTCTTCCCACTCTCTTTTTTTTCTCTCTCAAGCTCTCATTTCTCACCTCTCTCCCTCTCCATTTCCCTCACTTTGTCTCTTTTTCTCCTCACTCATTCACTCTTGCTCTCCTTTTAGCTCTCCAGCTCTTTTATCTTTCTTGCTCTCATTAACTCTTGCTCATCTTCTCTCACTCTCTCCCACACCCTTATCTCTACCTCGCTACGTCACTTTCTCACTCTTAATTTTTCATCCCTCAATATTTCTATATCTCTTTCTATCTCCCACACACTTTTCCCCTTTATCTTTCTATCTCTCATACCCTTTCTACTTCTGTCTCATTGTTCTCTCTGTCCCTCACTATTCCTATTTCACTATGTCATTTTCCTCTACTTCTCTCCTTCACTCTCTCTGCCTCCCTTCCTCCCTCTCACTCACCATCTCTCTCTCTTCCACCTCTACCTCTCTCTACCTCTCTCTCTCTCTCACGAGCTCTCACTCCCTCTCACTCTCTCTTTCATGAGAGAGAGTGAGAGACATCTCTCTCTCTCTTGCTCTATATCTCCCTCTCTCTTGTTTTATCAACAAATTCTCTTCTCTCTTTCTAACTCTCACTTTTTGTTTCTCTCTCCATCTTTCTCTCTAATTATCTTATAGAGATGGAGGGAGGGAGGGAGAGAGAGAAAGAGACAAAAGTGGGAGAGAAAAGAGGTTAAACCTCTCTCCTTATACCCTTATTTTCCCTCTTTCTCTCATCACTTTATCACTCTATCTCCCTTTCTCCTCTCTTTCGCTATCTCTCTATCTATCTCCTCCCTCTCTCTCTCATTTTATCTCTCTCAGCCACACACTCTCATTTTTAGAAAGATGAGCCAACAATGGAGAGAAAAAGAGAGGGAGGGAGAGAGTTGAGCGATCAAAGAGAGATTAGGAGAGAGCTAGAAGTGATAGAGACAGAGATAGAGAGAGCAAGAGTGTGATAGATCAAGAGATAGAGAGAGAGCAAGAGAGACACACAAAAAGTGGGAGCTTTATTTTGACTGTTAACTTATTCTCCTTTATTCTCTCTAACTCTTTCCATCTCTCTTCTCTTCACCTAATTTATCAAAAGATATTACTCTTCTCTCAATTTCTCTTTTTGTTCCTCTTTCTCTCTTCTCACATTCTGTCTCATGCTCTAGCCTTGCTCTTTACGCCTCTCACTCTTGCTCCATCACAAGAGAGAGATGAGAGAATAAGGAGAGGATTAGAGATAAAGTTATAGAGAGAGTAAGAGAGAGATGTGCGAGAGTGAGAGAGAGGGAGGGGGAGAGGGAAGGAGAGAGAATGAGAGTGAGTGAGGGAGGGAGGTAGAGGGAGGGAGGAAGGGAGAGAGAATAAAATAAATTGATAGAGTAAGAGTGACAAAATAAGAGGTTGGAGAGAGAAAAATATCGCCCTCTCTCCCTCTTTATATGGTCACTCTCTTCCTCTCTTTATCTCACTCTTTCTTTCCTTCTCTCTCCCCCATATCCCTTTCATTATGTAAACCACTAGCAATGAGAAAGAGGAAGAAAAGCATGAGAGGGAGCAGGAGAGCAAGAATAAAAGAGAGAGAGATAGAATGAGAGAACGAAGAAGAGAGCTCTAGAGAGAGAGTGAGAGACAAAATAATAGAGTGTGATAAAGTGGGAGAGTTATAGAAAAAGAGAGAGAATGGGAGCATGCAAGAAGAGATAGAGAGAAAGAGAATAAAGATGAGAGACTAAAATGGAGTTAAAGAGAGTGAGAGAAGAAAGGGAGTGAGAGAGTGAGTGAGGGAAACACTTTTATCTCTCTTTCCCCTCGTCTCCTTATTATTATTCTCTTTTTTACTTGCTCAACATCTCTCGCTTGATCTCTATTTTTCCCTTCCTCCTTATCCCTTCAGAAGGAAGGAAGAAAGAGATGGAGAAATTGACTAGAGAGATAGAGAGAGCTCCAGAGAGAGATGGAGAGAAAGGGGAAGGGATAGGAGAGATAGAGAGACAAAGGGAGAGTGAAATGTGAAAGAGGAAATAGGATAGAATAGAGGGAAGGAAGGAGTGAAGTACGGAGGGAGAGAGAAGGTGAGGGATAAGTGATCCCTCATCCCTCTTCCATCCTTTCTCTCTCACTCTTTCTTTATTTCTCTCTCTGCCTCTCTCACTCCATCCCCTTCTCTCCCTATCTCCCACTCTTTAAATCTATTTCCCCTCTTCCTTTAGCTCTCTATATCTCACTCTCTCCCTCTCCCTCTCACTCTTACTCTCTCCTTTTCTCTCTTCCCCTCTCTCACTCCATCCCCTTCTCTCCCTCTCTTCCACTTTTTCTATATATTTTCCCCCTCTTCTTCAAGCTCTCTATCTCTCACTCTCTTCATCTCCCTCTCACTCACTCCCTCTCTCTCCCTCTCTCTATTTCTTTGTCTCATCTCTTTGGCTTTCAATATCTCTCACTCTCTCCTTCCCACTCTCTTTCTCCTCATCATTTCCTCCAGCTCTCTATCTCTCTCCCCCTTCTCATTGTCTTTCTCTATATATCTCTATTCTTTAGCTCTCTCTATGTCAAAAAAGATCATAGGGAGAGAGTAAGTGATAAAAGAAAAATAGATTTAGATAGAGACATTGAGCAAGAGGGTGAGCTAAGTAGTAAATGAGGGGAAAAAATAATAAGAGAGACAGAAAGATAGAAAGAGAAAGTGTGATAGAGAGAGGGAGCTATAGAGAATGGTAAGGAGATGGAAGTTAGAGATAAGAGAGGAGAGAGGGATCGAAACATTGAGGGTGGGAGAGGGAATGATGGAGGGAGAGAGAGGCATAGGATGATGTGAGGCGAGGCAGGAAGGGAGAAAGAAAGATTGAGTGACAGAGGGTGACAGAGAGAAAATGAGAGAGATAAGTAGGGAGGGAGGGACTGAGAGAGAGAGAGTGAGTGAAGGAGAGAGACAAGAGATGCTGAGTGGTGGAGGAAAGGAGAGAGAAGAGTGAGAGAGGATTGGGTCGAGGGAGGATGGGGTAAAGAGAGAGCAATGTGAGAGAGGAGGTAGAGGGCAAGATAGAGAGTAGGAGAAGAGGGAGAAAAAAGAGAATGAGAATGAGATAAGGGGAGGGAGAGAAGGAGAGATAGAGAGTGGAAGAAGAGGGGAATTTTGATAGTAATAGATTGAGAGAGGATGGGTAGAGTGGGAGGGGAGAGAGAGAGAGGGGGAGGGATGAGCGGAGGATGGAGAGGAAGAGCGTGAGTGATGGGTGTGAGAGAGATAGAGAAATATAATTGGATAAGATAGAGAGAGAGTGAGGGTGAGAGAGACATCGAGGGAGAGACT
>NEWO01000355.1:259895-280266 GCA_003013225.1 Phalaenopsis aphrodite | reverse complement strand
GTAGAGAAAGAGAGATGGATTGATAGTATGAGACAGAGAAGGAGAGGAGTAGGGTGGGTGGGAGAGTGAGAGAAATGAAGAAAAAGAGAAATGAAGAGAGGTAGATAAAGAGATAGAATAAAAGAAAGTGTTATAGAGAAAGCGAGAGAGAGGGTGGGAGAGCGAATGATTGATGAAGGGAGAGAGAGAGACAGTGAGATATTTAAATCTAGAGAGAGTGAGAAAGAAAGAGTGAAAGAACCACTTAAAATTAGAGATGAAGATAAATGGAGAGAAAGAACAAGAGAGACTAAGAGATATCTCTCTATTTTCACTTTTCTCACTACCACCTTCCTTCCCTCGCTCACTTCCTATCTCTCCCTCTCTTTGCACTCCGACTCTTCTTTCTCTTTTTCTCACCATCCATCTCTCTAGCTTTCCATCTACCTCAATCTTTCTCTCTCTCCCTCACTCCCTCTTTTTTTCTCTCTCTCCCACTCTCCCCTCTCATTTTCTCTCTCACCCTCTCTTCCTCCCACTCTCTCTTACTCTGACTTTCTCCCCCTCCCTCTCAAAGAGAGACAAGAGATAGAGAAAAGAGATACCAAGAAAGGAAGAGTGAGAAAGAATGAGAGAGGGTTTGAGAGAGAATCGAGTAGCTCTCTCCAACATTAACTCTCTCTCTCTCTCTCTTCTTCTCTCTTCCTCTCTTCTCTCAGTCTCTTGTTCTTTCTTTTGTTTAGCTCTTCTTGTCTCACTCTCTCACCCTATCTCTCCCTCTCTCTTACTCTCAAACTATTAACTTATCTCTCTCTTCCCGTCCCAATCTCTCTCTTTCTACTTTGTACCCTCCCTCCCTCTATATTGATATCTCTCTTTTCTTCATGTCCCTCTCAGTCTCTCCCTCCCTCTCTCATTTTTTCTCTCTATCTCACTCACCTCTCTCATGCTATCTCTTCTTCTCTATCTCTCTATCTATCTCTTTCATTGCCTCTCTCACTCTCTCTCTCTCTCTTTACGACTATCTCTATCTTTACTCAATTGTCATCTCTCTCTTTCTCCCACTCTTTCTTCTCTCTACCTTTCTTGCTATCTCTTTTCGGCTCATCACTCACACTCTTTCTCTTCTTTTGCTTTCAATCTCTCACTATCACTCTATCCCTCTCACTCTCTCACTCCTAGTTTCTCCCTCCTCTCTCTATCTCTCCTCCTTTCACACTCTTTGTCTTTCACACTTTCTCTTGCTTAGTCTCTCTATATCTCCTTCTCTCTCCTTCTATTACTTTTGATTTTCTCTCATTGTCTCTTCGTCCTGCTCTTCTTTCTCAATCTTCTCTCTCACTCTTCTATCCCTCAAATATGCTCTCTCTCTCCCTCTCTCCATCCCTCCCTCCCTCCATCCCTCTCCTTTCCTCTCTCTCTTTCTTATACCATCAACCTCTCTCACTCTCTCATTTGCTATTTCACTATCTCTCATTCCCTTTAACTATATTCCTATCTACCTTTATTTCTCAGATTGTTGCTCTATCTTTTCTCCCTTTCTCACTCTTCATTATCTCTTTTCTTTTGCAAACTCTCCTCACTCTAGTTCTTTTTCTCTCTAACTCTGTCTCTATCTCTCCCACCTTTTCCATCTTTCTCCTTCCTTCCCTCCCCTTCTCTCACTCACTCTTTCTCCTTCTCACCTTGGATATCTCTCTCCCTCCCCCTTTATTTCTTCCTCTCTCCCTCTTTCTCTCTCTCCCACTCATTCTTTGTCACTCTCATTTATTTGTTTGTTTATGAGAAAAAGGGTGGGAGGGAGGGAGGGAGAGAGGGGAAGGGAGTGAGGAAGTAAAGGTAGGTGGTAGAGAAGAAGAATGTGAGAGAGGAGGGAGAGAGCAAGAGTGAGATACGAAGATAGTTGTTGAGAGTGTGGGAGAGATGGGAGAGAGAGTGGATAAATAATAGAGAGAAGAGGAAGAGAACAAGTGAGGAGTGTGAGAGAATGTAAAGAAAGGAGAGTGAGAGATAGGAAGAGAGACAGAGCATGAGGGAGAGCGGGCGAGGGAGGGAGAAGTAGAGAGAAATAAGAGATTAAGAGAGTGAAGAGAAGAGAAGAGAGAGTGAGAGAGATGGAGAGGTGGAGGGAGAAGGTAGAAGGCCAGAGAGAAAGAGGGAGGAGAGAGGGAGGGTGAGAGGTAGAGAGCTTGAGAGGAGTAGAGAAAGTATGATTGTGCAAGAGGATAGTTAGAAAGAGAATGGAAAAGGAGTGAAAAGGATGTTAGTGATGAAGTATTAGAACAAGGGTGAGTGAAAGTGAGAGAGTAAAAGGGAATGAGCCAAAGCGAGACCGAGATGGAGAGAAGGAGAGGTGCAAGACAAAGTGTTGAAGTAAGAGAAGGAGAGAGAAGATGAAGAGAGGGAGGGTGAGTGAGGTTGAGAGAGTAAAAGGGAAAGAGCCAAAGAGAGAAGTGTGAGGTGATAAAGTGAGGCAGAGAATTAAAAAATAGAACAAGGGTTAGGAAGAGAGGGATGACAAAAGAGAGAAGAGAGATTGAGATGGAGAGAAGGAGAGAGGTGAGTGAGAGAGTGATAATGGGAGAGGGAGGGAGGGAAATTTCTCCTTCTTCTCCCTTTGTCAATTTTGCTCTCTCACTCTTCTCTCTATCTTATTTTTTGCAACTCTCCTCTCACTCTACCACTTTCCCACTCTCACTCTTACCCTCTCTCGCTATTCTCTTACCCGTCTTTCTTTTTCACTCATGGTCTCTCTATCTCTCTCTTCCAAAATTCTCTCCACCCATCTTTCTTTCTCTCATCTCTTTCTAATACACCTCTCTCATACTTTTGATGGCACCATCCCTCTTTTGCTCAATAGCTCTAGAGAGAAGAAAAAGTGAGAAAATAGAAAGAGCAAGAGAGTGATCCCTTGAGCTCTCTATTTTCTTACTTTCTACCTTCTCTCACTTACCCTTCTTTCTCTCTATCTCTCTCTTATTCCCTCACTCTATCCCAAACCATTCTTCTCTCTCTCACTCAAATTTTCAATCCTTATCTTTTGCTCTCTCACTCCATCTCTCTCATGCTTTTTCATTCTCTCTCAACCTTTTTATCATCTTCGTGCTCTCTCTTTTTTTCATGTGCTCTCTCGTTAATTATCTCATCTCCCTCTCTTGCTTTATCTCATTCCTTTTATCTCACTTTGCACTCTCCCTTTACTTTTGTTGTCTCTTTATTTCCTCTTTTCTCTATCTTTTTTCAATCTCTTTCCAACGCATTCTCTCTCTTTATCCTTCTCCCTCTTTTCTCTCTTCTCTTTTCTCTCCCATATTTAGCGATAGATTGGAAGAAAGAGAATATACAAAAAGGCATTTACCTCTCTTTGTTAAATCTAGAGGGATAGTCTTTTTCTCTCTCTCTTCTTGCTTTCTCCTTTCCTCCCACTATTCGCTCCTCATGTCCCTCTCTTTCTTTGTTCCACTTTCTTCTGGGATAGAGAAATAAAGATGGAGAAAGCATGAGAGAGAGCGTTAGAGAGAATACTGAAAGAAAGAGTGAGAGTTAGAAAGAATATTGAGAAAGAGAGAGCGAGAGTGAATAAAATGAGAGAAAAATGATGAGAGAATAAGTAAGAAAGTCTGTGAGATTGAGAGGACATGGAGAGACGAGAGAGGTTATGATAGAGAGATAGTGAGAAGAGAGAGAGTAGGGGAAAGCAAGGAGTGCAGAGAGATAATTAACTGAAGGAGTGGAGAGATAGTGGGAGAGGGTGAAAGAGAGAGAGCAGGGGAGTGGGAGAGGGTGGGGAAGAACAACTAAGAGAGAGAAAGTGAAAATGGGGTTTAAATATGGGAAGAGAGAAAGAGAGAGGAAGTTACATCTCTTTCCCATTTTTTGCCGCTCTTCCTCTATCTCACTTATGCTCTCTCCCTCCCCTCTCACCTCTAATCTCTCTACCACATGCTCTCTCATTCTCTCTCACCTTCTCTAACTCTCTTTCTCTCTCACACCCTCTCTAACTTTTTTATCTCTATCTTTTCATTCCAAGAGATTGAGAGTGTTTGATAGATAGGGAAAGGAGAGAGTGGGAGAAGAGAGATTGAGGAAGGGGTGAAGCAAGAGATATAAAATAGAGAGATGGGAGAAGAGAGGGAGACAGGGAGCAAGAATGAAGGAGAAACAGAGAGTGGGAGAAGCGAGTAGTGAGAGGGATACGAGAGAGAAAGAGATAGTGAAGAGTGAGAAAATAGAGAGTGCAGAGAGCAAGCAGGTAAGAGATGGGAGAGGAGGGAAGAGGTTGAAGTGGGAGAAAGAGAGTGAGAGGTGTCATATATGGAGGGATGGAGGGACAAAAAAAAAAGAGATAAAGAAAGAGTCAAAGATATCTTTGTCTTCCTTACTCTCTCGTTCACTATTCTCACGCTCCGCCATTCTGTATCTTATCTCTTATCTTTTTCTCTCACTAAACTATTAACATATTTCTCTCTCCAAATATCCATTGCTCTCTCCCTCCTCTATGTCACTCCCTGCTCTCTTATACTGATATCTATATTTTTCTCTATCAGATAATAGAAGAGTGGAAAGAGTGTCATGTTGATAGTTTTAGAGAGATAGTGACAAGGAGAAAGAGGAGAGAGAAGTAAAGAGAATAAGAAATTACAAGAAAGAGAGCATGAGAGAGTTAGCGAGTGAAAGCTCTCTATATTTCTCTCTCACACATACTCTCACTCATTTCTCTCTCACACTCTCTCCCACTCCCTCTCTTTGAAAGGTAGAGGGAGCGAGCAAGTTGGGAGGGAGCTTGAGAAAGAGAGTGAAAAAGAGCTTGAGAGGAAGAGAAAGGTGTGAGAGATTGGAAAAGAGAGAGAAAGTATGAAAGAGATTTAATGTAGGAGAGTTAAATGCAGAAAGAGGCTAAAAGGGAAATAGAGCTGGAGATAGAAAGATAAAGTGAGAGAGAGAAAGGGTGGGATAGCGAATGAGGGAGGCAGAGAGGGGGAAAGAAAGAAGAGAGGGAGGTAGGTAGGGTGCGAGAGAGGGTAAGAGAGAGACTATGTGTATGTGGTAGTAAGTGTGAGGCAGATACCAAGAGTGAGAAAGTTAGTGTGGAAGGGAGTTAAGGTAAGAGAAGAGGGAAAGAGCAATTGAGAGACTTATAAAGAGATGGGAGAGGTTAAAGAGAGTTGAAAGAGGGAGAGAAGTGTGTGCATGTGAGAGAGAGAAAGAGCTCTCCCTCTCCTTCAATTTTCTGCCCAATTTATCCCAATCTCACACCCTCATTCTCACTCACTATCTCTCTCGCACTCTAACTCTTGCTCTCTCACTCCTATCTCTTTTTCTACTCACTCTTTTTTGCTCTTGCTCTTTAGTTATGATATCAAAAGAGAGAGAATGAGAAGAGAAGAGCAAGACAAAGTGAGATCATGAGAAAGAGAGATAAAAAGAGATGGTGGGAGGTAGGAGAGAGAGAATGTGAGAGCGAAGGACAAGCGATTGGGAGGGTGTTAGAGACAGAAAGAGAGATAGAGGTATTGAGAGAATGAAGATTGTGAGAGATAAAAAGTCAATTAAGGAGAGAGGTAGAATGTGACCAAGAAAGAGACATGTTGAGCTAGAGGGAGTGAAGAGAGGTGGGCAAGCAAGAGAAACAAAGAGATATGAGAACAAAGAGCGGGAGAGTGGTGGAGCATGAGGTAGGGAGAGAGAGAGGGATAGAAGGAGATGCCTTATACCTTCAACTCTCTCATACTTCTAATGAGAGTGAAAGAGAAATTAGGGAGTGAGAGCAAAAGAGGGAGAGAGAGAAGATCAAGAGAGAGAGAAGAGAAGGAGAGAGAAAGCAAGGCAAGAGGGAGGGTGGGAAAAAATGAATGAGAGATAGAGATGAGAGAGAGTGTGAGGGAGAGAAAGTGAGAGAGTGTTTGATAGATAAAAACAAGATGAAGAGCAAATAGTGAGGGATGAGAGAGAAAGAAATGGAAAGAGAGGGAATGAGAGATAATGTGAAGGGAGGGAGAGAAAGAAAGAAAGATTGAGATTGTGAGAAAAAAAGAGCTAGAGAGCTGAGAAAGAGAGAGGGAGGAAAAGAGTGAGAGGGCATGAGAGAAAGCAAGAGAGAGAAAGGGATAGAGATAAATAGATAGAGCATGAGAGCCAAGAAAGAGAGGGAGGGATTGAGGGAGAGTGGAAGAAAGAGTGAGACAAAGACGAGAGTGAGGGAGGGAGCATGAGAGAGAGTGAGTGATAGAGAGAATGAGAAAACATGCTTTCTAAAGGGAGGGAATAGAGAGAAGAGGAGAGAGAATATAGAAAAAAAAATAGAGAAAATAAGGTAGAAATATTGAGTGGGAGAAGAGGGAGAGACAGTGAGAGGAAGAGAAAGAGGGAGTGAGGGATGGTAGCAACATGAGAGAAGAGAATGGAAAGAGCTATATCACACTCTCTAACTCTCTCTTCTACCTTGGTCTTTTCCTCTTTTGGTATATTTTTCATTATCTCACTCACCCTTTCATCACTCTATACTTCTCTCATGCCCTCTCTATTTGTTATACTCTCTTCTCTCTATCTCAACCTTCTATCTCCCTCCCTCTCTCTATTGCACTCTCTCTTCTCTCACTCTATTTATTTCCCTCTCTCAATCATTTTTTAATCTACCATCAATGTCTCTCCCACTCTCTCTCTCTTCCACCACTCTCAACCGTTCCCTATCTTTCTTTCTTCTCTATCATTCTTTGTTCTTATCTCTCTCTCTCTCTATCTCCCTAGCAAGAAAGAGGGAGGTGAAGAGAGTCATGATATGAGAGAGGGAGAGAAAAAGAGTGTAAGAATGAGAGAAGTGGGTAAGAGAAAGAAATGAACATAGAGAGCTAGTGAGTGATCTCTCTCTCCCTCACTACCACCCTCCATTGCTCCATTACACAAACAGTCTCCTTCACTCTCGCTTTATTTAGCATTATTTCTCTCTCTCCATCGGTCTCTTCCCTCTATTTCTCCTCACCATTTTTTGCTCTCCCTATCCCACCCCATCATTCTCTCTCAATCTCTCTCGCTATTTCTCATGCTCCCCTTCTCACTCTTCTCTCTTTCTCTCCCTAACCTCTCTATCGCTATCTTTATATATCTATATATCTCTCTCATTCTCTCTCAATCTCATTCTCTATCATTATCCCTCTTCACTCACTCTCTCACCCTTGTTGTATCCCTCCATCCCACTTACATTCTACCTCTCTCTACCTCCCTCTTTCTTTGTCTATTTCTCCCCTTTCTTTCTCTTTCTCCCTCACCATCACTCTCCCTCTCTATCTATGTTTCTCCCATTCCCCTTCTCCTTTTCTATCTCTTTTCCTATCTTTCTCCCTTCACTTTCTCTGCCTAACTATCTCTCATTCTTTCTTTTTTATCATCTCTTTGTAGCTCTATATCTCTCTTTATTTCCCTTTCCCTCTCAAAGTCTCCCTCTTTTCTATCTGTATCACCCACTCTCTATTTCACCTCTCACTAACTCTCTCTCACATGAGAAAGAAAGACAGATAGAGAGACTGAGTGAGAGAGAGATGGAAGGTAACAACCATTCTCTTTCCCCCATCGCTCCCTCTCTTAGTCTACTCCCTTCCTCATACTTCATCTCTCCAGCTCTCTTTCTCACTCTCTCTTACTTTTTATATATCTCTCCCTCCCCATCTTTCTCTTAATACCTCTTTCCCTTTATCTCTCTTACCTCTCTAGCTCTCTACCTCTCTTTGGCGCTCTATGTTTCTCCTCTTTTTTTTCTTTTGGTCTCTCTAGCCATAGATAAAGAGATCGAGAGAGAAAAAGAGAGGGAGAGAAATAAGAAGAGAGTGTCCTACATAGAGAGATTGGGAGAGAGATAGGTTGATAAATGAATGAAGAGAGGGAGAGCGATCGAGAGATTAGAGAGAGGGTGGGAGAGGACAAAAAGAGACAATAAAAGAGATTGGGGGAGAAGAACAGAGATAGAAGATAGAGAAGACTCGGAGGGAGGGAGCTAGGGAGGGGGAAGAGGGAGAAAGATAGTGGTATAGAGGTAGAGAAAGTGAGAAAGAGAGAAAGAGAGTGTGAGACAGAGGTAGGGAGATCAAGGTTGAAGACTAGAGTGATATCACTCTCTTTCCCATCTATCTTGTTTCTATCTATCACTATCTCTCTCAAGCTAACTGATCTCTCACTCTATTTGTTTTCTCTCTCCCTCACTAATTGTCTCTTTGTCTCTCTTTCCCTCTCACCTAACTTTTTATCTCTCTCTCTCTCTCTTCTCTTTCCCTCACTTGACCTTTCTCTCTCAATATCTTTGACCCTCAGTTTTTTTTCTCTCTTGCTCTCTCAATCAATCTCTCTCACTATCTCTCAATTGATATTTCTTTCTCTCTCTCCCTCAAACTATCAACTCGTCTCTTTCTTCTAATCTCTCTCTCGTCTCTATCACTCTCTCTGTCTCTCTATCTCTCCTCACTCCCATGCTTCTCCCACTCCTGATATCTATGTCTCTATCTTTTTTAAAAGAGGATGGGGAGAGAGGGGTTGATAGTTTGTGAGAGAGTGTGTGACAGAGAGAGAGGGAGAGGAAAGATAGAGAATAAAAGAAAAAATAAGAGATTACAAGAGAAAGAGCGTGCGATAGGTAACAAGGGAGATCTCTTTGTATCTCTTTCTTTCTCATTGCCCTCTCACACACTCTCTAGAGTTAAAATGGGAGGGAGGCCATGAGGGGAATTGTGAGAGAGATCTAGAGATAGAGAGAAAGAGTGAAAGAGAGAGAGAGGGTGGGAGATGAAATGCAAAAGATAGAGAGAGGTGGGAGAGAGATAAAGAAGTGATGGTTAGAGTGGGACAGAGTTAATGTTAGAGAGAGATAATTACAAAGAGAGAATAAAAAAAAGGAGGGAGAAAAATGTGATAAAGAGTGAGGGTGAGAAGTGAGAAAGCAGAAAAGCAAGAGTGATAGAGTGGGTGAAAAGGGTGAGTCAAGTGGGATGACAAAGAGATTTGTGAGAGAGAATGAGCGATAGAGAGAGGAGGGATAGGGCAAGTGCTAGAAGAGATTAAATTTTGAAGAGAGAGAATGTGCGAGCTAGAGCGGAAGAAAACTAAAGCTGGAAAGAGAATAAAATTTTATTCTGCATTCTGATATTAATGTATAAATCTTGGTACGAGTCTATATATGTTTATTCTGACAACAAATTTTTATTTTCTTGGGATATGTTCCATATTATTTCTCTAGTGAGTGAGTGAGAGAGGGAGAGATAGAGATAAAGAAAAGGAAGGAGGGAGATATTAAGTGAGAGAATGAGAGAGAGATAGGTTGAACCTCTCTCTCGTGCCCTTTTGTCTCTTTCTCTCCTCTCTCTTTCTCACTTTTACTCAAACTCACTCTTGATATCTCCCTCTCTCTTCTCACTCTATCTTTCACTCTTTTTTCTATCTATTTTCTTCTGAGGAGTGTGAAAGAGAGCAATGCGAGAGAGAAATTCAGAGAGAGGGAGCATAAGAGAAGAGAGAAAAGGAGCTCTACATTTATTTCTCTCCCTCTTTCATTTCCCATCTCTCTTTCTCTCTCTTTATATGTCCCTCCATCCTTCCCTACCTCTTTGTCCCTCCACATCTGCCACCTCTCACTCTGTTTCTCCCACTATTCCCACTTCTCTCCTCTCTCTCTCCCCTCTTTTACTCACTTGCTCTCATTTCTCACTAATCTTTTTCTCTCTCTTCTTTATCTCTTTCTCACTCTTATCACTCTTATTATTCTCTCTTTCCCTCTCTCGTACCTCTCTCCCACTCTCTCTTTTTCCCTCATTACCATTCCCTCCCTCCCTCCCTCCTCTCTTCTCTCCTCTCACTATTTTGTATCTCTCTCTTCTAACCCCTCCCTCACTTCTCTCTTCTCTCACTCTCTCCTTTCTCCATCTATCACTCTCTCTCCATCTCTTTGAATGGAAATATAGTGATAAAAACGTCAGAGAGAGAGAGCTAGAGAGGGTGAGAGAGAATTAAAGAAGATGGGGTAGAGAGAGAAAAGTGTGAGAGGGGAGGGAGAGAGCAAGAGTGGGAGAGGAAGAAGGGTAGAGAATGAGAGAGAGAGATTAAAGAGGGAGAGAGAAAGAATAGTCAAAGAGGGGGAAGGAAGTAGGGAGGGAAGGAGGGTCAAAGAGGGGGAAGAAAGTAGGGAGGGAAGGAGGGAGAGAGAAAGAATAGTCTCATTCTTCGTGGCACACCCCCATCTCACAATTTTCTCCTTCTTTTTATGTTTCACTCTCTTTAGCAAGAGGTGGGAGAGAGAGTGAGAGAAATAAAGAGAGAGGGAGGGAGTGTGAGCCTTGTTTCATTCAATACCTCACTCTCTTTGTTTACCAATCACTCTCTCTCCCATGATCTCTCACAATCTCTAATCTCTCTCTCTAACTGATAGAGAGAATAAGATAGAGATTGAGGGAGTAAGGTGGAGAAAGTGAGAGAGATAGAGATAGCTGGAGAGTTGGAGAAATGGAAAAGGAGAGAATGAAAGATAGTGAGGTAGAGAGAGATACAAAAGGAGAGATAAGGAGATAAAATAGAGAAAGATAGAGAGCAAGAACAAAGGATGGGAGAAAAATTGAAAACTAAGAGGAAGAGCAATAGAAAGAATGATAACGATAAAGAAATTGAGAGATATGTGGGGAGAGAAAAGGAAAAAGAGAGTGTAAGAATAAATGAGGAAGAGGGAGAGGGACATGATGAGAGAGAAAATGAAAAGTGGCGAGAGATAGAGTGAGAGAGTGGCAAGAGATGGAGAAAGAGAGTGTGGGTGAGATGTAGAGAAAGAGGTTGATAATACAATAGAAAGACATTGAGAGGGAGGGAGGGAGAGTGACAGAAAGTAAGAGGTTGGCTGGGAGGGAGAGAGAAAGAAAAAGGGAGGGAGGGAGAGTGAGAGAAAGAAAAATAGAGAGGGAGAGAGAGATGAGAGATATAGTGGGAGAGAAGGAATGAAAGAAAAAGAGAGAGGAAGAGAGAGCGTGAGTAAGGGAATGATGCTCATATTTTCTTACGCTTCTCTATTGCTCTCTCTCTACTCTTCTATTCTCTTTTTCTCTCACACTCTTTCACTCTCCCTACCTCCCTATCCCTCGCTCCCTCTCTCCATTTTTTATAACTCTCCTCTCTCTCTCTCTCTCCACACTCCATATTTCTCTATCTCTCTCCCTCCCTCCCTCCCTCCCTACCTCCTTCCATCCCTATCTTTGAGTCTTTCTTTCTCTCTCACTCTCCCACTCCATGCTCTCTCCCCATCTCTCTCCCATTCTCTGTCGCTCTTGCTCTCTCCCTCCCCTCTCACCTTTAATCTCTACCACATCCTCTCTCATTCTCTCTCATCTTCTGTAACTCTCTCTTTCTCTCACTCTCTCATTCTCTCTAATTTTTTTATCTCTATCTTTCCATTCAAAAAGATTGAGAGAGTGTCATATAGATGAGGAAAGAAGAGAGTGAAAGAAGAGAGTATTAGGGAGGGGTAAAGCGCGAGATACAAAATAAAGAGAGAGGAGAAGAGAGGGAGGGAGGGAGCAAGATTGAGGGAGAAAGGGGGAGTGGGAGGGAGGTGTAAGAAAGAGGGAGGAGTGAATAGTGAGAAGGATAAGAGTGAGAAAGAGATAGAGATGAGACAGAAAATAGAGAGTAGATAGCAAATGGGTAAAAGATAAGGGAGAGAAGGAAAGAGGGTAAAGTGGGAGAAAGAGACTGAGAGGTGCCATATATAGAGGGACAGAGGGGCAAAAAAGAGAGAGAAAGTTAGAGTGAAAGATATCTGTCTTGCTTCCTCACTCTCTCTTCCACTATTCTCTCACTCTGTCATTTTGTATCTTATCTCTTATCTTTCTCTCTCACTAAACTATTAACTTATTTCTCTCTCGAAATCGCAATCGCTCCCTCCCTTCTTCTCTCTGAGACTCCCCTGCTCTCTCACCTTTGATATCTTTGTTTTTTACACCCTTGATATCAAGTTGAGAGTTTTTAGAGATAGTGACAATGAGAAAAAAAATAGAGAAGTGAAGAGAATGAGAAATTACAAGAAAGAGAGCATGAGAGAGATAGCGAGTGAAAGCTCTCTATATTTATCTCTCTCACACACACTCTCCCATCTCTCTCACTCTCTCTCCCACTCCCTCTCTTTGAAGGGTAGAAGGGAGGGATGACGGTGGGAGGGAGCTAGAGAAAGAGAGAGTGAAAAAGAGCTTAAAATAAAGAGGAAGGGGAGTGATAGATTGGAAAAGTGAGAGAAAGTACAGAAGAAATTTAGAGTAGGAAAGAGTTAAAAGCGAAGAGAGGATAAAAATGAAATAGAGCTGGAGATAAGGAGATAAAGTTGAGAGAGAAAAGGTGGGAAAGAGAATGAGGGAGGCAAAGAAGGGCAAGAGAGAGAAGAGAGGGAGGGATGGAGGGTGAGAGAGAAAGTAAGAGAGAGTGTGTGTATATCAGAGTGAGTGTGAGGTAGATAACAAGAGTGAGAAAGTTAGTGTGAGAAGGAGTTAAGGTAACAGAAGAGAGAGAGCAGTTGAGAGACTTAGAAAGAGACGAGAGAGGTTAAAAAGAATTGAAAGAGGGAGAGATGTGCGTACATGTGTGAGAGAGAAAAAGCTCTCCTCTGCTTCAATTCTCCACCCACTCTTTCCCATTCCTTGTCACTCTCCCTCTTCTCTCACATTCTCATTCTTTGTCACTCTCCCTCCTATATCTTTTTATACTCACTCTCTTTTGCTCTACTTCTCTAGTTATGATATGAAAAGAGAGAGAAAAGCGAGAAGAGAAGAGCAAGAGAAAGAGAGATCATGAGAAGGAGAGAGAAAGAGAGAGAGAGAGGGAGACAGGAGAGAAAGAATGTGAGAGAGAAGGACAAGTGACTCGAGGGTGTTAGAGAAGACATAAAGATTGAGGGATTGAGAGAATGAAGATAGGGAGAGAGAAAAAAGTCAATAAGGGAGATTGAGAGAATGAAGATAGGAAGAGAGCAAAAAATCAATAAGGGAGAGAGGTAGAATGTGACCAGGAAAGAAACATATTGAGAGAGAGGGAGTGAAGAGAGATGGGTAAGCAGGAGCAACAGAGAGAGTGGTAGATAGAGAAATGGAGAAAGAGAGAGATAAGAAGAAGAGTGGGAGAAAGAGAAGAGAGAATGAGAATGAAGAGCGGGAGAGTAGTGGAGTGTGAGGTAAGAGATAGAAAGCGAGGGAGGGAGTGATATAGAGAATGAGCAAAGATGCTCTCTAAAGGGAGGGAAGAGAGAGAAGAGGAAAGAGAAAATAGAAAGATAGTGGAGAATACATGATAGAGATAGAGAGTGACAGAAGAGGGAGAAACAGTGAGAGGGAGGGAAAGGGCAAGAGAGGAGAGACAGAGAGAGGGAAGGTGGCTACATGAGAGAAGAGAATGGAGGGAGCTATATCACACTCTCTAACTCTGTCTCTTCTACCTTGGCTTTTTCCTCACTATCTCTCTCTTGATATATTGCTCATTACCTCACTGTCCTGTTCATCACTCTCTACCTCTCTATTGTCCTCTCTGTTCTTTATACCTCTTCTTTCTCTATCTCTGTCTTCCATCTCCCTCCCTCTCTCTCTCCTACTCTCTAGTCTCTCTNTATACCTCTTCTTTCTCTATCTCTGTCTTCCATCTCCCTCCCTCTCTCTCTCCTACTCTCTAGTCTCTCTCTCTATTTCCATCTTTGTCTTTCTTTATCTCCCTCTCTCAATCACTCTTTGTCTCTACTATCAATGTCTCTCCCACTCTCTCTCTTCCACCACTCTCAACCTTTCCCTCTCTTTCTCTCTCTCTCTATCATTCTCTGTCTAGACTCTCTCTCCATCTCTCTAGTGAGAAAGAGGGAGGTAGAATGAGAGATACAATATGAGAGAGGAGGAAGAGAAAAAAAGTGTAAGAATGAGAGAAGAGCGTAAGAAAAAGAGATATAGATAGAGAGCAGTGAAAGATCTGTCTCCCTCACTACCACCCTCCCTCCCTCTCACTTTATTTCTCTCTCTCTCTCACTCCATCAAACACACTCTCCCTCACTCTTACTTTATTTAGCTTCCTTTATAGCTCCCTCCCTCCCTCTCTTCCCTCTATTTCTTATCACCCTTTTTGCTCTCCCTCCCTCCCCATCTTTCTCTCTCAATTTTTCTCGCCCTTTCTCATGCAGCCCTTCTCTCTTTTCTCTCTTCTCTTCCTAACCTCTCTAGCACTATCTTTATGTATTTATCTCTAGCTCTCTCTCATTCTTTCTCACTCTCACTCTCTATTGTTATCCCTTGCTCTCACACTCTCTCTCTTGTTTTATCCCTCCCTCCAACTTACATTCTACCTCTCTTTATCTCCCTCTTTATTTATCTATTTCTCCCCTTTCACTCTCTTTCTCCCTAAAAATCACCCTCCGTCTCTATCTCTTTTTCTCTTATTCCCCTTTCTCTCTTTTTTTTAATCTTGTCCTATCTCTCTTCTTTCTTTCTCTACCTCACTATTTCTCATTCTTTCTTTTTATCATCACTCTGTAGCTCTATATCTCTCTATATTCCCCTTTCCCTCTCAATGTCTCCCTACTTTCTATCTATGTCATGCACTCTCTCTATTTCTCCTTTCACTAACTCTGCCTCACATGATAAAGAAAGATAGATAAAGAGAGTGAGTGAGAGAGAGATGGAAAGATCAACCAATCTCTCTCCCTCCCTCCCTCTCTTTGCCTCTCCCACTTTCTTTCTTACTCTCTCTTACTCTTTATATCTCCATTACCCCCACCTTTCTCTCAATCTCTCTTACCTCTCTAGCCCTCTTTATCTCTCTAGCACCTACATTTCTCCTCTTTTTTTTCTCTTGCTCTCTCTATAAAGAGATAGAGAGATTGGTAGAGAAAAAAAGGAAAGAGGGAGAGAAAGAAGAAGAGAGCATCTCTACATAGAGAGAGATTAGGAGAAAGATAGGTTGATAGATGAATGAATAGAGGGAGAGCAACTAAGAGATTAGAGAGAGGTGGAGAGGACAAAAAGAGATAATAAAAGCGATAGAGGGAGAAAATTTGAGAGAGAAAGAAAGAGAAGAGTGAGGGGGAGGGAGTTAGGGGGAAGAGGGAGAAAGAGAAAGTGGGATAGAGGTAGAAAGATTGAGAAAGAGAGTGAGACAGAGGTAGGGAGAGTGAGACAGAGAGAAAGCGTAAGATTGAGGAAAGGAGTGATATCACTCTATTCCCCTCTATATTGCTTCACTCTCTATCACTATCTCTCTCAAACTATCAACTGATCTCTCCCTCTATTTGTTTTCTCTCTTCCTCACTATCTATCTCTTTATCTCTCTTTCCCTCTCACCTAACTTTTTATCTCACACTCTCTCTCTTCTCTCTCCCTCACTTGCCTTTTCTCTCTAAATATCTTTGACCATCAAAATTTTCCTCTCTTGCTACCTCATTCTATCTCTCTCACTATTCTCTCGCTTGATCTTTTTTTCTCTTATCTTTTATCGTTCTCTCTCTCCCTCAAGCTATCAACTCATCTCTCTCTTTTGATCTCTATCTCTCTTGCTCTCTCACTCCTGATATCTCTCAGTCTATATCTTATTTTAAAAAGGATGGGAAGAGAGAGGTTGTTAGTTTGTGTGAGAGTGTGTGACAAAGAGGGGGAAGGAGAGATGGAAATTAAAACAGAAAATAAGAGTTTAGAAGAGAGAAAAATAGATAAGTAGCAAGGGAGATCTTGTTGTATCACTTTCTTTCTCATTTCTCTCATACACTCTCTCTAACTCGGTGGAAGAGAGTTAAAATGGGAGGGAGGCCATACGGAGAATTGAGAGAGAGCTAGAGATAGAGAGATAAAGTGAAAAAATGAGAGGGTGGGAGGTGGAATGAAGAAGATAGAGAGGTGGAAGAGAGACAGAGAAGTGATTGTTAAAGTGGGAGAGATTTAATGTTAGAGAGAGATAATTACAAAGAGAGAGAATAGAGAAAATGAAGGGAGAGAGAAGATTGTGATAGTAAGTGAGAGTAAGAAGTGAGAAAGAAAGAGTGATAGAGTGGGTGAAGAGGATGAGTCAAGTGTATGAGAAAGAGATTTGTGTGAGAGAGAATGAGTGATAGAGAGAGGAGGGATAGGGCAAGTGCGAGAAGAGGGTAAATTTTGAAGAGAGAGAATGTGAGAGCTAGAGATAGATAGAGAAAGAGAAAGAGGAGAAATAAAGAGAAGAGGTGAGAAAAATAAAGATTTAGAGAAGAATAGTGAGAGCAAGAAAGAGTAAGTGAATTTTTAACAGAAAGTGAGAGAGGGAGAGAGTTAGACAAAGTGAGAAAGTGAGAGGAATGGAGGCAGGGTGAGAGAGTGGAATAGAAAGAGAGATGGGGGAGAGAGGAAGTGAGAGAGAGTGAGGGATAGCAAGATAGAGATACTATGGAAAGAAGGGCATGAAGAGTGAGAGAGATAGTGAGAAAGCTAGAGAATGATGAGGCGTTAGAGGGAAAGAGAAGAGATAAATAGAAAGAGTGAGTGAGAGAAAAGAGAAGCTTGGTAAGGACAAAAAGAAATGAAAGAGGAAGAGAAGAGTGAGGGAGATAGAGAAATAAAGAGCTTTCCTCTTCTTCGATCCTCATCTCAGGATCTCATTCTTTGACTCTTTCCCTTTTCTCTCTGTCTATCTCATTCTTTCTTATTGTCTTTCTGTCATTCTCTCTCTCATTGTCATTTTCTCACTGAGAGAAAGTGAGAGCAAGGTAATAAAAGAGACAAAGAGGGGGGAGGGATATTGAGAGAGAGAGAGAGAGGCATAGAGGAAAAAACGTGAGAGAGAGACACCAAGTACGGAAAGAGATGGAGGCATACTCTCCTAATCTCCCTCCCTCTCTTCTCTCCGCTTTTTTCTATCTCTCATTCTTTATTTCTCTATATCTCTCTCACTCATGGACTCTCTTTATCTCTATATCCCTTTTTCTTGCTCTCTGAGAGATGGAGGGTGGGAGGACAGGGGAGAGAGAGAGTAAGAGATTGAAATAAAGAGAGAGAATGAGGCTGTTAGTATGAGAGAGATGGAGAGTGAAATAAAATGATAGAGACAAATGAAGACATAGATAGTGAGAGATAGAAAGGGAGATAGTGATAGATATAGAGAGGGAGTGAAAAGAATGTTTATATGTAGAAAAGGGAGCAACCAAAAGGAGGGAGGCATATTTCTTTCTACCCCTCTCACTGTCTCTTTTTCTCTCTATCATAAACCATCACTCTCTTAATCTCTTTAAATTTCTTTTTTTACTCTCTCCCTACCTTTCTCGCTCCACATATCTCTCTTCCCCAACCCTATCTCTCTCCCTTTCCCTCTCAACATCTATCCCTCTCCTACACTCATTCTCATGCTCTCTCTCCGTCCGCCTTTATTTTCCTCCGTCTTCCTCCTTCTCTCTATCTCTTTATCTCTCTCTTGAGCTCCCTGTCCCACTCTGTCCCTTCATCCCTCACTCCGTCGTAGCCTCTTTTTTACTCTCTCTCAACCTCATTCTCTCTCTCTCACTGTCCCTCTCTCTCTCTTGCTTCATTAATTTCTCTCTCCCTCTCTCACTCACTCTCACACACACTCTCTCTTTCTTCTTTCTCTTTGTTACTCCTCCCACCCTCCCTCCCAACTCTCTCTCTCTCTCTTTCAATCCCTCACTCTTACTTTATCTGTGTTCCTCTTTCTGTCACTCTCTCACACTTCGAAATCTTCTTTTCTCTCTTTTCTCTTTATCTCTCACTTCGTCTATTATTCTTTCTCACTACCTCTCTTCTGCCTAAACTCCACCCATCCCTCTTTCACTATCGCACTTCTCCCTCATGTCTTTCTCGCTCTCACTAACTTTCATGGTATCTATTTCTCTATATATCTGTCTCTTAAATTATTAGCCCCTTTCTCCACATCTCTCTCTATTTGACATTTTGTCACTATCTCCTTCCCTCTCTCCCACTATGTTGCTAATTCTCCCTCCCATTTTAGAACTCCCTCTATCTCTCACTCTCTCCCTATCCCTCCTCTCTCTCCCTTAGCCTCCTGCTTGATGATGATTCTCTAGCTCCCTCACTTGTCTCTCTCATTCTGTCTCAGTTTACATCCTTCACACTCTAACTCTCTCACGCCTTTCATTTCTTGTTCATTCTCCTTTCTTCTTTCTTTCTCAATCACTCACATACCCCCTTCTCTCTTATTTTCTCTCTCACTTTTCCTATCTTTATCTTCACTTGCTCTCTATCTCCCATGCTCTCTCTCCCTCACTTGCTCCCTCACTCTCTTGCTAGTGCTCTCTCCTTATTTCTCTCATTCTATCTCTCTCGTGCTCTATCATTCTTCTCTCTGTCTTTCTCTTTTGCTAGAGGTTGCAAGAATTAAAGAGCAATGAGAGAGAGTGAGAGAGAGAGAAGAAAAGATAAAGCGAGATAGAGCGAAAGCATGAGAAAAGAGAGAGTGTGTGTGACCATATAAAGAGCAAGAGAACATAAATATCTTCCTCTCTCTCCAACCTCTTACTTTCTCAATCTAGCTCTTTCTCCCTCCATCCCTCCCTCTTCTTCCCCCTTCCCTCCCTCTTTCACTGTCACCCTTCTCTCTCAATCTCCGTAGAACATTCTCTCTCTATGCTCTCTTTATTTTCTCATCACTCTCTAGAGATGGAGAAAGAAAGAGTGAGAGCTATACAGAGAGTATGAGACAGAATGTGAGAGTGAAAGAGAGTGAGAGAGAATTAGAGAAAGAGAGTTGGGGAGAGATGATCGATATATTTTGATAGTTTAGGTGAAGAGAAGAGGGATAAGGAGATAGATGGAGAGATGGAGAGAGTGAGAGAGAGAAAACGAGAGTAAGTTAGAGCATAAAATAAAGTCCCTCCTTTTGTGTCTCTCTCTTGCAATCTCTGAGAAAATCTTGTTCTCTTTCATTCTTTATCGCACTCTAGCTCTCTTTCCTAATTTTTCTTATAGTTTCTCTCGCTTGCTCGCTTAACTCACTCTATCTTTCCATTCTCACCCTAGCTCTTTCCCTCCCACTCTTTTTTCTCCCTTGGTTAGTCATCTTTTTCTCTCTCTCACTCTTCTCTCTTTATCATTTCTCTTCCTTCTTTCTCCCTTCGCTCCTTACCCTACTTCCTCTGTCTCGTTTTGCTGCTTTATCTCTCTATTCTCTAATTTCTATATCTCTTACTTCCCTTTCTCCCTCCCCATCTCTCTTCTCTCTCTCGCTCTCTCTTCTATCATTTTCTTTTCTCTCTCACACTCTCTTGCTCTCTTTATCTCACTATCTCTCGTTCTTTATATTTTTATCACTCCTCTTTATCTCTATTATTTTATCCTGCTCTCTCTCTCTATTCATCTCTCTCTCGTATTTCCTCCCACTTTATCCTTCTCTCTCACTCCTACTTCTCTCACTCATTTCTCTCTCACCCTCATTTATACCCATCTCCTCTCCTTCCCCTTCTCTTTCTCACATTATCCCTACATCTTCAACCCATCTTTTTTCTCACACTCTCTCTGTGAAGTGAAAAAATTGAGAATGTGTGTAAGAGAGAGAGAATGAGAGAGAGAGAGAGAGGAGAGATAGAGAGATAGTGTAAGAGAGTTAGAAAGTGGTTTAACCTCTTTTCTCTTTCCATTTTTGTCCTTCTCTCTTCCCCCTCTATCTAAGAGAATTAGAGAAATAGATAGAGAGAGGTAAAGAGTGAGAGAGAGTGAGAGATTGAGAGCAAAAGGAAGAGAGAGAGAGAATTGTCTCTCACTATCTCTCACGTAAGAGAGTGATAGGGAAAGAGAGAGAGGGAGAAAAAGAGAAAGTATGAGAGATGGTGAGTGAAAGGAAGGGAGGAAGCGAGTGTCCGGGGGGAAGATAAGAGAAATATTAGGGTGAGAGAATAGAGAAAGACAGAGATAAAGAGAGAGAGGCAGAAAGACTGTGAGAGATAGTAAGATAAAGGAAAAGAGTGTGTAAGAAAATGAAAGATATTAAAATAGTGAGGGAAGGAGATATTAAGAGTGAGAAAACAGTGAGAAAGTTATAGGGAGCGAGATAAAGAGAGGGCATGTGGGAGAAAGTGAGAAAGGATGAGCGAGTAATAATGAGAGTAAAAAAAATAATTGAGGTGGAGAGCTATAGGGAGAGAGAGTAAGAGCGTGAGGGAGCAAGAGAGAGAAAATAAGTGATGGAGAGGGAGAGAAGTGAGATAGTGAGAATGAGAGAGGGAGAAGAGAGTGAGTGAGAGATGAAGAGAGTGTGAGAGACATGGAGAGAGAGTCAGATATAGGAGAAATGGAGAGAGTCTGAAAGATAGTGATGTGGAGAGCGAGACATGAAGAAAGTGAGGGAGAAATATTAAAAAGTGTAAGGTAAAAGAACAGTGAGAGAGAGAGAAAAGAGAGAGACAGTAAGAGATAAAGGG
>NEWO01000355.1:241437-259675 GCA_003013225.1 Phalaenopsis aphrodite | reverse complement strand
AGAGGAGATTAAAAGAGAGAGAGAGAAGAATGAGGTAGAAAGATAGAGGGAGAGGGAGATGGAGAGTAAGTGAGAAGAAAAGAGGGAGAGAGGGAGAGTGGTACATAGAGAACAATTTGAAAGAGTAAGAGTGACGGAAGAGGTAGACCAATTGGGAATGAGAAAGGGTCGAGGAGGGAGAGGAGAGAAGAGAAAGTGAGATATATCTCTCTCATTCGCTCACTAACATCCTTCCTCTAGAGATAATAAGTGTGATAGTGTATGGATGTGAAAGAAAGGAGTGATACCTAGGTAGAGCAAAAGAGGGGTAGAGAAAGCTTTCTCTTCTTGGAAGAGAAGAGAGTGTGTGGGAGGGTTAGATTTGGAGGGGCATGAGAGCAATAGGGGAGAGAGTCCTTTCACACTCTTTTCTCCATCTTTCCTTCTATCCCTCCCCAATCTCTCTGTCACCCCTCCCATTTTCTCTCTTGCTATATGTCATTATCTCTTTCTCCCTCACACATTCTTTTTTCTCTCTCACTGTCTCGCTCTATCTCTCTATTCTCTATTCAAATGAGAGAAATTTGAGAGAGAGAGGCAGTTGATGGAGATTGGGGGAGAAAGGAGATGAGGGAAATGGAGCCATAGAGAAAGAGTGCGTGAGAGAGAGGGAGAAAGAGATAGCATAACAGAGAGAAACATAGGGAGAAAGAGTGGGAGTAAGAGAGGAGAGAGTGTGAGAGAGTGAGAGAAAATATATAGAGAGAGGAGAGAGAGTGTGTGAGGGAGTTGGAGTAGGAGAGAGTGAGAGAGAGAAAGGGGGAGTAAGGGAGGGAGGGAGGGAGAGTCAGAGGGAGAATCAGAGAGAGTAAGAAGAAGCGAGAGAGGTAGAGTAAGATGTGAGTCAGAGAAGGTGAGTGTGAGGGCTATGCTTTAAGTCTTTCTGTCTCCCTCTCTGTCTCTCTCCATCACTAAGTCCTTCTAACATCCTTTCCTCTCCCTCAACCTCACCCTCTATCTCTCTATCTCCTCTTCTCTCTTGTTCTCTCTCCGGAACCCTCTCACTATTCCAATATCTCTCCCTTGCTTGAGAGGGAGAGAGGGAAGGAGGGTGAATGGTGAGAGTTGGAAAAAAATGAAAGAGGCATGTTTCTCTCTCTATTTTTAACTATCTCCCTCTTATATCACATAACTTTCGCTCTCCTCCAATCTCTCATTCACTCACTTTATCTCTCTCATATTCTCTTCTCTCTCATTCCGCCTCTTTTTATTTCTCCTATCTCACTCTTCAAACTCCCAATCTATCTCTCATTCACTATATCACCCCCTCTCTCACTTATGTTCTGTCCCTTCTCAACTCCAACTCTCACCTTCTCTCTACCCACCTCCCGCTCACCACACACTCTCTTTATACCTCCCCCTCACTATCTCTTACTTTCTCTCTACCATTATATTCCTTCCTCCCCACCTCCCTCCCTCTCTCTCAAATTTTCTCTCTCTCTCTTATCTTTATCCCCCTCTCTCATGCTCTCTCTCCCTTGTAATATCTTAGACTTTTCTTGTAATTTCTCTCATTGGATTTGGCTATCTCACTTTATCTCACACACAATCTCTCTTTATCTCTTCTATTATAAAGAGTGATGGAGATGAAGAAAGACAGATGGAGACAGAGATGGGAGTGATATATTGAGTGATAAAAAGAAAGAAGGAAAGGGTGAGAGAAATTAAGGGATAAATAGCTAGTGATAGCTTTCTCTCTCTTTCTTCTATCTCTCTCCCTCCCTCCCTCTCCCTCATCACTCTACCTTCTCCCTCACTCTCCCTCATTACTCGCCTCTCCTTCCATACCTCACACTACCTCCCTTACTCTCCTCTCCCTCTTCTTCTTTATCATTATCTCTCACTATCGCTCTCTCTCACTCCATCCCTAACTCTTTATTCTCTCCCCCACTCTCTCACTCTTAATCACTTGCTCTCTCTCAGTCCCACTTTCTCGCTCTTTCTCTCAACCTCATCTCACACTCTCTACTAGTTTATCTTCCTCTCTCAAGCTCGCAACTAGACACTCACTTGCCATCCTTCTCTCTCTCCTTCTCTCTCAAACTAGAATGGGATGTAGATTCTCTCGCTCGCCTTCTTCACTCACTCTATTTTTCATTCTCTCCACTCCCTCTATCTATGTTTCTCTCATCTTTTTATCTTGTTCCCACTATCTCTTCTCTCTTTTTCTTATATTCTCTCTTGCTATCATCGGTTTCCTCTAGCACCCCCTTCTCTTTAGCTCTCTCTCTCTCACTCCCTCTTTCTCTCTCCCTTCTCTAACTTCCCTTATATTTCTCGTCTCTTTTCTCTTTCAATCCCTCTATGTCACTCTATCTCTCTTATTGCTCAATTGCTCTATTTTTCTATTCTTTTTTATCTTTCTCTCTCTCTCATCCCTCTTTATATCTCTCTCCTCTCTCTTAGTGAGAGTGAGAACAAACTTGTCTGTCTTCTCCTCTCTCTTCTCTCTCTCATGCTCTTGCTGCTTCTCCCATCCTCATTCATTTCCTCTCTCCCTCTCTCTCTTGGTCCATCACTTTCTTTTGCTCCATTTAACTTAATGATAACAAGAGAGAAAGAAGTGAGAAAAAGATGAGAATTCGGAAAGGAAAAGGTCAGAGAGATTGATTGAGAGAGAGAGAGAGAGAGAAAGGGTGATAGAGTTGAAGAGAGACTAAGGAGTGAATGATGGAGAGATAGACAATGAGAGAGTTAGGGAGAGGGACGAGAAATAAGGGTAGAAGAAGATGAGATATATATAAAGAAAGAAAGGGAAGGACAACCAATGAAGAGGTGAGAGAGAGAAAAAGAGTTAAAGAGGGCATGGTGATGCGTGAGAGAGGAAGATAGAGTAAGAGAGAGAATGAGAGAAATAACATAAATGATCCCCACTCATTTCCTCTCTCCCTCTCTCTCTTAGTCCATCCCTTTCTTTTGCTCCATTTAACTTAATAATGAAGAGAGAGAAAGAAGTGAAAAAAAGAAGAGAAGTCGGAAAAGGATAGGTGAGAGTGTGTGCGTGAGAGAGAGAGAGTGAGAGAAAGAAAGAAATGGTGAGAGAGTTGAAGCAAGACTAAGGAGTGAAGGATGCAGAGATAGACAATGAAAGAAAGTTAGGGAGAGGGAGGAGAAATAATGGTAGAAGAAGATGATATATATATATAAAGAAAGAAAGGGAAGGATAGGCATTGAGAGAGGTGAGAGAAAGAAAGAGAATTACAGAGGGTATGGTGGGGAGAGATAAATGTGTGAGAGAGGAAGATAGAGTAAGAAAGAGGAGAGATATAACATAAAAGATTGAGAGATCAAGAGAGATAGAGAGAAAAAGAATGCGATAGAAAAAAGAAGAGATTGAAATGGAAAGCGAGAAAAGTAGGTTGAGAAAGATAGAGAGAGAGAGGGAGAGAAAGGGATGGGGGAGAAGAAGGTAAAAGAGTGAGGGAGATGATGATGTTTGGAGAGAGCTTAAAGTGAGTTAGAGAAGTGAGCGAGTGAGATAGAGTGAGTGAGGGACTAAGAGAGAAAGAGTAAGAGAGTGATTAAAAAATTAGTATCAAGCAATAGAAAGTTGAGGAGAGTAAGATAGAAAAAAGAGAGAGAGGGAGGGATAAGAATGAAGTAAAGAGGGAGAGAAGAGTAAGAGAGTGATTGAAAGAGAGAGAGAGGGAGATAAAGGGTTGGTGAGAGAGAGGACTGAGAGAGATACAACAAGAGAGGGAGAGAGTGCGAGATAGAGATGAGAGTAAAAAGAAAAGAGAAAACGTGTGACAGGCCTAGTGAATGATAAGAAAGTTGTAGAGAGAGTGAGAGAGTGAGAGAGAGAGATGGAGATAGATGGAGAGAGAGAGAGAGTTAGAGAGAGCGAGTGAGAAAAAAGGAAGGTTGTTGTGTGAAACAGAGTTTGATTTACAATGAGAGGGAGAAAGCTAGATAGAAGATAGATGGAAGTAGATAGAGCAAGTAATATGAGACAGAGAGCTAATGAGAGAGACAAGGAATAGAGAATGTGAAAAAAGAAATGGAAGTTATAATGAGAAAAAGAGAGTGATTAAGAGAAGAGAGATAGGGAGATAATGAGAAATGTGAGAGAGTAAGCGATAGAGTGTGAAATGTAGCTGAAGTGAGTGAAATAGATATAGAGACTAGATGAAAATGAGATAGAGAAGGATGGAAAGAGAGATGGAGGGAAGAAGAGAGAGGGAAGGGAAGAGAGAGAGGGGGAGAGGGAAGAGGGGAGAGGGAGAGGGATGGAAAGAGGGAGAGGGATGGAAAGAGGGAGAGAGGGAGAGGGAGAGAATGAGGGATAGAAGTGAAGTAAGAGATATATATAGGAATAAAGAGGGAGGGAGGGGAGATGGAGTGAGAGCATGAGAGAAGAAGATTTATAGAGATAGAATAAGAGAGATCACGAGGGAGATATATGTATAAAGAGGGTGGGTAAGAGGGAGAACAAGAGAGATAAGGGAGGAAGAGATATAAAGAGAGAGAAAAGGCAAAGAGAGTGAGAGAAGAATGTGTGTGAGAGAGATAAAGTAAGAGAAAGATAAAGTGTGAGAGTGTTAGAGTGAAAGAGAGTTAGAGTAAAATTGAGAGAATTAGAGAGTTAAAGTGTGAGACGTAGAAGAGGGATAAAGAGGGAGAGAGAAAGGGAGAAAGAAAGAAGAGGAAGTGAATGAGAGCCTCCCTCTCACAATCTCAAAACCTCTCTCATTCAAACCATGGTTTCTCTCTCCCTCTCTCAAAATCAAGAGAAATAGGCAGAAGAGAGTGAGAGAGAGGTGAGAGATAAATTAAGAGAAAGAGAGAAGATGAGAACATAAGAGAAAGAGAGAAGGAGGAGGAGGTAGAGAGAGGGTAAGAGAGATAAAGAGATAAAAATCTAGAGAATAAGAAGGATTGAGACAAACATTGAGAGATATGATAAATATGGAGGGTGCAAAGAAGAGAGAGAAGGGTGAGGTATCCCAATCACTTTATCTACTCTCTCTCTTCTCCCCATCCTTGACAAATTATATTTGCTACCCTCCCTCTCTTCTTCTCTCTTTCTCTCCCACTCCCTGTCCCTCTAGTTTTCTTGTATCTCTTTCTTACTCTCATTCCCTCTCTTTTCTTCCCTCACTCCATTCTCCTCACCTCACAATCTCCTTTCACATGCTACCTCCATCTCTCTCACTCTTACTTTCTGTCCCGCTCCCTCTTTCTCTTTCTCTCTCTTACCTCTCTTTTTTTTCTCTAACTCTCATGTTAGAAATATCTCTTTCTATCTCACTTCTGCACTTTCTCTCTCCCTTACTCTCTCTCTCGTACTATCAACCACTCTCTCTACGTACCTCCCACTTTCTTTATTTCACTCTCACTCTCTTTCACTCTCTCTTGTTTTGTCTCTATCTCTCAACCTCTTCCTCTTCATATACCTTGCTTTCTCCCTGTCCTCTTATACCACACTTGCTCTAATCCTTATTACTTTATACTGTACACATTCCTCTTATTTCTCTCCCCCTCCCTGTCCCTTTATGTGCTCACTCTCTCTCCTCTCCCTTCCCCCTTCTTTTAATTCTTTCTTCCTCTCACATAATACAGATACATATTGAGCAAAAAAGAGAGAGAAGGATAGGAATGGAGAGACAGAGTCAAGGGAGGAGAGAGGGAGGGCGATAGTGGGAGAAGGGAGGATCATAGATATTGTGAGGGGAGGAGAGCAAGATTGAGGGTGGATAGGGGAGCACTGAGTAGAATGGGTAGATTTCTCACTCTCTTTCTATCTTGCTCATCATCTCCTTCTCTCTATCCTTCCCTCACTTAACTCCTCTCTCCTTTTTATCTCTCTCTCTCTCACTCACTCTCTTTCTTTTTCTCTTCTATTCTATATTTCTCCCTCCTAAACCTTCCCACTCACTCCCTCCTCTCTCAACTCTTTTTCTCTACTCTCTTACTCACCTTTCTTACTCGAATTTTATCTCTCTATTGTAATGCTCTTCTCTCACTCTCTCTCTAAATTTCTCTCCTCTCCCCATCTCTCTTTTACTCTTTATCTATATCTCTTTATTCCTCTTTCTACTTCTCTTCTTTCTCTTCCTTCCTACCTTTTGTCCCATCATCCCTCCCTGTCTCTCCCTACCTGCCTCTCTCCCTTCATTGTTTCGTCTCCACCTTGTTGTTTTATTTCTCTCTCTTGCTCTGTTGCTCTCTCACTCTTCTTCTCTCTCTCTTTCCTTTGCTATAAAAATCTCTCACTTTTCTCTACTCTCTCCCTCCATCACACACACACATAATGTATTTATATATCGCTTTAAAGAGAAAGAGGGAGAGAAAGTGAGAGAGACAATGAGAGGGGGGGAAGAGAAAGATGAGAAGAATTATAAAGAGAGAGAGAGAGAGAGAGTGATTAAGAGAAAATAAAGATAGATAGAGAGTGAGATAGGATCACTCTTCTATCTTCACTGTCTCTTACATTGTCTTCCTCTCACTCACTCTCTCTCATTATTTGATTTCATTGTCTCTCCATCTTTCTCTCTCTGTCCCTCTCACTCTCCATCTCACTCTCTCCCTATCCCACTCTCTCCCTTGGTCCCTCACTCATTCACTCTCTCACTCATACCACGAACTTCTCTAACTCTCTCACTCTTCTCTCCCTTCCTCCATATATCTCTCTCTCAAAGAGCACGAGTGAGAGAGAATTAGAGAGAGTGAGAGAGATAGAGAGAAAGGAAAAGAGCAAGTGTGGGGTGGGAGAGGATAAAGAGAAGGATACATAAGAGAGTGAGAGTGAGAGAGTTATATGTCTCAAGCCTATCTCTCTCTTTTAGTCTATCCCTCCCTCACACTCGTCCCTCATACACTCTCAACCTCAGTTGAGCTCTCTCCCTCGCCATCTTTTGTCTTTCTCCCTCTCTATCACTTGCTCTCTCTCTTTTTTTCTCTCTCTCTCTCTCCCTCTCCAACCATCTCTTGTTTCTTTGACTTTTTCCCTCTTCATCACTATCACATTTCCTTTCCCTTTCTATCTCTTTTCTCTTCTATCCTCCTCTCTCACTCTTTAATGGTATGAGAGAGAGGGAAGGAGAAAGATGACTAGAGTAAGGAAGAGATTGGGAAGAGATAGAGGGAGAGCATTTGAGTGATACTTCATCTCTTTATCTCTCTCCCTTTCTCTTGTGATATCAACTGTACTTTATCTTTTATTTCTTTCTCTCTCTCACCCCTGCCTCTCTTGCTTTCTCAACCCCTTTCTCTAACTCTTTCTCTCCCCTCTCCTTCTCTTTTATTCAATCTTGCTTATGCTCTCTCTCTCTCTCTCTTTCTCTCACATTCTATCGCTTTCACTCTTTCTCTCTAACTCTCTTTCTCACCCACCTTGCTCATTTTCTTACCCTGTCTCCCTTCCTCTCTAGAGAGATACAAAGAATAGTTAGAGAGAGAAAGAGAGAGAAGAGGAGTAAGACAACACTCACTCTTTTTTACATTGCTATATATTCTCTCTCTGTCTCCCTATCTCTCTTTGTTATCATTCATCTCGCTCCCCCTTCCTGTCATTACCACCTTCTCTCTCTCCCTTCCTGTCATTACCACCATCCCTCTCACACTTCCTCTCTCTCTCACCCTTTCCATCACTATCACCTCACACTCTCTCCCTCATTCTACTCACTCTCCCTATCTCTCACTTGCTCTATTACTTTCTCTCACTCTCACTCTCTCTTTCTCATTCTCACTATACCCATTTTTCTTGCACTCTCTCTTTCTCACTCAGTCGTTTTCCCTCACTCCCCCACCATCTCTATCTTACCTCTCTCTTGTAATATCACGGGAAAGGAGGGATGGATGGAGAGAAAGAAGGGGTGCAAGAGAGAGCATGAGGGAAAAAGGTAAAGAGAGATAAAGAGAGTGATAACGAAGTGAGAGAGGGAGGGTTTAAAATAGATTGAGAGGAGGGGGATAGAAAAAAACAGAAGAGAATAGAAGAGTGAGTGAGAGATCGGGGATCATCCTGTCTATCTTTCCATCTCTCCTCTTGTTCCCACTTCCTCTCTCTCTCTCTCACTCTCTCTCACTCTGGATCTCTCACTAACTCTCCATATTTTTCTCACTTTTTCTATCTTTGTCCATTTCTCTCTTTCTCTCTACCTCTCTATCCTTCTCCTCTAAATAAAGATAAAAAGAGAGGAGAGGTTGATAAATCAATGGAGAGAGTTAGAAAGAGTGTGGGACTAAATAAGGAGAGAGAAGAAGAGATTAAGGGGGAACAAGTGAGATGAAGAAAGACAAAAAAGAGATGTAGGAGGGTGTGAGGGAGGGGGAAAGGAGGAGAAGGATTGAAAGGAACATATGTAGAAAAAGTGTGTGAAAGGGTGAGAGAACAAGTGTGAAAGAGTGAGAGAACGAGTTTGAAAGTGGGGGAGGTAGAGAGGTATAGAGAGAGAATAGAGATATCACTCTCTATCTTGATTCTCTCTTTATCTCTCTCTCAAAATTTCTTCATATCTTTTCTCTTGATCTCTCTCTCACCCTCTCTCTGTCCATTCTCTCTCTCCCGCACTATCACTCACTCTCTCTCTCAATCTCTTGCTCTATTTCTCTATCATGCTTTCTCTTTTTTTTTTCTTTCTCCCTCCATTAAAGTTTCTCTCGCTCTACTCTTCTCCCTCCTTCTCTCTGCCTCTTTATTCTTTCTATCTCTCTTGAGAGGAAGGAGGGATAGAGTAAGAGAATGAGGGTGGTTGAGAAAGAGAGAGAGTTAGCACAATGGGGATTGAGTAAAAGAGAGAGAAGGTGGAGAGAAAGAGCTAGAGACAAAGGGGTGAGAGAGAGCAAGAGACTGAGGGGGTACAAGAGAGCAAATGAGAAAATGAGAAAGAACATGTTGATAGCACAAGAGAGAGGAGACAGGGAGTATCACTCACTTACTCGCTTTCTCTCTCTCCTCTCTCTCTCTCTCTCCCTCTCCCTCTCTGTTTCCCTTTTCTCCATCTCTCTCTCATATAATGAAAGAGTGAGAGGCGGATTTAAGAAAACTGGGATAGAGAGCGAAAGGAAAAGTGAAATGATGAAGAGAGAAAATGTCAAAGAGAAGAGTGATGGTCAGAGAGGGAGATGAAGAGAAAAAGAGAGAATGTGCGGCGGAGAAAGAGAAAGAGAAAAGATGGAGAGGGAGAGAGCTAGATTGAGGCAAAGAGTGCATGTGAGAGGTGAGAGGGGCATGAGTGAGGGATAGAATAAAAGAGAGAGACAAGCACAAGAGATATAGCTCTCTTGCTCTTTCTCTCTCTTATATAACATCCTTCTGTTACTCTTTGTATTTCTCTCTATCCCCTTATTTTCTCTCTAATTCCCTCTCTCACTCATGCTCTTTGAGAGAGATGGATGGAAAAAGAGAGAGAAGAGTGAGAGAGTTAGAAATGTATGAGGGATAGAGAGAATGACTGTGGGAAGAAGAGAATAGTGGGAGGGGGAGAGAGAAAGGAAAAGAGCAAGAGAGATAGAGTGAGAGAGAGATAAAGCAAATGGAGGTGAGAGAGCGAGCAGAAGGCTTGGAAGGAGAGATGGATGAAAAGATAAGGAAATAGGTGGAGGGATGAAAATTGAGATGAAGACATATAGAGATAGAGATGAAAGAGAGTGAGACAGATGAAGAGAGAGAGAACATGAGGGAGATAGAGCAATGAGAGATATAAAGAAGAGAAAGATAACATGAAATAAAAAGGAAAAAGATAGAGATTGGGAGAGAAAGAAAGAGATAGAATGAGAGAAACCTGAGGAAAATAGAGTAAGAAGAGCGAAGGAGAGAGAGAGTAGAGAGAATTGAAGAACGAGAGGAATGGGGAAAGAGAGAATGAGAGAAAGAGTGAGAGGGATATAAAGAGAAAAATGTATTGAGAATGAAATGAAACAATGAGAGAGATAGTGCATGAGAAAAAAGACAATGAGAGAGAGTGAAAGAAATAGAAAGTGAACCTATCTCACTCATTATCAGCCTTCTCTCTCTCTCTCTCGCCCTCACTCTCTCTTTCTCCTTTTCTCACTCCTTAACTGTTTTCTTATTCTCAATTCCTCCCCCTCTCTCATCTCTCTTTTCTCTCTTATTCTCTCTTCTTTCTCTCTCTTTTCTCTCTATTTCTATCTCTAACTCCTACACTTTCTCTCTCCCTAAATCTCACTCTCTCCCACTATCTTTTTGGCCTCCATCCTACCTCCCTCCCTTCCTTTCTTCCTTCCTTCCTTCTTCCTTCCTTCCTTTCTTCACTCTCTTTCTTCTTTTAACACTCCCTCTCTCCCTCACTTCCGTTATATTTATCTCATCATCTCCCACTCTCATGTTCTCTCTTCCCTAAGACTTTCTTTTTCTTCTCTCTTCTCTATTTGTCCCTCTCTCACTCCATTTCTTCTTTATATTTTTGTCCTCTCTCCTCTCTCTTTATTCTTTGCTCTCTCTGCTCCTTTTCTCTTCCAAATGTCACTCTTTCTCTTCCCAATCTCTTTAACTCTATCCATCTCCCTCTCTCCCTCTCTCCTTATCACTCCTCTATCTCAATCTCCATATATCTCCCTCCCTCCCTCTCTCCCTCTCTCCATATCCTTTCCTCTCTCTTCTTTTTCTAGCACATCTCTCAACACCCCACTCCTTTTGATCCTCTGCCTCCTTCTCCATCTCTCTCTTTCTTACCCGCTAATCAAACTTTCTCTTGTACTTCCCTTCTCTCTATTTTTTGTTCACACATATTCTCTCTCCCTTCCTCTTTCACTCTTGTTCTCTTCCTCTTCCCTCTCTTTATCTCTCTTCATCTCTCTAATGAGGGAGAGAATAGATGGAGTGAGATAGGTTAATAGTTTGAGAGAGAGAGACTGAGTGACAGTGAAAGCAAAATAGAAGGGAAAGGTTATTGATATTAATTTTCTCTCTATTTCCCTCCCTCTTCCTATATTCTACACTCTCTTCTTTCACTCTCCCTACCTTTGTCCCACTTTCTCTTTCTCACTATCTTTACCTCTGTCCCACTCTCTCTTTCTTCCTCTTCCACTACCTTCTTCCATGCCTCCCTCTCTTCTCCATCTTTCTCTCTCTCTCTCTCTCTCTTCTTCTATCCCTCTTATCTATCTTTTGTGCTCTCTCACCCTCTCTATAATTCTCTCAATCGCTCTCCCTCTCACAATCCATCTATTAACATGCCTCTTTCTCAATCTCTCTTAATGTAGAGGTGCTCTCTTCTTCTTTCTCTCCCTCCCTCCTTTTTTTCTCTCCTGATCTCTTTGTCTCTTACTAGAGAGAACAAGAAAAAATAGAAAGAGGCAAATAGAGAGTGCTAGAGAGAGAACAAGAGAGGTAAAATAGAGAATGAAAAAGAGAGTGAAAGAAGGATGGAGAGGGAGAGAGAGAGATACCAAGAATAAGAGATAGTGAAAAAGAGAGAGTGGAAGAGAGAGAGTAATTGGAAGGGAGTGGAAGTAAGAAGGGGAGGAATGTGGGAGAGACAACAGTTAATCCAGTCATCTCTCTCTCACTCACTCTCTATTTGCCTATCTCTGTCATGTGAGAGAGGAGACAATAAATTGAGAGAGTGAGTGAGAGAGATAGAAGGGAGGGGGACTTACAAAGGGAAAGTGGAAGAGAGATATATAGATCCATAGAGAGATGAGAGAAAAAGAAAGAGTGGGAGATAGCAAGGTAGAGAGAGTGAAAGATGGAATTGGTGAGAGAATGAAGAGAAGGGAGAGATATATCATGAATGAGATAGAGAGAGAGTGAAAAAGAGAATGAGAATAGAGAGATATAGCAATAGGGAGAGGGAGAGATGGAGGGATAGAAGGATAGGCATGGATGGAGGTCTGTGAGGTGGAGAGAGCAAAAGAGAGGTAAGAGTGAGAGAGAACGAGAGGGAGAGGGAGAGGGAGAGAGATGAGATTGGGAGAAAGTAGAAGCTAGTGATATCAAGAGTGAGAGAGAGTGAGAGAGAGCAAGAGAGAGAAACAGAGAAAGGGGGAGTGAGAAAAAGGAAGATAGAGAGAGAAAGTGATAATGAGGTAAAAAAGAGAGAAAGATGGAGAGATAGTTAAAGAAAGAGGGAGCTAGGTAAATGTAAGTGGAAGGGTACAATAAGAGTAACAGAGTGAGAGCAGAGGAATGGAGATAAAGAATGAGAACAAGATAGAATCAGAGTGAGAGAGAATGAGAGGGAGAGATAGATAATGATAGAGATAGAGAGGTTAGGGAGAAAGAGAGAGAGGGAGGGAAGAGAGTGAGAGACAGAATAATGAGAAGGGAACTTGAGAAAGAGAGAAGAGGAGATTGAGAGATAGATAGGGAGGAAGAAAGAGAGCAAAAAACGACATTGAGAAAAGAGACTGAAGAAAGGAAGACGGAGAGAGAGCTAGAAATGAAGCTAAAAATATTGAGGGTGAGAGGGATTAGAAAAGAAAATGATAGAGAAGAGAGATAAAGAGTGGGAGAGGTAGGAGTGCTAGAAGAGAGAGAGTGAGAGAGAGGTTATGGTACAAGAGAAAGATCGATTGAGAGAGGGAGATGAATATAGGGAGAGAAGAGAGTGGGGACAGAGAGAGGGAGGGAGAAAAAAAGCTTTGATAGAGAGAGAAGACAAAAATAGAGAATATAGAGGGCAATTGAGAGGTAGAGAATTATAAAGCTAGATTGAGAAAATGAGAAATATATCAAGAGAGAGACAAAAAGTGAAAGACCAAGGTAAAAGAGAAAGTGAGTGTGTGATATAGCTCTCTCCATTCTCTTCTCTCATTCTCCTCCCTCTCTCTTTCTTTGTTACGCTCTCTCTTTATCTCTCTCCTCACTCAATCTCTCTCCCTTTATCTCTTCACTCACTCTCTCTTTTGCTCACTCCTAATACTCTATTTTCTCGAACTCTTTCTCACACACTCTCTCTTTCACTCCTCTCAATTTCATGGTTCTCATGCTTTATCTCTTTATCTCTCTCACCTTCTCTCTATTGCTTTCTCTTAGTCCCTCTCTCTTTCTCACTTCTCTTGTTCCCTTTATCTCTAGCTCATTTTATCTCTCACAATCTCTGACTTTCTCTTTCTTCCCCCTCTCTCACTATCTCTCATTCTCTCTCTTTCTTTATGTCTCTCTCCCCTCCCTCACTACTGCTCCTCTTCATGCTCTTTTTCTCATTCAATCTCTCTCACTTTCTCTCCCTCAAATTCTTTCTCATTCATTATTTTCTCTCACCCTCTCTCTCCTTTCCCTTTATCTTTCTTTCTCTTCTCTCTCTCTTTCTTGTGCTTCTTTCTCCCTTTTCTGCCTCACACTCCCCCTTCTCTCTCTTCCTGTCTAAGAGAAGAGGGGGAGAGTGACAAAGAATGGGAGAGATAAAGTGGAGAATTGAAAGCGAAGGTGAGCTTTCTCTCTCTCTCTCTAAAATGCACACATTTCTCTCCCTCTTTTAACTCCTCTATTCTCTCCAATCTCTACCTTTCACTCCTTTCAATTGCTCTCTCTCTCTCTCTTCACTTACTTTAACTCTTATCCACACTAACTCTCTCACACTCTTCCTCTCTACCACACACTTCTCTCTCATGTACACACACACCCTCAATCCCGCCCTCTCTTCTCTCTCACCCTCAATCCCTCCCTCTCTTATCTCTCTCTCCCTCCTCTCTACCATGCTCATTCCCTTTACCTTCTTGCTATTCCTCTACCACATTATCTCTCTATCTCCACCTTTCTCAGTGTCTTAGCCTCCCTCCCCTTTTAACTCTCTCCCACTCTAAATCTCTCCTATACTCTCCTATAATCTCTCACTCTCTTTTCTCTTCCTCTATAGCTCTTTTTCTCCATCTTTTTCTCTTGCTTTGTCCTCCATTCCTCCCTCCCCCTCCCTCCTAATCTTCAAAGGACAGTGGGAGAGAGATGAGAGAGACATAGAGAGAATATAGATAGATCTCTCTCACTTTCTCTCTCATGTTCTCGTTCTTGTAATTTCTCATTCTATTCACTTCACTATCTCTCCTCTCTCTTTTTGTCACACTCTCTCTCAAAATACCAACATGTCACTCTCACCACTCTTATATCTTGAGATAGAGAAAAATAGAGATATCAAGGGTGAGAGAAGCAAGGAAGTCAGAGATAGAGGGAGGGAGAGGATGTGGAAGATTAGGTGAGAGAAACAAGTTAATAGTTTAGGGATAGAAAGAAAAAGAGGAGACAAGATAAATAAAAGATGGAGAGAGAGAATAGTGAAAAAGAGAGTGAGGAAGCAAGAGAGAGAAAGATTAAGAGTAAGGGAGAGAGAGAATGGGAGATAGAGTGGAGGGTAGAATAAAGAGAGGGAAAGATAGATAGTTAAATAGGTAGAACAAGAGAGATTGATAGAGAGGGAGGGAGAATTGATAGAGAGGGTGAATGAAAAATCAAAATAGAAAGAAAGATAGGTTGATAATCTGAGAGAGAGATGAAGAGAGAATCAAGATAGAGAGGAATATTTCTATTCTCTCTAACCCTCTCTACCTCCTCCTCTCACTCTCTCTCTTGTGCACTCTCTCTACCGCGATCCCACTCTTCTTTCTTCTTTTTCCCCCTCCCTTCCTCCCTCCCTCCCTCCCTCCTCCATCTCTTTTATGTCTTTCTATGTCTCTCTCGCTCCATCATCTCTTATTTTGTCTCTTTGTTCTCTACCACGCTCTCTATAACCCTCTCACTTGGTCTCCTCTCTATTGATTTATCAGCATGTCTCCTCTCTTTATATCTCTCTATTTAGATGCTCTCTCCTTCTTTCTCTCCCTCCCTATCTTTTTTCTCCTTTTCTTATTCTCCCTATAACCCTCTCACTAGAGAGAGAAAAAAGAGATGAGAAGGATAGAGAGTTAGAGAGAGGTAAAGAGGAGGAGAGAAATGGAGGAAGATAGAGAAGTGAGAAAAAGATGGGGGAGAGATAGATCCAGAGTGAGAGAGAGTGATAATGAGAGAGTGAGAGAGAGGCAGTGGGAAAAAAAGAGGGAGAGATGGGAAGATAATCAGGTAGATCCCCCATCTCTCTCACTCACTCTCTATAACAATTTATCTCTCTTGTGAGAGAATAAAACATAATAGAATTTGGAAGAGTGAGTAGGAAAGAAAGATAACTGTGGCATTAAGTTTCAAATAGAAAGAAAATGATATATAGAGAGAGTAAGAGAGAGAATGAGATATAACAAAGTATAGAGAGTGAAAGAAGGAGAGAGAGAGAGATAATGAGGGGGACAAAGATAACAAGAGTGAGGAAGAGGAGAGAGTGAAAGAGAGAATGATTATAAAAATAAATATTTATTGATTGAGTGAGAGATGGATGGATAAAATATTTGGAGGGATGAGTGTCCCTCTCTCACAGGTAAAAAGAGTGGGAGAGAGGTGAGAGAGGGATATGGGTAGGGAGAGGCAGAGGAAGATAGAAGAACAATGAGAGATAGGAGAGAAAGATATCAAGAGTGAGAAAGTGATGGATCAAGAAAGAGGAGTAAAAGAGGGAGATAGAGGAGAGTTGAAGTGAGGGATAGAAAGAGAAAGAAAGAAAGACAGAAGTAGAGAGAGAGGCAAAAAAAGAGAGGAAGGGAGCAAGAGTGAGAGAGTTAGAGAAGAGGGGAATGACATAGATGTGAGTGAGAGAGATAAAAAGAGAATAAGAGATAGAAAGAAGTGAGGGAGGGAGAGTGAAAAAGGAGCATGAGAGAATGAGAATGGGAGATCGAGAGGGAGGGTGGGAGAGAATTGTGAGAGAGAGAATGAGAGAACAAGAGACAGAGAGGTAGGATGAGCTGGAATTGTGAGTGAGAGAGAGCGAGATTAAGAGAGAAGCGATGGAGTGAGGGAGCATGAGAATGAGGGATAGAGAGGGAGTGAGGGATATTCTGTCATTCTCCTCTACCTCTACGCTTTTTTCTCTTATTATCTCTATCTCTTTCTCTCACTCTCACTCTCACTCCCTCCTTCTCATTGTCTGTGATTATTTCTCCACTTTATTTCTCTCTTACCCTCTTCTCTCTCCCACTTGATTTCACCTCCACAAAAATGCTCTTTTGCTCTATTTATCTCTCATTTTCCCTCTCACTCCCTATCTCAGTTACTCTCTCCTTTCATTTATCTCTCATTTACGTTAATTAGAAGGGTGAGAGAGTAGAAGGGGCACATCCTAATTCTATCTCTCCCTCTCTATCACTCGTTATGTGATCTCTCTTTCTCTCTCTTTCACTATTCCCCGTCTCTCTCATTTACCCTCACTCTATCTCTCTCTCTCTCTCCCTTCTCTTTATTTCCCTATTTAACTTTCTTCCTCTTACCTCACTTCCCACGTTTCTTATGCTCTCAATTATTATTATCCTTCTCCTCTGCTCACCCTTCTATATATCACACTCTCTTTATCTCCTTCTCTCTCTCTCTCTCTCCCACTCTCTCCATCTCTCTCGCTCGGTCATCTCTCTCTCACTCTCTCTATCTCTCTTATATCTCACTAAAGTCACATTCTACCTCTCTACATTGCCCTCATATTGACTCTTTTCTTTCTCCCTTATTTTTATTATCTCATTCTATCTCACTCTTTCTCTAACACCCTCAACACATTGTTGATATTCCATCTCTCACTTTCTCAATCTCCCTACCTCTCTCATTATAAAGGTAGAAATAGGGAGCTAAAGAAAAAGAGAGAGATGTTGCATATTCTCTCTCTAGCGAGTGAGTGAGTGAGAGGGAGAGATATAGATAAAGAGAAGGAGGGAGATGCTCCATAAACCTCTCTCTCGTGCTTTCGTGTATCCTTTTCTCTTCTCTCTCTTTCTCACTTTCACACTATTTCACTCTTGATATCTCCCTCTCTTCCCCTCTCTATTCTCACTCTTTCTCTCTCCCTCTAACTCTCATTATAAGAGACAAGCGTAAAATAATACAAGCAAAAGTGAGAGAGGAGGAGAGAGAGAAAGAGAAAGGGTGAGAAGGTGGGGTACAAAGAGAGGGATTTGTGTGTGAGAGTGAAAGAATGTGAGTGAGTGAGCAAAAGAGTGAGAGAGATAGAGAGTCAGAACTCATTCTACTCTCTCATGCTCTCTCTATTCTATATCTCTCATTCTTGAGTCTCTTCTCTATCTATCCCTTCTCTCTCAAATTATCAGGTATCCCTCCCCATCTCTTCCAAAGAGATAGAGATAAAGGGATATTAAGAGTGAGTGAGAAGCGAGAAACTGCGAGAAGAGGGAAGAAGAGAGAGGTAGGGAGAGTGAGATAGAGCAAGAAAATGGAGGTAACAAGAGAAGGACAATGATAGAAATGAAGAGAGAGAGAGAGATAGAGGCGCGATAAGAGGGTTGAAGGAAGATCATTTATCATTCTCTCACATCCGCACTCCCTCATTTTCTCACTCACTTCCACTCTCTCTCCTCCCTCTCTCGGTCACTCTCTTTCTTTCTCTCTCCATCTTACACTTTTTTTCCCTCTTTCTGCCTCTTTATCTATCTTTCTCTTACAAATTTCACTCTCCTCTCCACATCAAATCTCCCTCCCTCTCTTCTTTTTAAGTATATCTTTAACTTTCTCCTTTTCTGCTCCTCTTTTTTCTATCACACTTTCATTATCTAGCTCTCACCCTAGCTCTCCCTTTCTCACTTCATCCATCTCTCTCTCTTTTAATTTCTCTTCTTCAACATTATAAAATAAAATGTGAGTAAACTTCATTCACGCTCTCTTAAAAACTATCAACGCCTCTTTCTTTCACTTTCTTCTTCTCTCTAACAAGCGATAAAGGGAGCAAGAGCAAATAGGAGAAAGACAATATGAACACCCTCTTCTCTCTCGCATTATGTATCAGTCTCCTTCTCTCATTCACACTCTTTCTCTCTCTCTTCAACTCACTTTATCTCTCTCTCCATTTATCTCCTCCATTCCCTCACCCACCCTCCCTCCCTCCCTCACTCTCATGCCCTTCCTTTAGAGGGAGAGAAAAGGAGAAAGAGTGAGAGAGATAACCAGAGATAGAGATTAAGAGAGAGCGTGTGTGAGTGCTCTCCCTCCTTCAACCCATCTCCCATCCTCTCTCTCTCCTTCTCTCCACCACTTTCTCTCTCAATCTATCCATCTCACTCTTTCTTCTAGTCTCTCTCCCCTTCTTTTGCACTTTCTTTTTCTCTTCCTCTCTCTCTGTCATTCTTTTCTCACTCTCTTCTCTCCTCCCCCTCTCTCTTCTTTTCTCATGCTCTCTCTCTCTATATATATATATATATATATATATATATATAT
>NEWO01000355.1:231094-241320 GCA_003013225.1 Phalaenopsis aphrodite | reverse complement strand
TTTTTCTCTCACTTTCTCTCTTTCATTTTACCTCTCAATCTCCCTCCCTCTAATCTCTTTTAGAATCTCTCTCTCACACTCATTTTTTTTCACTTATACTTTCTCACTCCATCCTTCTCACTCTCTCTCTTCTCTAACTCTCTCTACCTGTCACTCTTTTTTCTATCTATGTTCTCATGAAGAGTGTGAAAGAGAGTAATGTGAGAGAGAAACTCAGAGAGAGGGAGCATAAGAGAAGAGAGAAAAGGAGCTCTACATCTATTTCTCTCCCTCTGTGATTTCCCATCTCTCTTTTTCTCTCTTTCTATGTCCCTCCATCCTTCCTTATCTCTTTGTCCCTCCATATCTGCCACCTCTCACTCTCTTTCTCCCGCAATACCCTCTTTTCTCCTCTCTTCCATCTTTTACCAACTTGCTCTCATTTCTCACTAATCTTTTTCTCTCTTCTTTATCTCTTTCTCACTCTTATCACTCTTACTATTCTCTCTTTCCCTTTTTCGTACCTCTCTCCCACTCTCTTTTTCCCTAATTCCCACTCCCTCCCTCCCTCCCCTCTTCTCTCCTCTCACTATTCTATATCTCTCTTTTCTAACCCCTCCCTCCCTTCTCTCTTCTCTTACTCTCTCCTTTCTCCATCTATCACTCTCTCTCCATCTCTTTAAATGGAAATATAGTGATAAAGGAGTTAGAGAGAGATTGCTAGAGAGGGTGAGAGAGTTAGAGAAGATGGGGGTAGAGAGAGAAGAGTGTGAGAGGGGAGGGAGAGAGCAAGAGTGATAGAGAAGTAGGCTAGAGAATGAGAGAGAGATTGAAGAGGGAGAGATGAATAGTCAAAGAGAGAGAGGGAGAAAGAGAAAGATGGAGTTTGGGAGGGAGAGAGAGGAGGGAGAGAGGGAGTCAGATAACAGAATGAGAGATAGATATTAAGACTAAAGAGAGATTGTGTGAATGGGATGGAGTGGAGGGATAGTGAGATAGAGATAAAGTGAGATAGAGAAAAGAGAAAGAGAGTGGAGAGAGAATGTGTGCGAGTGAGTGAAGAGAGAAAGGGAGAGAGAAGAGAAAGAGCAAAAGGGAGAGAGGAGTGATAGAGGGAGAAAGGAAGAGAGAGAAAGACACAAGGAGAGGGAGAAAGGAAGAGAGAGGGTGACTGATAGTGACGATGAGAGAGTTATAAATGTAAATAAGAGATATAGAGAGGAAGTTAGATAGTCCTCTTTGCCTCTTAAGTTTTCTCTTCTTCTCTTGCTCTATCTCTCTTATTATCTATCTCGCCCTCTTTTTCTTCCTCTCTCTCTCTTCTCAATCTCTAGTTTCATAAATGTAAATAGAGAATGGGAGATAGATATTATAAATGTAAATATCTCACACTCCTTATCTCTCACTTTTCTCTCTCTGTTGCTCTCTTTTTCACTAATCAAACTCTCTTATACTCTCCTTCTCTCTTTTTTCTCATTCTCTCACTAACAGCCTTGCTCCATCCCTCCCTCTCCCTCTCTCCTCTCTCTGTCACTCACTTACTTTCTCCCCGTCCCTAATTCTCTCTCTCACCATCTCTTACCCTTCATCTGTCTCTAGCTTTCCATAACTCTCTAGATCTCCAAATCTCACACTCTCCCTCCTTCGCTCTCTCTCTCTCTCTCTCTCTCTCTCACTCCCTCTACCTTCTCTCTTTATCTTTATCTTCACTTCCTTCTCTCTCTCTCTCTTCTATTTCTCTCTTTCTCTCTCTTTCTCTCCTGCTCACACCATCCTTCTTCACCCTTGCTCTTTCCCTCTCTCTCTCACTCCATTTCTCTCCCACATGCCCTCTCTCTTTATTTATTCCAATTTCTCCCACTCTCTTCTCTTATTTTTTCTCTCCCTCTCATTGTCTCACTCTTTCTCTCTCCCTCTCCACTCTTTCTCTCCTTCCACCTCTCTCCTTTCTCTATCTCTCATTCTCTATCCCTCTCTCTATCCTTTCACCTCACTTATGCTCTCTCAATCCTCTCTCATATTCTTCTCTCACGACCACCCTCTATCCCTCCCTTACTTAATTCCTATCTCTCTTTTTTTTTCATTTTTCTTCTCTCTCATTCTATTTCTATCACTCTTTTCTCTCTTACTCTTGTTTTATATTCCATCCCTCCTCTTCTCCTTGTCTTCTCTACCTATCACCGTCATTTTCTCTCACCCTATCTGCCACTAATACTCTCTTTCTCCCCTCTCTCTATTCCTCTCAACTTCTCCCTCTCCCTTCTCCCTCTCTCTCTCTCTCTCTTTCTACCACTTATGTTTTCTCTTGTTTTCACTCTCATACTCTATCTCTCAATTTCCTTCTCCCTCCTATTTGTTGTGCTTCTCTCTCACATGATCTCTCCCCCATCTCTCTCATTCTTCTTCGCTCACCCCCATCTCTCAATATTTCTCCTTCTTTTTTCTATTTCACCTCTTTAGCAAAGGTGGGAAAGAGTGAGAGAAATACAGAGAGAGAGAAAGGGAATGTGAGCCTTGTTTCATTCAATACCTTACTCTTCTTGTTTATCAATCACTCTGTCTCTCATACTCTCTCTCAATCCCTCAACTGCTCTTCTTCACTAATATAGAGAATAAGAGAGAAATTGAGGGAGTATGATTGAGAAAGTGAGAGAGATAGAGATAGTTGGAGAGTTAGAGAAATGAGAAAAAGAGAGAATGAAAGATAGTGAGGGAGAGAGAGATACAAAAGGAGGGACAAGAAGATAAAATAGAGAGAGATAGAGAGCAAGTGCAAAAGAGGGGAGGAAAATTGAAAAGTGAGAGGAAAAGCAATAGAAAAAATGATAGCGATAAAGAGATTGGGAGATATGTGGGGAGAGGAAAGGAAAGAGAGAGTGTGACAATGACTGAGGAAGATGGAGAGAGACATGATGAGAGAGAAAATGAGAAAGTGGCGAGAGATAGAGTGAGAGAGTGGGAGAGATGGAGACAGAGGGTTTGGGTGAGATGTATGGAAAAAGGTTGATAATATGGTAGAAATAGATTGAAACGGAGCGTGATAGAAAGTAAGAGAGAGGGTGGAAGAGAGACAAAAAGCAAAAGGGAAGGAGGGAGACTGAGAGAAACAAAAATAGAGAGGGAGAGAGAAATAGTGAGAGAGAAAGAAGGGTTTGAAATACAGGGAGGGTTTAAAATAGAGTGAGTTAAGGAGGGAGATAGTGAAAGATAGAACATAATAGAAGAGTGACAGAAAGAGTAGTAGATAGAAACAGGAGAGGAGAGAGAAAGATAGGGAGAGATGGGGGAGAGATTAGCAAAAGACATGGGGAAGAATGGGAGAGAAAGAGAGTGAGATAATGAAAGAGAGGGAGAGGGAGAGATAAAGTGGGAGGGAGGGTGTTAGAAAGTGTGTGAGAGAGAATGGGAGAATAAAAAAAGGGGATATCAAATGGGGGGAGAAAAAAGATATTTAGTAAGAGACCAATGTGGGAAGAGGTAGAATGTGTCCAAGAGAGAGGCAAGAGAGATAGGGAGAGTGAGGAGAAACAAGCAAGCGAAAGCGATAAATATAGTGGGAGAGATAATGAGAGTGAGATAGAGAGAAGAGGGAGATGGAGAAGTAGCAGAATAATAATAGAGAGCATAAGAGACGTCGAGAGTGAGGTAAGTGGAAGAACGTGAGATAGGGAGAGAGAGAAGTGAAAGAAGAATGAGATAGAGAGAGGGGAAAGTAAGAGAGGGAAATAGAATGTGCAAGAGAGAGATAAAAAGCAAAAAGAGTGATAGAGAAGGAATGAGTGATAGAGAGAAAAGGAGAAATATAGGCTCTATGCCTTCCTCTCACTCACCCTTCTGAAGATAATGAGAGTGAGATAGAGTGTGAAAGAGAGATGAGGGAGTGAGAGAAAGAAAAGAATAAGAGTAAGAGTGAAAGAGGGAAGGTCAGTAGAAAGATGAAGGGAGGAAGAAAGTGAACAAAAGAGAGAGAACATGGGGGGAGAGAGTGAGTGAGATAAAAGGAGCGAAAGAGAAATTAACTATGAAGCTGAAAAATCTGTAGGGAGAGAGAAGGGTGTAAGAAAGATATAAAGAAGAATACTAATAAAAGACAATGAGATGGAGGGAGGGAGAGTGAGAGAAATAGTGTGAGAGAAAGAGAGCTATAGGTAGAGGGAGAAAGAAAAGCTAGAAAGAGCTTGAGGGAGAGAAAGGAATGGAGAGTGAGATAAATCAAGAGAGCAAAAGAGAGATAGAGTGAGAGAACAAAGAAGGATAAAAATTAAAAAGGAAAGTGAGAAAAAGTGAAAAACATTGAGAGAGAGAGCATGATTAAGATATAGAGAATAGAGAGGGAAGGAGAGAGGGAGAATGATAAAGAATGAGTGAGAGGGAGAGACTGAGCAAAGATGCTCTCTAGAGGGAAGGAAGAGAGAAGTATGAGAGAAAGGAAGAGTGAAGAAGGATAGTTAATTCTTTCTCTCTACATAACTTTTTTCTTGATCTTTCACTCACCCACTCACTGTCCATTCTCTCTCTCCGTCACTATCACTCTCTCTCTCTCCCTCTCAAACTCTTGCCCTATCCCTCTATCATGTTTTTTTCTTATTTTTTCTTTCTCCCTCTATTAAACTTTCTCTTGCTCTATTCCCCTCTCTCTTTTCTCCTTCTCACTATTCTTTCTATCTCTCTTGAGAGGAAGGAGGGTAGAGTAAGAGGACAAGGAGGGTGGTTGAGAAAGAGAGAGATATAGGACATTGGGAATTGAGTAAAAGAGAGAGAAAGGGAGGGGAGAAAAAGAGCTAGAGACAGAGGGTTGTGAGAGAGTAAGAGACTGAGGGCCTACAAGAGAGCAAGAGAGAATGATAAAAAACAGGTTAATAGCATAAGGGAGAGGAGAGAGGGAGAGAGATAGAGAGAGGGAGTTTCACTCCCATACTCTCTTTCTCTCTCTCCTCTCTCTCTCCCCCCTCCCTCTCTGTCACCCTTTTCTCCATCCCTCTCTCATATAATTAAAGAGTGAGAGAGGAGGATTTAATGAAAGTAAGAGGCAACCTTGCTGTTATTCTTTATACACTTTCTTTTTCTCTCTATTGCTTCTCTCACTCTCTCCCGTCTCCTTGATTTGTCCTCACTCTCTTTTTCTTACCTTGCTATCTCTCTATCTCTCTCTCTCGGCTCTTTTCTCCATCTCTTTCACCTCCCTCTTCCTCTCTTTCTCTCTCTAACCCCCTCTTTTTTTCTTTCTATCCTTCTCTCATCCTCACTCCCTCTTTCTCTCTTACCTCTATCTCACGTCTCCTTTTGGCCCTCCTATCACTCTCTCAAGGTCTCTTTTATGTCATTCACTCTTCTCTGTCCTTCTCGTACTCCCTTTTTCTTTCATCTCCATCTCCTAGCCTTACTCTCCCTCTCTCTCTATCTTTCTCTCTTCTCTCCTCTAACTCTTTCTCTCTTCTCTCCTCTAACTCTTTCTGTCCCTCTCTCTCATTGTTTCTCTCTCACTCTCTCTGTCACTCCTCTTTCACTCTCTTTCCCCTCCCTCCCTCCCAATTTCTCTCTATCTCTCTATTCTCTCTCTCCCTCTTCATATCAATATCTCTCTCTATTTCTTCTCTTCTTTTTTTCACCAACTCCTCTCTTTCTCACTAACACACCTCCACTTCTTTCCCTCTCATTATCTCACACTCACTTTCTTACTCTCTTCTCTCACTGTCTATAACTTGCTCTTTTCCTTCATTTTCTTTAACCACTCTCCCTTCTTTCGCTCTCTATTTCTATCTACCTCACTATCTCTAAGTCAGATTTCTTTCTCTCATATCCATTAGTTTGTTCTCACTCTCTCACTTTTTTTTTCTTTTATCTCCATCACTCTTCTCTTTATAACTCATTTTCTCTCTCATCTCTCTCTCACTCTCCTTCCCCTCCTTTCCTTTATCCCTCTCTCTTTAGCTCCCTTCCCTCCCTCGGTTATTTTCTCTTTTTTAACACTCCCTCCATTCCTCCCTTCATCCGTCCTTGCCTCTTTCTCTCTCTCTCTTAATCTCTCAATTTCTCTCAATCATCAACCCTCTTTCCCTCACCCACTTTCCATCTTATACTCTTATTGCCTCTTATTTTCTCTCCCTCTCTCTATCACTCTTTCTCTTGCTCTTATCTTTCTCTCTGATCTTTTTCACTTGCTTTATCCCTTGCATTCCATCCCTCTTCAACTCTAAATCTTAGCTCCCTCTCCCTTCTATTACTTTCTCTCTAAAATAAAGTTTCTCTTAAACCCAACCCCTCTCACTCTCTTTATCTTACTCTCGCACCACTCTGAATGTCTATCCTCCTCACTTTTGCTTTATCTCTCTCACACACTCTTTCATTTGTCTCTCTCCCTCTGCCTCCATCCTTCTCTCAAAATTCTCTCCCCTTCTCTCCCTCCCTCCCTCTCTCTCACACACCCTCTCTCTCTCAGACCCTTTATCACTTTCTTTCGCTTTCTCTTTCACCCTTCTCACTCTCTCCTTCTCTTGGTTTCTTTGTCTCTCTCTCACCTCTTCTCCCCCATCTCCTTTCTTCCTTCCCTCCCTCCTTTTCTCTTGCAATCTAACTCCCTCTCTCTTCTCATTCTTTCTCTTCTATCCTCACTTTCTCTTTCTCTCTCTCCTCTTCCTCCTTAAACCTCCCTCCCTCCCTCTCTAACCCTTTCTTTCTAATTGTCTCTCTCTCACTCTCACTTTAATTCCCTCCTCTCTTCTCTTGCTATCACTCTCTAATTATTCTCTCTCACCCTCAATCCCATTCTTTCTCTCTCTATCTCCCTCCCTCTCTCTTTTTCTCTTTCTTCACCCTCCCTCCCTTCCTCCTTATCTCTCATTATCCTACTCTCTATGTTTCTCTTCCCTGCCTAACTTTCTCTATCTATCTCGTACCTTCAACCTCATTCTCCTTTATCATTCTCTCTCACATTCTAGCGAGAGAGATAGCTGGAGAGAATGTGAGAGGTGGGAAGGAAGAAGAGCGGGCAAGAGAAAGATGAGCAGCAGAGAGTGATGATGAGAGAAAAAAATAATATGAGAGAAAGAAAATTAGAGAAGAGAGAGTGAAAGATCATGAGAGAAAAAGAGTGTATGAAAGATTTGGATAGAGAGAGACTGAGAGAGTTACAGTGGGAAAGAGCTAGTGAGAGAGTGAGACCAAAAGAGGAAAGATAAAAAGAAGAGAGAGAGAGTCATATAGAATGAGACAAGAATAAGAGACAAAGAGCAAGAGATAGAGAGTGAGATATTGAGAGACAAAAGTGGAATAAAAATGGGAGGTAGTGTGAGAATGAGTCAACTCAAGAGAGATAGAGAGTGATGGAAGGAGAGGTGATCGGGCTAATGGGTGAAGAAAGAGTTAGAGAGAAGAGAGAGAGGGAGGAAAGTAGAGAGGGGGAGAGAGATAGAGCAAGAAAAGGAGTGAATTAGAGAGAAGAGTGAGAGAGTAAATAAGAGAGAGAGAGAGAGCATATGTGATAGAGAGCGAGAGAAGAGAAAGATAAGGAGAAAGATAATGAGAGAGATGTGGTTAAGTGAGTGAGTTAGAAAAATAAAAAGAATGGTAAAAAGAAAGAGATGAAGGGATGAGAAAGTTAGAGTTTGTGAGAGAGAATGAGAGGGAGAAGTGAGGGAGTGAGAGACTGAGAGGGAGAGGAGGGATATGGAGAGAGTGAGCAATAGAGGGAGTTCTATAATGAGAGAGAGAAAGAGCAAGATAATGGGAGAAAGGAAAGAAGATAGAGAGAGCATGATGATAGAGATGTGTTAGAGAGATGAAGAGAGATAGAGTTAGAGGGAGAGAGAGGGAGTCAAAGAAAGATAAAGTTAGAGAGACAAAGAGGGCGAGAGAGAGGGATTAAGGTTAAGAGAGTGAAAGGGATGCTAGTAAGGAGTGAGGGATAAAGAGACAGAGAGAGGGAGCCCAATAGAGATAGAGAAATAGAGAGAGGGAGGGAGACGGAGAGAGATTTGAGTGAATCAAGAGATGCAGGGAGAGAGAGAGCATGTGAGTAAGTGTGGGAGAGGGATAAAGGTTAAGAGGGAAAGGGAGAGAGATAGGGATGGGGAGACAGAGATATGACGAGTGAGAAGAGGAGGGAGAGACTTAAAAAGAAATCTAAAGAGAGAGAGAGAGAGAGAGAGATGGTTTATGATAAGGAGAATGAGACCATGAGAGGGGTAAGAGAGAAAAATATGCCTCCCTCTCTTTGCTCGCTCTCTCTCTGATGCCAATGATAGCATGGATGGAAATGACACTACAAGAGAAGATTTAATTCAAGTTCCATGTGGGCCAATTACTAGATGTCGTACAAAGAGGGTGAAAGAAGCTTTTAATGGATTAATCCAGGAGGATTGGAGTCAAGCCAATTCATGGGGATCTAAGGAGAAAGAGCCACAAAGATTTATGAACTTATTCCAATCCCAAGGATAAAGGAATCAAATTATTATGGCTGGATATTTTGTATTGTTATAGTGGTTTAATAATGGCTTGCATGCCAACTTGATGTAGTTTTCATTTGTTTTAGAAGATATTTTATCTTCTCTTTTGTTTTCTTGTAAGCTTTAGCCTATATAGGTCTTATGTTAAATGAGAAGGGCAGTTCTTATCTTGCCAAAGAAAAAAACTTGCATTTGGGTTGTCTCCCACGGTTTCCATAGGATTCCAACAGAACTCTAGGCCATCGCCTATGGAGTTCTTTCCCGACTTATCAAGCGGATTTCCACCCTGTTTGTGGCGTCTTCCATTGTACCAAGGTTCTTTCCTTATGTCAAGCATAGAGTTGTGGTCTTATACCAATGTTCTTGTTTGTGTTGAGCACGGGTCAAGGTTTACGTCCATCCATCCATTTTATCGCAGGTTTACCTATAATTTGGATTGTTCCAGCTATGGGACAGTTTTATTGTTTGGTTTCTAACATCACATAAGAATTTCCATCAATTTTTTTTGGTTTTGGCATGCACATCTGATTTTCTAATAGGAACATCAATCCCCACGATTCGATCTTGCATACATGCACATCACTCTCTCTAACACACAAACATTCTTTTCTCTTTCTCCCTCTTTCAACTGCTCTCTCTTGCTTTCCCTCTCGATCTCTCTCTGTTCCATTCTCTCATTCTCCCTCACTCACTCGCACTCACCATCTCTCTCATTTTAACAACCTCACTCTCTCCCATTCTCTTTCTTCCATTTCCCAGCCCTCTCTTTCCACGGTCTCTTTATATATCTCTTTGTCTCTTTCTCTCCTTTTGTTACCTCTCATAAGATAGAGCTAAGAAAGGAGATAGAGACAATGATATAGAGCAATTGAAAGATAAAAGATAGTGAGAAAAGTGAGAGTTAGATGACTGATAGAGAAAGTGTGAGCATGAGAGAGATAGAAGTGAGAGAGAACCACTCTCTCTATCTCTTACTCTCTCACATAGTCTCCTCCCCCTCTCTCCATCCCTTCTATTTTCATCCACTTTCTCATTTTTGCTCTATCTCTTTCTCCCTCCCCCTTGTCCCTCCCTATCCATCTTCATTGCTTATCCTTCACTCTCTCACCCATCTCATTCACTCTTTCCATATTTTTTTTCTCACACTCTCCCTTTCCTTTTTTATCTTTCTCCCATCCACTCTCTCGCCCCATCCCTCCTTCCCATCATCCCTCTCAATTGCTCTATCTCTCTCTTGCAGTTTTTCTCTCTTACTTCTTACTCTCTCCCATGTTTTTCTCTCTCTCAATTTTTCCTTCTCTGATGTCTCTCTAGCTCTCCATCTCTCTCACTATCTTACTCCATCCCACCCTCTGTTTCACTTTATATCTTACACCTTCTATCTTTTTTCTCTACCTCTCCTTCCATTAATTCCATCTCCTCTCTTTCCATCCATCTCTCTCATTCTCTTTCACTCTCTCTCTCACCCCCAATCTTCTTTTTCTTCCTTTCCCTCCCTCCCTCTCTTTTATGTTCTCCTGCATTTGTTCTTCCTCCCTATCTCCTTCCCCCTTTCACACCCCCTCTCTTAGTCACTATTCTCTCTACCTCTCTCTCACTCTTTCCATACCTCTCTCTCTTCATATGTCTCTTCCTCTCTTAATCTCTTTATCTCACTCACTCTCACTACCTATCTCTCTCTCCCTCTCTATTTTATGCCATCTCTCTGCCTCCTACCTCCCTCTCACCCTCCCTCTTTTATTTTCTTCCCCTCTCTAAATCCATCCCTCCCTCCCTTCTTCTTCTCTCACTCTCTCCTTCATT